>CM022298.1:580062725-580450844 GCA_011799875.1 Thinopyrum elongatum
GATATTGGGTTCATTAACACAAATCTCATAGATGAATGGACGGTTAAATATAATGCCAAAGAAACCGAGGCCAACTTGCTACAATCGTTGCTTCGAAATCAAAACAAAGATAAAATACTCTTTCCTTACAACTTCAAGTGAGTGTTACTGTCTTGTGCATATTCGGTTTCCCTTATTACTCGAGGTTATAGTAATGTAATTGATGAGTTATGCATGCGTGCGCAGCTTTCACTTTATTCTCCTAGAGATTAAGCTTGAGCAGGGACTAGTAACCGTCTTAGACTCGAGACAAAAAGATCCCAAGGAGTATGCGGCCATGACTAAAATGCTCGAGAAGTAAGTTCAATCGATCGTTATCGCACCATATCGGCAACTTTTTTCATTTTTTGATATCAAGTAATTGTTTTCTTTGTCTGGCAGGGTTTGGAAAGAGTTCACCACAGAAGCTCCGGGACTGCCGGGGAAGCTCCGATTTACGCACCCGAAAGTAAGTACTACTAGCTAGTTCCGCGCATCTCCCATTGATTCTAGCTAGTTTCATCAATACCATTTATAATGCTTGATTATCAGTTTGATTGACCTCTACTTGATTTTCATTTTCTGATATCAAGTAATTGTTTTCTTTGTCTGGCAGGGTTTGGAAAGAGTTCACCGCAGAAGCTCCGGGACTGTCGGGGAAGCTTCGATTTACACACCCGAAAGTAAGTACTACTAGCTAGTTCCGCGCATCTCCCATTGATTCTAGCTAGTTTCATCAATACCATTTATAATGCTTGATTATCAGTTTGATTGACCTCTATTTCTTGTAAAGTGGTTGTGGCAGGAAGGCGGGAATAATTTTTGTGGATACTACGTTTGCGAGTACATCTACAACGCGACGACCTCTAAGCGGGGCTACTCTGAAAAACAATATGAAGTGCGTAAGCAATAATATTCACAATTTTATTTTATTACCATCATTTGTGTTGAGTTTCATTCATATATATGTATTGACCCCCTTCTTCAAATTAGATGTGGCAGCTGCGGGATGAACTCCTACCGCAAGATCGCATAAAAGCAATTCAAGAGGAATTGGCGGGATTCTTTCTTGACCACGTCATCAATCCAGCCGAAGAATACCATGTGGAAACTGACTTTAGATGTTAGGGATTGTAAGAGATCTTATATTGTATATATGTAGCTAGTAGCGTCGGATAGATATACGAAAACTTGTTGTTCGACCAATCTCTCGGAGAAGGAGGAGGTCGATCACTTCTCTCTGTATATGTTCATGACGATCTTGTGTACTTAATGGTTTCCTTCATTTGCTTACTAGCTAGTGTGTCGAGTCCACTCTATACGTATAGTACGTAGCGTCGACCAAGCACGGAGATAAGAGAGGACACTTCTCTCTATTAGCCAGCTAACACAATATATGAAACCCCTAAATTAACCCTACAAAACCCCAACCCCCCCCCCCCCCCCTTAAAAAAAACAAAAATCCCAGCCCCTGAACTGCTGACGCGTGAATGCTTTTTGGTCCCGGTTGGTGCTACCAACCGGGACAAAAGGCCCTCCTGCCTGGGCAAGCCGCAGCGGCCACGTGGAGCCTCATCTGTCCCGGTTAGTAGGCGAACCGGGATTAAAGGTATTGGGCTTTAGTCCCGACCCTTTAGTCCCGTTTCCAGAACCGGGACAAATGGGCCTATGGAACCGGGACAAATGGGCCTTTTTCTACTAGTGACAATTTTGTATCACAAAATTTACATATCAACAGTGTAAGTGACTGCCAAAGGCTTGTCCTGACAAAAGCTAATATGTGAAGTACTATTTTGAAATGGATCCTTGCAAGGAGAGGTAACTACACAAACCACCAACCATTGTTGTTGATTTTGCAGACAACATGTCATACTGGTTTGTTGCACAAAACACCAGATATTGGTGTTATCTATTGCAACCAAGTCTAATCCAGCATTTAGGTAGGTTTACATAATTTCTGACAAGTGGATCTCATTGGTAATTGCATGGGTGGCAAAAAAAAGGCCACATCAGCAGGCTAACTAAAAAACCTTTTGTCCAATTCTGTTGAGATTTTTCAAGATCAGTATTGAGTACAATATGATTTACTTTTTTTTTCCTTTTACTGAAAATGTTAAATTAGAAAACCGAGCTAACTAACATTTCCATGCTAATCTGGTCGATTATTGGCCGGCTTTCTTTGTCACGCGTGCCCTTATAAGCAGGATCCTCCTATAAAAAAATCAAATCAACGTAACTTACGTCGGATTAGACCTAGCCGCAACAAATTACACCAATATATGATGTTTTGTACAACAAACCTATACAGCGCATTTGACAAAATTAGGGAAGGGGAATGGAAGTTTAATGTAGGGAGTTGTATTGAGATTAGATATGGGATGGGTCGTTTTATTCCCGATCCCCTGTTTGGCGCATGATGGAAATTATGCGTGAGAGTTTGAGGAGAAACTGTATTCCCGTGTTTGGTTCGTGGGAATTGACAAGGGAATGGACAAGGGAAATTAACGTAAGTTATGATGAAGGGTTAAGATTGACTTACTAAAACAATTCCCTTCCAACTCCCACCCCCTTCCCTGTTAATAAAACGGTGGGAGTTGGAGTCTCAAGTCCCATGACTATTCCGTTATGAGCTCTCAATCTCCCTAACCAAACAATAGATTTGAAGTCTCGTACCCTTTAATTCTCGTTCCCTAGCTTTAATTACCCCAATCAAACACGTTGATAGTGTAGGTGTTTTGTGTAAAATCATCACCAATAGTTAGTGGTTTGTGTAATTTCCTCTCGGAAGGAATTTAGTTTATGTAACCCATGTGTCCCAAACATGACCCTAAATGCGGTGCACTTTCAATAAGAATCTAAAAATCATCGACGAAAAGAGAGAGAGAGAGAGATTGGATCTGGTCATGTGGTCCGCACGTGGTGCCACCTCACCACTCCCCTCCGCGAGCCAAACCGCTCGCTCCACTCCACCACCATTCGCACCCGCCTCCCGGTTTTGACGCTCTCTCCCCTCCCCTTCCACTACGCCCCGAACATCCCACCTCCCGACACGCAACGACGGAACGGAACCAATTTTCTTCTCCGCCTCCGGAATTCCCTGCCCCTGCCCCGTCCTCTCGTCTCTCGATCTGATCGAGGCATCGGCCCGGCGGGAATGGCGGCCGAGTCGTCGGCGGCGGCTGGCATGCGGAAGGCGCCCTCCATGGAGTGGCGCTGGGTGTCCGCGGGGGAGGAGGAGGACGACGAGCTGGAGGGCCGCGGGGCGGGGGGCCCCGCGGCCGTCGGGGCGGCGGGCCGGGGCGGCAGCTTCGAGTCCGAGGACGAGGAGGACAACGTCGAGTACGAGGACGAGGACGAGGAGCAGAGGGAGGCCAGGCAGCGCCTGATCCGCACCGTGCCCACCGTCGACTGGTTCGACGTCGAGGGCAACGAGGTCTCCGGCGCGCAGCCGCTCGAGGACCCCGAGGTGAGCGCGCGCTCTGCTCCCGGTTCGCCCTGCCTGTTTTCCCTCCCGCCGTCCTTAGATTGCGTATGCGGTGAGGTGTTCTACGCACGCTCTTCATGCCGTGCGCGTGGAATGATGTCATGAGAGTGGTGATCACCGACTGCTGCCGATTTTGATTAGCTTCAGCGTTTGCCATTGGATTGGAGAAGTGCGAATCGGCACATCCTTGTGGTTTAGGATGGCCGTGCTTGGATGAGGGGATGCATATGTTGCGTTAGATCGGAAACATCAATTGTTTTGTTCCTTCATCCAAATTTCGTCTGCATAATATTGTGACTGGTAATCAGGACGCGGCGGGAATGGTGATTACGTGCGCGCATGTTATTTGTGACCGTTTTCTTGTGCATGAATGGGAACAATAGTTATTTAATGGGTTAATTTCGTATCACTTACATGCACTGTTGATATTCTTGCGACCCATTACCCACCCCAATCTGCTCATACTCCCTCCGTCCGGAAATACTTGTTGGAGAAATGGATGTATCTAGACGTATTTTAGTTCTAGATACATCCATTTTTATCCATCTATGCGACAAGTAATTCTGAACGGAGGAAGTACTTGACATAACTTCTACATAAAAGTGGACCAGTAAACTGCTACTAATCTCGCTGGTGACAATGTTTGTGTTAGCGTCCCAGGCCCAGCTCACAACCTCCGGCATATGTTCGGACGTTTCCGGTGCGCATCGGACACACCACTACAAGCAAAGAGCCCACCACATCCCAAAAGACTAGCCTGAAGGGAGTGTGGCACTCCTTCTTATAAGGTGGTCCTAGCCCCCTCCCATATCCGAGGTGGGACTAAAGTCACTGGCAACGCCCAATAGCCAGCGTCTCTGACACCCCACCCCCCTAAACAGGGCGGACTGGGGCCCAGCTCTGATACCAATTGTTAGCGTCCCAGGCCCAGCTCACAACCTCCGGCATATGTTCGGACGTTTCCGGTGCGCATCGGACACACCACTACAAGCAAAGAGCCCACCACATCCCAAAAGACTAGCCTGAAGGGAGTGTGGCACTCCTCCTTATAAGGTGGTCCTAGCCCCCTCCCATATCCAAGGTGGGACTAAAGTCACTGGCAACGCCCAATAGCCAGCGTCTCTGACAGTTTGCCTCCATCTGTTATGTAAATCAGACCACTTTTCTTCCATAAAAGTTTAGATTCTTTCGGTGTACGTTCAATGCAGGAACCTCTTCCAGCTCCATGGGTAGTTAAAGCGAGAATACGGGCAATCATCAAACTTCAAACGTCATAATTAAAGATACCTTGTCCAATGCAAGTACCTCTTTCTAGGTCGTCTAAGAACTTGTATAGGCACCTGTAGTCTCTCCAATGCAAAAGTCCAATCCTACTAAAAAATTGTCTATGCTTGCTATGGAAGATTTAAAGCAGGTATTGAACAAATCTGCCCAACTATAAACTTCCGACATGAAAACGAGATTCCAATTCAACGCCAAAGACCTCGAAGAGTCATGTTTTCTCCCTTTCAAATTAGAGAATTGGATTTCTCCTTGAACATAATTTTTTGCTGGCAAGCTATCAGACCTCGGAGAGTCACATTTTATCCCTTGTTTCAAATTAGAGAATTGGATTTCTCCTTGAACATAATATTTTGGTGACAAGCTACACCCAGATGCATGCAAAGTTCCCTAGTAAAAAGGATGAATTCAAAGTGCTTAGTGATGCCATCTCAAGGCCCCCCTCCCCCTTCCGCCCTAATATTACCACCCTGCTGTCCTGCATAGCAAACAAAATCTTTTACTTTTTACCTTCATCATTCCAAGCAACCGCATTGGAGACAGTGCAGGGCATTTTCGATGCAGTAGTAGAATAGATGGGTGTTAGTACGAAAGCTAAAGTTATAGGCTACTGTTATGGTTTTCAACAATTTATCAGGTCGGTGTGCGAATAACTTCACCTTTTTTTTCGAGTGACTTCATCTATTGAGTAACCATAACTGAAGTCATATCATCAAAAGAAATGTATATTTTCCCAGGAGGGAGATGTGTTTAATTATGAGATGAACCATAAGAGTTGAAAATCTCATCAGCAGAATATCTTTGTGGAGATCGATCTATGGGATAGTCTTTGTTGACAGTTGTACAAAATTAAATGCATGTAGATCGTAATGTCCTCACCATTTTAATAAAGAATATATATTTTCTTATCATGTTTCCTTCATTATCTGTCGCATGGCTTAGTTATTTCATTTACATGTGCAGGAGTTTGATTTTGGCAGGACAGTATTTCTTGCTCTTCAGACTCTTGCTGTGGTTTTCGGAGATATTGGAATAAGTCCACTGTATACATTTGATGTCATGTTCAACAAGTACCCTATTCTTGAGGAGGAGGATGTTCTGGGAGCACTCTCACTAGTTCTGTATACTCTGATTTTGATGCCATTGGTGAAGTATGTCTTGGTTGTCCTTTGGGCTAATGATGATGGTGAAGGTATATTCGAGGTTGTGAATTGAGTTAATAAGGTAAAAAAAAATTATACAGGGATATGTTACAGGCTTAACATCCTTCAGTTATTTTATGACTCCACAGGTGGTATATTTGCCATGTATTCTTTAATTTGTAGAAATGCAAAAGTGAGTCTCATTCCAAACCAAGTACAAGCTCAGCCTGAGAAGAGGATGTCAAGTTTCCGTCTCAAGCTTCCCACAGATGAGCTTGAGAGGTCCATAAAAGTAAAGGAGAAACTTGAATCTTCACTCATGATGAAGAAGTTACTTTTAGGCTTAGTACTATTTGGGACTGCCATGTTTATATCCAATGGAGTTATCACACCAGCAATGTCAGGTTTGTTTCTTCTTCTTGACACATGTTCAGTGGTACATCATAAAGAATTGAAGAACAAAACATGTTTATTTTCTTTACAACTGTAGTTTATGCGGACTATTTTGTCCACTAATTTTTTTTATCATTGAATAGTGCTGTCTGCTGTCAGCGGCTTGAAAGTTGGGATACCAAAGGCCTCACAAGGTGAAGTTCCTTTTATTTAATGGAACAAAAGTAAGCTATTTATTTTATAATTTATGCTAGTTTCTCTTCCTAATTCCATCAAACGTTATTTGCAGATGTTGTGGTGATGATTTCAATTGCACTTCTTGTTGTCCTGTATAGTCTACAGAGATATGCCACTAGCAAAATAGGATTTATAGTTGGCCCTTGTTTGCTGATATGGTTTTGCTGTCTTGGAGGAATTGGCATATGCAATCTCAGTAGATATGGATCGGGAGCTTTTAAGGCGTTTAATCCTCTATACATTTTTTATTATTTTGGGAGGAATCCCTTTCAGGCCTGGCTCTCCCTTGCTGGTTGTCTTTTGTGTGCAACAGGTAAAAGTCAGTTTACCTCTAATCAATTAGTACCATTTGATTTGCTATACACAACCTTATGTTCTTACTGTCAAAGTGCACCTCTTTCTTTTGATTTCCGTTGTGTAATTTGCTGGTGCGCTTTAACTTTGAGACAATTTTTACGATGTATTTCTGGAAGGGGAGCCTTGGCGCAGCGGTAAAGCTGTTGCCTTGTGAGGTTCGAGTCCTGGAAACAGCCTCTTGCAGAAATGTAGGGAAAGACTGCGTACAATAGACCCAAAGTGGTCGGACCCTTCCCCGGACCCTGCGCAAGCGGGAGCTACATGCACCCGGCTGCCCTTTTTTATTTAGATTGTCTGTTGTCTCACAATGCAGTCTGTTGGTTCAGAACTTTTTTTTTAAGTGTCTTGGTAAAAAAAAGAAACTGATTTGTTTACCAACTATACTGCAGGATCTGAGGCTATCTTTTCAAATCTTTGCCACTTTCCTGTACGATTTGTTCAGGTATTATCATTAGTTTATGGAAGTGTTACTTCTATTTTGAACTTTATGCAGATGATGTTCTATATATACCTAACATATCTTATAAACTCTTAGTCATTCAGACTCAGTATTATTTTTATATAAAATTTCGGATCTGCTTAATGTATCCACTACTCATCTACTCTTGATTATATTTATATCCAGCATGTTTCTCCTTTGCAGTCTATGTTTGTTCTTCTTGTTCTTCCTTGCCTTGTCTTGGCCTATTTAGGACAAGCTGCTTTCCTCATTGCAAACGAAAAGACACCTGAACATATCTTCTTTGCATCTATTCCAGGTAAGTTGGATGTGGCTGAATATGCCTGTGCTTTTCATTCTCTTATGAATGAACCCCATCAGCAGTTCTTCCATATGTGATGTGAATATTCTATTTGCGATTACTGACTTGTTACACTGTATTCTCTATGCAGGGAATGCTTTCTGGCCTGTTTTCTTGCTTGCTAATTTAGCTGCACTGATTGCCAGTAGGACAATGACGATTGCTATATTCCAATGCCTAAAGCAGTCCATATCACTTGGTTGCTTTCCTCGGCTCAAAATTGTCCATACATCTCGAAAATTTATGGCTAAGATATACATTCCAGTCGTAAACTGGTTTCTGCTGGCTTCCTGTTTGGGCTTTATTCTGCTCTTCCGAAGCACATCTGATGTCGGGAATGCATATGGTAATAGTATTGCACTGGATATGCTATTATGTTTAACTCCTGCTTATGCAATATGCTGTAATGCTTCAGTATTCTGCACTCTTACACTGTTCCATCTTGAACAGCCATAGCTGAACTTGGGGTGATGATAATGGCCACGGTCTATGTTACACTCATAATGCTTCTAATATGGGAAACCAATATTATTAAGGTCATGTCATTCCTTATCACATTCCTATCCTTGGAGCTGATTTTCTTCTCATCAGCTCTGAGTAGTGTTGGGGATGGAGGTTGGGCACTGTTGGTCTTTGCATCTGGTCTTGTCATGATTATGTTCATCTGGAACTACGGAACCAAACTGAAGTATGACAGTGAACTCAAACAGAAGCTTTCAAAAGATCTAATGAGAAAACTGGGGCCCAACCTTGGCACAATGAGAGCGCCTGGACTAGGCTTGGTGTACAGTGAGATAGTGACAGGAGTTCCTGCAATTTTTGGTCATTTTCTGACCGCCCTCCCTGCTATCCACTCAATAATCGTATTCGTGTGCGTCAGGAATGTGCCAGTGCCTGCGGTTCCCCAAAGTGAAAGGTTTCTTTTCCAGCGTGTTTGTACAAGGGGCTATCACATGTTTCGCTGTATTGCCAGGTATGTACATGGACTCTAGTTTAGGTCTATCTGAATTACAGGCACTGTTGTTTATTGCTATGCCTTTAATCCCCCCCCCCCTCCCCTCTCCAATAGTGGTAATAGGTCTTAGCACTACCAAATGCAGGGTATGAATGCGATTTTCTCCATTCATGCCATTTTCGCCCATTACTACTGAAAATATCACACAGCCAGTTAGTGGTCCTACTAGCTCGAAATGGTAGGTTCCATATTATGCTCAACTCTCGTGCAACCGCAAATAATACAGAAAATGTATAGACCAAAATGAAATAAGAAATGCCAAATCAGAATAGTCCAATAACTGGTCGGTAAGCGCCTGGTTACCACAGTCTTGCTCCGTTTAAAAAAAATTTGATTTGCTTTGATCCATGATTATTCCTACACTATTACATTTGTTACCAATGGGCAATGGGTTTGGCATTACTTCTTTTGCTTGAGAGAATTACAAATTTCGGTAGAACGCATAAGTACTGTGATTTTAATGAATTAGTCGTATAGTTTGTTGTGCCACCATATCTTGTATCTTCATGTACATTGACGAGCAATGATTGATTGTTTTTTAATTGTCATGCAAAGTTGGTGTACATACCATCAAGTATAAACTGTTGGTCAGATTCTGAGAGCTTGCTTCAGTCTATGGAATCAACTCTAAAATTTTCTTATGATGCTAACTTGATAATGCACAGATACGGATACAAAGACAAGAAACAGGAGCACCATAACACATTTGAGCGCCTTCTGATAGAAGGCCTTGAAAAGTTCATACAGCGGGAGGCTGTAGAGTTGTCCCTACAGAGTGAAGATGATGTCGACTCCGATGAGGAGCCTTCAACCCCTGGACAGATAATCACTGCACCAAACGGCAGCCTCTACTCACTCGATGCCCCTCTCCTGGTGGACTTTACGCCTTCAGTAGACACGATTCCTGAAACACCCAGTTGCTCAACGCCTCAAGATCCCGCGTTGGATTACACACAGAACCTTGAGCTGGAGCTCGCATTCATCAAGCAGGCGAAGGAATCTGGAGCCGTGTATCTCATCGACAACCCCATCGTCAAAGCCAGGAAGGACTCGTGGTTCTTCAAGAAGTTGATCATAAACTATTTTTTCGCATTCCTGAGGAACAACTGCCGTAGGGCGATTGTGTCGATGAGCATCCCACACTCGAACCTGCTGCAGGTGCGCTTGACCTCTTATGTCTGAATGCGGAACCTACTGCTTCAGCACAGTTGTTTTGTTCATGGCAATCTACTTATCCAGTAGAGATCACACTAACCATATATAAAGGAACAGCAATGGTGATTGTCGGAAGGCAAATGCTTAACTTTCCTGGCTTTATTCAGAAGGTGATGGCTAGGACAGTAGGAGCTCATGTCTCCTGTAAGTTTTGTACCGCGTCGAAACGCAGCCGGCATTGTGGCAGCAGGCAGGCACATCACACGATGATGTATTTAACCTGTATATTTCCCTTGTGCAGCAGATTGTTGTGTGCTACTTCGATTCTGTGGGGCCAGTTTTGTTGTTTGCAAAATGCAAAGTGCTAGCTGAGAAAAGGATCATTAGGTCATATATATTAGATATGCATATGTACATTTTTACGGCCATCGAGCAGTGCTGTTGATTTATCCTTGCCTTTTCTTTATCTGCATTTGATTGGGACTTTTATAGCCTGGTCTTTCTTTATCTGCATTTGATTGGAATTTTTAGCCTGACTTCAGTTTATGTACCCAGATGCAGCCCTGCAAGGACTGAATGAATTTTATTACTCTCTCCGATCCGAATTAGTTGATGCATCCTAGGGAGTATTAGTTTTGGTGTTTTATAAATTAGCGATGACTGTGTGAATATTTTTTCTGTCCTTGCCACTCGCTGGCGAGCGTGACATCCTTGTGGCGTCTGGAGTTTTCCTTTCTTTGTGGCACATTATTATTTTTTGAACTTGGAACATTTCATTCCATTAGTCAATGTGCTGATCAGAATCGCTGGGAGCAAGAGACTGGGCGAAGGTAGACCTGGCCATACGGCCGAAGGTGGCATGCTCGCTGCATATCTCTCTTCCTTGCCCCAGTTCAACACAATACCTATACGTGAGTTGACCGAATTTGTAATTTGGGTGAATCAATTATATGAGAGAAGGAATGGTTGGAGGAGTAAGAAGAAAGAAGGACGATGCTTGGATATTTAATCTCTAATGGCCCAAAAAATTCGACGTACCCAAATTAAATTTTCAGGCTACTTACATATAGCGAGCCCTATTGTTCAACTGGTGTCCAACATTAACTTCTTCTGGTGTCCAAGCCCAAAATACGGACTACATATAACGTAAACCAAATTTCTACCTGGCGTCCAGTGACACCGGCTGGGACAACGTAGGTCCGCCCCCTATAGCCTGAGGCAAAGGAGTTCATGGGCATGCGAAGTAGCCGCCCCTGAAGCATTCTATTTTTCCGAAGAAACTCTATGAGAGAGCAAAGGGGTCCTAGAATTTCCATAACTAGATGATTTCCCGCGCATTGTTGCGGAAACACTAAGAAATATGTAGCTACGGAATATTATTACTATATCCTAACATTTATTTTGTTAAGTTAGCAACTTAGTGGTTCGAGATTTTTAAAAAATTAATATTATTACGTGACTAATTATGATGTGGCAGATATGCATGACTTGGTGAGGTTGGAGAGTGCATGTTGTAATAATTAAAGGCAGTGTATGTGGTGTATGGTTGAAAAATAGTGCTAGTGGATGCTGACATGACAATCTTGATGACATGAAAGGCTACATATTGAGAGAATTACTTGTAGGGGGGACGAACTATCTAGGAATAGTAGATTAGTCCAGTTTATAAAGAACACCAGACCCAAAAATCTACATAGTTGATTCGGTTTATAATAAAAATCAAACCCCAAAAACTATCAAAGCTCGGTTAATTGGAGTGAAACCGGGCAAAAATCACCTACACCTACGGCCACAAACTCGGCCAGGAGGGTCGTGAAAATTGAACTAACCCCACTAAGGAGCACTTCTATGGAAAAACTGGCCTAGTACTGATTTGTAGGTGAGCTTTTCCATAGAGTGTATTTCCAAGATTGAGCAAAGGGGCGATGTTTGGATGTTGATGATGCATATTGGAAGGGTATTAGGAGGGTCGGTGCAAGCCTGCAAGGAGACTCGTGGGCGATTGGACTCGACATAGGTCTCATCTTGGATGAATTTGAGGATGACGGTCTGCTTCACCATCTCCGCCGCTTGGGCGACCTCGATCTCCGCCATGGTGTCCGCCATGGCGAAGCCCGCAGTCGGCTGCTTCTCCTTTGGCTCCACCGCGTCATCCGCTTTCGGATCCTCCTCCTCCATGGGCTGGGGGTCCTACTACGCTTCCGGTTGCTGTTGCGCCTCCTACTCCTCCTCCGGCTTCGGTGAATCCGGAGGCAAACCGGCAGTGACACGAGTGGCGCGCCTGACCAGGATCTCCTCCTCGAGCTGCAACTGGCGTTCCGACGTTGACATTGCATAGGTGGTGATCCTCTGCCGGGCCATGGCTAGCGGCTACGGGGCGGATGAAAGTTGCGGTGCGAGTGGGAGGGAGTGGGAAGGAATGGGGACGGGCTAGGGTTCCACTGCCGCCGTTCGGCTTAAATAGACAGACTTGCTCCCTCGGGCGGCACGCCGGAGCGATGCCACGCGGCGCCTGACGATGACATGTACCTAGGGTAGGGTCTTGGACCTGACCTATATGCCCTACCCAAGGTCACCACACAAGAGGCCAAGGCCTACGAAGACAGAAAGAAGATACCGACTGGAATCATCTCGGAGTGCAACCCACTCGACGGAAGATCACTCGGAGACTCCAATTCCACTCGACCGCCGTCGGTCACTCGGAGAACCAGAAGATCCACTCGAAGGGCAGGAGGCCTAAGGTCACTTGTAGAATAGCAATGGTCGGTCATTCACCCCGTCACCATAAAGGTCATTAAACGCGAGCGTTACCAGTAACGTACGTGACTTTACTCCCTCATTGAACCCCTGTGTAACTCAGGACAACGAGGGGTCGGCGCACTCTATATAAGCCACCCCTCCCCTCTGGCACAAGGGTTCGCATCCCCTGTAACTCAACACTCCAATCTATAAGCCTCCGCGGCACCGAGACGTAGGGCTGTTACCTCCTTCGAGATGGGCCTGAACTCGTAAAATCCGAGTGTACAACCTCGCCGTAGCTAGGCACTGCCTCCTCCTACGTACCCCCCATCTCTACTGTCAGATCCGTTCCCACGACAGTTGGCACCCACCGTGGGGCCGGCGTCTAAGCGACTTTCGATGAGGTTACAATTTTCGATCTTCATCGACATGGTTTCCGGCGGTGGATTGTCTTTGGGCCACGAGATTCGTCTCGGCGCGCTCGCTTTCGTCGCCGCCGACTCGGCCTGGCTCCAGGAAGCTCCCCTTGACGTCGAGGCGCTCCCCATCCGCGGGGCGGCGCACTTCCGCGTGAGTGCCTGCGGCGTTCTCTTGCGGCAGCCGTCGACTCAGTATCGGTCGGCCCCGCTGGCGTCTTCCCTCCCCGCTGCTCGCCGTCGCAAGCGATCCGGTCGCTCGTGGCTCCAGCAGTGGGTGAAGCATGCAATGGCCCGTCAGTCGGCCACTCCTCAGATCGCGGCAATCGAGCCCGATGAGTCCCTTTATGGTTTGTTTGATCTATCGACTGGCCACTCGGATACGCTTTTCGAGTGCGAAAGCAATGATCCTGCGGCGGAAGTCCTCATGGTTGGTCCCCAGCGCAGCCCGCCAGGATTCCCCCGTGGTGGAGGCGATAGCGGTGGTCCGTCGCACGGCAATGACGAGTACTATCCTCAAGCCCTCACCGCGGAGCAGAGAGAAGAGCTGCAGTGCCGGAACGATCAAGCTCTCCAGACCCCCATCATTGGGGAGACCCCCGAGGCTCGGGCCTTGGAGGCTGCGCGCGTAGCCACTCTGGCTGAGCGTGCGTGCCTGGAGAATCTTCAGCAGTCACTCGACGACAGCGCTCGCAGGCAATTCCCAAGCTCCAGTCGACGGCAGCGACAATTGTTCCCGACGGGACCTCGGGATGAGTGTCAGGTATACCGCACTCCGATCCAAAATGTTGCAGCGGCTGCACATATTGCAGACTCGATCCAGCCGTCCCGTTCCGAGGCTAGCAGAGGCTTACAGCAGATTCGGGCACTACTCAGGGCGGCCGTAGAGCAGAATTCAGCTGTTTCCCAGTCGCGCAATAGGATTCACAGCAGGTCCGTCATGGCGGACACAGTTCAGTCGGCACACAGGCCAAGATCGCCTCCGCAGCGTGAAGATCGTGGTTATCGCCAGGACCAGTACTTGGGTCGAGGCCACGAGCAGTTTGACCCTCGATACCACTGTGATGACCGCCGTCGAGTGCCTACACCCCCTTCGAGGGGTGGTTCGTACGCGCCCCGGCGGTATGATGACAGGCACCCGTACGGTGACGAGCGGAGGATTCTAGTCGACCCCCGAGAGCCCGGGTTTGATGCAAGGTCAGTCCTCGTTCAGGGCCTGGTTGACAGAGGCAGAGCTAACTGAGAAGGTCTGGACAGAGATCACTCGAGTGGGAGCAGAGCGTTCGTCTCTGGGCCCGAGTGTTTCAGCAGAGCCATTCGAGCTCCTGATTTCCTCCCAACTTCAGATTGGCTGCAGGAGTGAGCAAGTTTACTGGTGAGTCAAAGCCAGACACATGGTTGGAGGATTACCGAGTGGCAGTGCAGATTGGTGGAGGCAATGACGAGGTGGCCATGATGCACCTTCCCCTGATGCTCGAGGGCTCGGCCAGGGCCTGGTTGAACCAGTTGGCTCCTGCTAGCATTTATTGTTGGGAAGACTTGGCCCGAGTGTTTATCAAGACATTTGAAGGCACTTGCAAGCGACCCGCTGGGCTGTCCGAGTTGCAACATTGTGTCCAAAAGCCGAATGAAACTTTGAGGGATTACATCTAGCGTTGGACTACGCTTCATCATTTGGTGGAGAATGTTTCGAGCACCAAGCAGTCTGCGCTTTCAAGGAAGGCGTACGGTACAGAGAGCTCACACTGAAATTTGGTCGCTCCGGGGCCATGACTCTGAATCGGATGATGGAGATAGCCACTCGGTACGCCAATGGTGAAGAGGAGGATCGACTCCGTAATGGTAAAGGAAAGGCTACAGAACCTGATACTGGAGGCGTAAATCCCAGTCGGAAGCAAAAGTGCAAAGCCGAGGCCACAGGTCAGGCTGAAGCCGCAGTTGTGAATACTCAAGGAAAGTTCAAGGGAAAGCCCAAGGGGCCGTGGATACCCAAAAAGATGAAGGACTAGTCGGGCCAGGACGTCCTGGACCTTCCGTGTGCAATCCACACGAAGAAGGATGAGGAGGGTAACTTGATTTTGCCCAAACACACCACTCGACAGTGCAGATTCCTCATTCAGCAGTTCCGAGAGGGTCAGTAGAGTGAGAAAGGCTCTGATAAGGATGAAGATGAAGAAAAGGCAGATGATTACCCAAAGGTCAATGCAACCCTGGTGATTTTTGCTGACATCGAGAGCAAAAGTCGACTGAAAGTCATCAACAGAAAGGTGAACATGGTTGCTCCGGCAACTACAACATACCTCAAGTGGTCAAAAACTCCTATCACCTTCGACTAGTCGGATCACCCAGCTCACGTAGCTACCCCCGGGCAGCAGGCTTTGGTGGTCGACCCAGTCGTTGGAGGCACTCGACTGCGTAAAGTTCTCATGGATGGTGGCAGCGGTTTGAACATTCTGTATGCTGAAACCCTCCAGGGGATGGGTATTCCGATGTCCCGACTCAGTGAGAGCAACATGCAGTTCCATGGAGTCATCCCAGGAAAGAAGGCGAAATCACTCGGGCAGATTGCTTTGGATGTGGTTTTCGGTGATTCAAAGAATTTTCGCAAGGAAAAGTTGAAGTTTGAAGTGGTAGATTTTCACAGTGCCTATCATGCTATTCTGGGCAGACCGGCATATGCTCGTTTCATGGCCTGTCCATGTCACGTGTATCTCAAACTGAAGATGCCCGGTCCCAAAGGTGTGATCACGGTCACTGGGAATAGACAGAGAGCGGAGGAATGCCTCCAGAAGGGTTCCAAGATCGCTGACGAGCAAATGGCGGTGGTGGAACTGGAAGAGTACAAGAAGAATGCTGATCCGAGTGATTTGCTCCGTTCCAAGAAGCCTGCTTCTGAGTCCACATTTCAGTCAGCTGGCGAGACGAAGCCAGTTCACATTCACCCGGAAGATCCCACAGCTGTTCCGACCCACATCTCAACGACACTCGACAGCAAATAGGAAGCCGCGCTCATCTAGTTCCTCCGTGAGAACTGGGACATCTTTGCATGGAAACCATCAGACATGCCAGGTGTACCTAGGGGGCTGGCTAAGCACCGTTTGCGTGTCAACTCCAAAGCCAAACCTATCAAAGAGCATCTCCGTCGGTCCGCCGCAGAAAAGAGGAAGGCGATTGGCGAGGAAGTGGCTCGGCTCCTGGCAGCTGAGTTCATTCGCGAGATATACCACTCCGAGTGGCTTGCCAACATCGTCATGGTCCCCAAGAAGGATAATTCACTCGGTATGTGCATTGATTTCAAGCATATCAATCGGGCCTGCCCGAAAGATCATTTTCCGCTCCCTCGCATCGATCAGATAGTCGACTCGACTGCGGGGTGTGAGCGTTTGTCTTTTCTTGATGCGTATTCCGGATACCATCAGATCCGTCTGTATGGGCCAGATGAAATAAAAATGGCCTTCATCACCCCATTCGGGTGTTTTTGCTATGTCACTATGCCATTCAGTCTCAAAAATGCTGGCGCCACATTCATGCACATGATCCAGAAGTGCCTGCTCACTCAGATCAGTCGGAATGTGGAGGCCTATATGGATGATATTGTGGTCAAGTCACGTAAAGGTTCCGACCTGCTGACTGATCTCGCTGAAACCTTTGCCAATTTGAGAAGGTATGACATTAAGTTGAATCCGTCCAAGTGCACATTCAGTGTACCCGGAGGCAAGCTACTCGGTTTCCTCATTTCCGAACGAGGGATAGATGCCAATCCCGAGAAGATCGGTGCAATTCTCTGAATGAAATGCCCTGTGCATGTGCATGACGTTCAGAAGCTCACAAGTTGTCTCACTGGATTGAGTCGGTTTATTTCACGACTCGGTGAAAAGGCACTGCCTCTTTACCGACTGATGAAAAAATCTGACATGTTCGAGTGGACTCCCGAAGCCAAAGCAGCGTTTGTGGAGCTCAAAGCCCTGCTTTCCACCCAGCCGGTGCTTGCTGCTCCGAACAGCAAGGAGCCTCTACTCTTATACATTGCAGCCACTGGTCAAGTTGTCAGCACAGTGCTCACAGTGGAGCGAGAAGAAGAAGCCAAGGCCTATAAAGTTCAGCGCCCAATGTACTATATCTCTGAAGTCTTGACTCCATCCAAGCAGAGGTATCCACATTACCAGAAAATTGTTTATGGAATTTACTTGACTGCGAAGAAAGTGGCACATTATTTCCAAGACCACTCGGTTTCAGTCGTCAGCGATGCTCCATTGTCTGAGATCATGAACAATCGAGATGCAACGGGTCGAGTGGCTAAGTGGGCAATTGAACTTCTCCCTCTGGATATCAAGTTTGAAGTGAAGAAGGTGATCAAATCTCAAGCGCCCGCAGATTTCTTGGCCGAGTGGATTGAACAGCAACAGCCGACTCAAGTTCACTCGGAACACTGGACTATGTTCTTCGATGGGTCTAAGATGTTGAATGGTTCTGGTGCCGGAGTGGTCCTGGTGTCCCCAAGAGGTGATAAACTCAGTTATGTCCTCCAGATTCACTTTGCTTCTTCCAATAATGAAGCCGAGTATGAGGCACTGCTTTACGGGTTGCGTATGGCCATTTCACTCAGCGTCCGTCGCCTGATGGTCTACGGTGACTCGGATTTGGTGGTCAATCAGGTGATGAAGGAGTGGGATGTTAGAAATCCTGCCATGACAGGATACTGCAATGCTGTGAGGAAGTTGGAGAAAAAGTTCGAGGGTTTGGAGCTTCACCACATTCCCCGACTCAAAAATCAAGCAGCTGACGATCTGGCGAAGATAGGTTCCACTCGGAAGCCTATCCCCAGCAATGTGTTTCTAGAGCACTCCCATTCCCCGTTAGTACAGGAAGATCCTTTCACTGAAGAGCCTCCCCAGGCGAAAAGTCCTACCGATCCGACTGAAATTGAGATACCTGCTGTTATTGACTTGGTGATGGAGATCTTGGTGATTAATCCCGACTGGACTATGCCGTACATTGCATACATACTCAGAAAGGAGCTCCCAGAGGATGAGGTCGAGGCACGTCAGATTGTCCGCAGGTCCAAGGCGTTCACAGTGATAGGTGGACAGCTCTACAGAGAGAGTGTCACAGGCGTGGCCCAACAATGCATCTCCCCAGAGGAGGGTCGACTGATCTTGGAAGAAATCCACTCGGGGACCTGTGGTCACCATGCGTCCTCTCGGACAATTGTGGCCAAAGCATACCGAGCTGGATTCTACTGGCCACGGGCCAATGAAGCAGCTCAAGAGATCGTTCAACATTGTGAAGGATGCCAGTTCTACGCGAACATGTCCCATAAGCCTGCGTCTGCCCTGAAAACCATCCCACTTATCTGGCCGTTCACCGTGTGGGGTTTGGACATGATTGGACCACTTAGGACAGGCAGGAGCGGCTTCACTCATCTGCTCGTTGCAGTCGACAAATTCACAAAGTGGATCGAAGCCAAACCAATCAAAAACTTAGATTCTCGCATGGCTATCAAGTTCATAAAGGAGCTGATATTTCGATATGGAGTTCCACACAGAATTATCACAGACAACGGTTCAAACTTCGACTCGAAAGAATTCAGAGCATTCTGCGCTTCCCAGGGCACTCGGGTGGATTATGCATCCGTTGCGCACCCACAGTCGAATGGTCAAGCTGAAAGAGCAAACGGTTTGATCCTCCAAGGGTTGAAGCCTCGAGTCATGCGTGACCTTGAACATGCAGCTGGAGCCTGGGTGACTGAACTGCCATCTGTTCTGTGGGGTTTGAGGACGACTCCTAACCGGTCCACCAATCGAACTCCTTTCTTCATGGTGTATGGAGCTGAAGCCGTACTGCCTAGTGATCTTTTTCACAATTCGCCCAGAGTGGAACTTTATTCAGAGGCCGAGGTAGAGCAGGCACGCCAAGACACTGTTGACCTTTTAGAAGAAGAACGAGAGATGGCCCTGATTCGGTCGACTGTTTATCAGCAAGATCTTCGTCGATTCCATGCGAGGAACATCAGAGGTCGAGCATTTCAAGAAGGAGACCTAGTGCTCCGAGTGGATCAACAGCGTCCGCATAAGCTTGCTCCTGCATGGGAAGGTCCTTTTGTCATCACCAAGGTGCTTCACAATGGAGCTTATCACCTTTACAACCTAACTCTGAAGAAAGATGAGCCGCGCTCCTGGAACGCAGATCTTCTTCGTCGTTTTTATACTTGACAGTCGGATGTAATAAGAATACTTGTTCAATTGTTTATCAAGACATGATTCCTGCAGTCTCTTAATGATTGTTCTCGCATAAGCATGTGTTCAAATCCCCCAGTGGGTGGCTTAGCCGCGAACCAGTTTCGCCTAAGTTAAAAAACTACTCCGAGTGGAGAGCAATCCTCCCACTCGGAGGCTTAGCCGCGAACTAGTCTCGCCTAAGTTAAAAAACTACTCCGAGTGGAGAGCAATCCTCCCACTCGGGGGCTTAGCCGCGAACCAGTTTCACCTAAATTAAAAAACTACTCTGAGTGGAGAGCAATCCTCCCACTCGGAGGCTTAGCCGCGAACCAGTTTCGCCTAAATTAAAAAACTACTCCGAGTGGAGAGCAATCCTCCCACTCGGGGGCTTAGCCGTGAACCAGTTTCGCCTAAGTTAAAAAAAATACTCGAGTGGAGAGCAATCCTCCCATCGGGGGCTAGCCGCGAACCAGTTTCGCCTAAGTTAAAAAAACTACTCTCGAGGGAAGCAATCCTCCCACTCGGGGGCTTAGCCGCGAACCAGTTTCGCCTAAGTTAAAAAAAACTACTCCGAGTGGAGAGCAATCCTCCCACTCGGAGGCTTAGCCGCGAACCAGTTTCGCCTAAGTTAAAAAAAACTACTCCGAGTGGAGAGCAATCCTCCCACTCGGGGGCTTAGCCGCGAACCAGTTTCGCCTAAGTTAAAAAAGCTACTCTGAGTGGAGAGCAATCCTCCTAATCGGGGGCTTAGCCGCAAACCAGTTTCGCCTAAGTTAAAAAAACTACTCCGAGTGGAGAGCAATCCTCCCACTCGGAGGCTTAGCTGCGAACCAGTTTCGCCTAAGTTAAAAAAAACTACTCCGAGTGGAGAGCAATCCTCCCACTCGGGGGCTTAGCCGCGAACCAGTTTCGCCTAAGTTAAAAAAACTACTCCGAGTTGAGAGCAATCCTCCCACTCAGAGGCTTAGCCGCGAACCAGTTTCGCCTAAGTTAAAAAACTACTCCGAGTGGGGAGCAATCCTCCCACTCGGGGGCTTAGCCGCAAACCAGATTCACCTAAGTTAAAAAACTACTCCGAGTGGAGAGCAATCCTCCCACTCGGGGGCTTAGCCGTGAACCAGTTTCGCCTAAGTTAAAAAAACTACTCCGAGTGGAGAGCAATCCTCCCACTCGGAGGCTTAGCCGCGAACCAGTTTCGCCTAAGTTAAAAAACTACTCCGAGTGGAGAGCAATCCTCCCACTCGGAGGCTTAGCCGCGAACCAGTTTCGCCTAAGTTAAAAAATCCATTCGCTCGAAGCATGTGATAAACAGCAAAGCAAATATTCAGATAAATCCAGCAAGTTCAGAAGCGCAAGCAAAAGTACTCAAGCGTCAAGCCCGAATGAGTTTAACGGTTACAAGATCACTCGGCATTCCGAGGCAAATAAATTCAAATCATTAAGTTTTTCTTCACTCGGCTGGAGGAGGACTCGCTGGCTCGACGAAGGTGTCCAAGTCAATGCCGTCAGCTATGCGAGTGGCTGCCTCAATGAAAGTCTCCATGAAGGATTCAAACTGGAGCTTCTTCGTGTTTGCCACTTGGAGGGCCTTCAGTTTTTCTTCTTTGGCATCTTTGCAATGGACTCGGATGAGTGAAAGAGCCACATCAGCCCCACAACGAGCAGCAGATTTCTTCCACGCTTGCACTGGACCAGGGATTTCATTGAGCCGAGTCATCAGTGACTCGAGGTCATTCTGAAGTACATCCTCTGGCCACAGCTCCTTGTCTACCCGTGTCAGTGCAACCTTCAGTCGAGCAATGTACCCCAAGATGCTGTCGAGACAAGCCTCAAGTCGCAGTATATTCATTGCAGCTTCATCTTTGACGAGTGACTTTGTGGGGTCCAAGCCTGGTTCAATTCGTTCAGTTTCCTGCTCAAAGTTCTAACAGAACTCTACACAAAGAGAGAAAGTATGGGTCAGCAGCAACATTATGTAGAAGTTTTTTGGATTCACTCGGATGAAGAAGGATACCTTCAAGCATGATGTGCATCTTATTTGCAAGGCCGCCCAAGTATACTTCCAGCTCATCCCTCTTTCGAGTGAGTTGGTCCACCTTGTCAGTCAAGACAATCTTCTCCTCCCTCAGCTGAGCAGCCTCTTTCTTCGCCTCATCAACAATGGTCTTCAAGGTTGCGTTCTCCTCCTCGAGTTTACCGACTAAAGCCAGCTTCTTCTCAGCTGCTTCAGTCTTCTCTCGAGCCACCTTCTGCGCCCCCGCGAGTTCATTGTCCTTCCTCTCCAGCGCCTGCTTCATGGTGTCTAAAGAAATAACATTCTTCAGTCGTGCTTGGAGTTGGCGGTTTTCACTACGTACATCTGTTCTAGTGGAGTCACTCGGTTCAAAGGACGAAAAGAAGAAATGACAAATCACATTCATACGTCTCCAACGTATCTATAATTTTTGATTGTTCCATGCTATTATATTATCTGTTTTGGATGTTTTATATGGATTAATATGCTATTTTATATTATTTTTGGGACTAACCTATTAACCTAGAGCCCAGTGCCAGTTCCTGTTTTTTCCCTGTTTTCGAGTTTCGCAGAAAAGGAATTCCAAACGGAATAAAACTTTCGCGATGATCTTTCTTGGACCAAAAGAAAACCAGAGGACTTGGAGTGCAAGTCAGAGAAGCCACGAGGCGGCCAGGGGGGTAGGGCGCGCCCCCCACCCTTGTGGGCCCCACGTGCGTCTCTTGACCTAATTCTTTCGCCTATATATACTCTTATATGCCAAAACCACCAGAGATATCCATGAAAAGACTTTTCCACCGCTGCAACCTTCTGTACCCGTGAGATCCCATCTAGGGGCCTTTTCCGGCGTCCTGCCGGAGGGGGATTCAATCACGGAGGTCTTCTACATCAACACCATTGCCCTTCCGATGAAGCGTGAGTAGTTTACCTCAGACCTACGGGTCCATAGCTAGTAGCTAGATGGCTTCTTCTCTCTCTTTGATTCTCAATACCACATTCTCCTCGATGTTCTTGGAGATCTATTCGATGTAATACTTTTTTGCGGTGTGTTTGCCGAGATCCGATGGATTGTGGATTTATGATCAGCTTATCTATGAATATTATTTGAATCTTCTCTGAATTCTTTTATGCATGATTTGATATCTTTGCAAGTCTCTTCGAACTATCGATTTGGTTTGGCCAACTAGATTGGTTTTTCTTGCAATGGGAGAAGTGCTTAGCTTTGAGTTCAATCTTGCGGTGTCCTTTCCCAGTGACAGTAGGGGCAGCAAGGCACATATTGTATTGTTGCCATCGAGGATAAAAAGATGGGGTTTTCATCATATTGCTTGAGTTAATTCCTCTACATCATGTCATCTTTCTTAATGCGTTACTCTGTTCTTCATGAACTTAATACTCTAGATGCAGGCAGGAGTCGATCGATGTGTGGAGTAATAGTAGTAGATGCAGAATTGTTTCGGTCTACTTGACATGGACGTGATGCCTATATTCATGATCATTGCCTTAGATATCGTCATAACTTTGCGCTTTTCTATCAATTGCTCGGCAGTAATTTGTTCACCCACCGTATTATTTTCTATCTTGAGAGAAGCCTCTAGTGAAACCTATGCCCCCCGGGTCTATTTTCCATCATACAATCTTCTACTTTCCAATCTACGAGTTTCTGATCTACTATTTTGCAACCTTTTACTTTCCAATCTATAAAATAAAAATACTAAAAATATTTACTTTACTGTTTATCTATCTCTATTAGATCTCACTTTTGCAAATAACCGTGAAGGGATTGACAACCCCTTTATCACGTTGGGTGCAAGTTTGGTGTTTGTTTGTGCAGGTATTCGGTGACTTGCGTGTTGTCTCCTACTGGATTGATACCTTGGTTCTCAAAACTGAGGGAAATACTTACTCTACTTTGCTGCATCACCCTTTCCTCTTCAAGGAAAAAACCAACGCAAGCTCAAGAAGTAGCAGGAAGAATTTCTGGCGCCGTTGCCGGGGAGATCTACGCCAAGTCAAGACATACCAAGTACCTATCATAAACTCTCATCTCTTGCATTACATTATTCGCCATTTGCCTCTCATTTTCCTCTCCCCTACTTCTAAAACAATTTTCGAAAAGATTTGCCTTTTTGTTTGCCTTCTTTCCGTTTTATCTTTTGTTTGCTTGTGTTACCATGTGCCTCCTTTTTGCTTGCATCTTCGCTTGCTAAAAGTTTATAAAATCCTCATCCACTTGGTAATCTTTTTAAGAGATCCAATTATGACGAACCTATTGCTAGTGAGTTGAGTGCACTAGATTATCTTTATGAGGTTTTGCTTGAAATTCGTGAATCTGAAAATTGTGATGAAGTGCTAAAAGAAGAAATTTATGAAGTGATTCACGATAGCTCCTTCAATGAAAAGCATGATTGCAATGATGTTCTTATAAATTCTATTAATGTCAGTTATGCTAATGATATGCAAAACCCTAAGCTTGGTGATGCTAGTTTTGCTAGGTCCACTACTTGTTGCAATGATCATGATTGGGGTGATTCTTCTTATGATCTTAAAATTTTTATTTAAGCCCCATGATGAATATGAGATTGATAATAATGTTTGCAATAATATTGAAAGTGGGTTTGGAAGAGTGTCAACTTTAGATCCCACATATTTGGAGAATATTCAATCTTATGAATTTTTTGATAAAAGTAGGTTTGGAGAGGTCATGACTTTAGTTAATGTTAATCCCACTATTTTGGAAGAGTGTCAACTTTGTATGCATGTGGATCATGTAGAGAATATTTTATGTGATAACTATATTGTTGAATTTGCTTATGATCCTACATGTAATTATTATGAGAGAGGAAAATATGGTTGTAGAAATTTTCATGTTACTAAATTACCTCTCTTCATGTTGAGATTGCTATTGTCTCTTTCTTCTTCCTTGCATATGCTAGTTTTTGCTTGCCTTGATAATTTGTTTGCTTATAAAATGCCTATGCATAGGAAGTATGTTAGACTTAGATGTGTTTTTCACGTGTTTTATGATGTTCTCTTTGTGCTTTAATTTTTCTCTTTTATGTGAGCATCATTGAAATTATCAATGCCTAGCTAAAAGGATTTAAAGAAAAGCGCTTGTTGGGAGGCAACCCAATTTTATTTTTGTTCTTTGCTTTTTGGTTCTGTTTTGCAATAAATAATTCATCTATCCTCTGGTTAGATGTGGTTTTATGTTTTAATTAGTGTTTGTGCCAAGTAAGACCTTTGGGATGGCTTATGGTGATAGTTGATTTGATCTTTCTGAAAAACACAAACTTTTGCGTCCAGTCTCAGAATTTTAATAATTCACTGGAGCGTTGAAAACCCTGAATTTTTTATACAAGATTGATATACAAATTTACTATGTTGTCCTAATTTTTCAGAAATTTTGGAGTTACAGAAGTATTCGAGATTTCTAGATTGCTACAGACTGTTCTGTTTTTAACAGATTCTGTTTTCTATGTGTTGTTTGCTTATTTTGATGAATCTATGGGTAATATCGGGGAGTATGAACCATGGAAAAGTTGGAATACAGTAGATATTACACCAATATAAATAAAGAATGAGTTCACAACAGTACCAAAAGTGGTGATTTATTTTCTTATACTAACGGAGCTTATGAGATTTTCTGTTGAGTTTTGTGTTGTGAAATTTTCAAGTTTTGGGTAAGGATTTGATGGACTATGGAAAAAGGAAAACCAAGAGCCTAAGCTTGGGGATGCCCCGGAAGGCATCCCCTCTTTCATCTTCGTCTATCGGTAACTTTACTTGAGGCTATATTTTTATTCACCACATGATATGTGTTTTGCTTGGAGCGTCTTGTATGATTTGAGTCTTTGCTTTTTAGTTTGCCACAATCATCCTTGCTGTACACACCTTTTGAGAGGGACACGCATGAATCGTGATTTATTAGAATACTCCATATGCTTCACTTATATCTTTTGAGCTAGGCAATTTTGCTCTAGTGCTTCACTTACATCTTTTTAGAGCACGGCGATAGCTTTATTTTATAGAAATTGATGAACTCTCATGCTTCACTTATATTATTTTGAGAGTATTTCAAATAGCATGGTAATTTGCTTTGGTTATAAATTTAGTCCTAATATGATAGGCATCCAAGAGGGATATAATAAAAACTTTCATATAAAGTGCATTGAATACTATGAGAAGTTTGATTCCTTATGATTGTTTTGAGATATGAAGATGGTGATATTAGAGTCATGCTAGTGAGTAGTTGTGAATTTGAGAAATACTTGTGTTAAGGTTTGTGAGTCCCGTAGCATGCACGTATGGTGAACCGTTATGTAACGAAGTTGGAGCATGAGATATTTTTTGATTGTCATCCTTTGTGTGGAAAGTCGGGATCGCGCGATGGTTAACTCCTACCAACCCTTCCCCTAGGAGCATGCGTCTAGTACTTTGTTTCGATGACTAATAGATTTTTGCAATAAGTATGTGAGTTCTTTATGACTAATGTTGAGTCCATGGATTATACGCACTCTCACCCTTCCACCTTTGGTAGCCTCTCTAGTGCCGCGCAATTTTCGCCGGTACCATAAACCCACCATATACCTTCCTCAAAACAACCACCATACCTACCTATTATGGCATTTCCATAGCCATTCCGAGATATATTGCCATGCAACTTTCCACTGTTTCGTTTATTATGACACGCATCATCATTGTCATATTGCTTTGCGTGATCATGTAGTTGACATTGTATTTGTGGCAAAGCAACCGTTCATAATTCTTTCATACATGTCACTCTTGATTCATTGCACATCCCGGTACACCACCGGAGGCATTCATATAGAGTCATATTTTATTCTAGTATCGAGTTGTAATTTTTGAGTTGTAAGTAAATAGAAGTATGATGATTTTCATTATTAGAGCATTGTCCCATGTGAGAAAAAAAAAGAAAGAAAGAAAGAAAGACCGAAAAAAATAGAAAAGAAAAAAGAAAAAAAAGAAAGAAAGAAAGAAAAAAAAAGAGAGAAAAAGAGAGAAAAAGAGAGAAGGGGCAATGTTACTATCCTTTTTCCATACTTGTGCTTCAAAGTAGCACCATGATCTTCATGATAGAGAGTCTCCTATGTTGTCACTTTCATATACTAGTGGGAATTTTTCATTATAGAACTTGGCTTGTATATTCCAATGATGGGCTTCCTCAAATTGCCCTAGGTCTTCATGAGCAAGCAAGTTGGATGCACACCCACTTAGTTTTCTTTTTTGAGCATTCATAAACTTATAGCTCTAGTGCATCCGTTGCATGGCAATCCCTACTCACTCACATTGATATCTATTGATGGGCATCTCCATAGCCCGTTGATACGCCTAGTTGATGTGAGACTATCTCCCTCTTTTTGTCTTCTCCACAACCACCTTCTATTCCACCTATAGTGCTATGTCCATGGCTCACGCTCATGTATTGTGTGAAAGTGGAAAAAGTTTGAGAATACTCAAGTATGAAACAATTGCTTGGCTAAAACCGGGGTTGTGCATGATTTGAGTATTTTGTGTGATGAAGATGGAGCATAGCCAGACTATATGATTTTGTAGGGATAAGCTTTCTTTGGCCATGTTATTTTGAGAAGACATAATTATCTTGTTAGTATGCTTGAAGTATTATTGTTTTTATGTCAATATTAAACTTTTGTTTTGAATCATACGGATCTGAACATTCATGCCACAATAAAGAAATTACATGGATAAATATGTTAGGTAGCATTCCACATCAAAAATTCTGTTTTTATCATTTACCTACTCGAGGACGAGCAGGAATTAAGCTTGGGGATGCTTGATACGTCTCCAACGTATCTATAATTTTGGATTGTTCGATGCTATTATATTATCTGTTTTGGATGTTTTATATGCATTAATATGCTATTTTATATTATTTTTGGGACTAACCTATTAACTTAGAGCCCAGTGCCAGTTCCTGATTTTTCCCTGTTTTTGAGTTTCGCAGAAAAGGAATACCAAACGGAGTCCAAACGGAATAAAACTTTCGCGATGATCTTTCTTGGACCAAAAGGAAACCAGAGGACTTGGAGTGCAAGTCAGAGAAGCCACGAGGCGGCCACAAGGATGGAGGGCGCGTCCAGGGGGGTAGGGCGCGCCCCCCACCCTTGTGGGTCCCTCGTGCGTTTCCTGACCTAATTCTTTCGCCTATATATACTCTTATATGCCCAAACCACCAGAGATATCCACGAAAAGACTTTTCCACCGCCGCAACCTTCTGTACCCATGAGATCCCATCTAGGGGCCTTTTTCGGCGTCCTGCCGGAGGGGGATTCGATCACGGAGGGCTTCTACATCAACACCATTGCCCTTCTGATGAAGCGTGAGTAGTTTACCTCAGACCTACGGGTCCATAGCTAGTAGCTAGATGGCTTCTTCTCTCTCTTTGATTCTCAATACCACGTTCTCCTCGATGTTCTTGGAGATCTATTCGATGTAATACTTTTTAACGGTGTGTTTGCCGAGATCCGATGAATTGTGGATTTATGATCAGCTTATCTATGAATATTATTTGAATCTTCTCTGAATTCTTTTATGCATGATTTGATATCTTTGCAAGTCTCTTCGAACTATCGATTTGGTTTGGCCAACTAGATTGGTTTTTCTTGCAATGGGAGAAGTGCTTAGCTTTGGGTTCAATCTTGCGGTGTCCTTTCCCAGTGACAGTAGGGGCAGCAAGGCACGTATTGTATTGTTGCCATCGAGGATAAAAAGATGGGGTTTTCATCATATTGCTTGAGTTAATTCCTCTATATCATGTCATCTTTCTTAATGCGTTACTCTGTTCTTCATGAACTTAATACTCTAGATGCAGGCAGGAGTCGGTCGATGTGTGGAGTAATAGTAGTAGATGCAGAATCATTTTGGTCTACTTGACACAGACGTGATGCCTATATTCATGATCATTGCCTTAGATATCGTCATAACTTTGCGCTTTTCTATCAATTGCTCGGCAGTAATTTGCTCACCCATCGTATTATTTTCTATCTTGAGAGAAGCCTCTAGTGAAACCTATGGCCCCCGGGTCTATTTTCCATCATACAATCTTCTACTTTTCAATCTACGAGTTTCCGATCTACTATTTTGCAATCTTTTACTTTCCAATCTATAAAACAAAAATACCAAAAATATTTACTTTACTGTTTATCTATCTCTATCAGATCTCACTTTTGCAAATAACCGTGAAGGGATTGACAACCCCTTTATCGCGTTGGGTGCAAGTTTGGTGTTATTTGTGCAGGTATTCGGTGACTTGCGTGTTGTCTCCTACTGGATTGATACCTTGGTTCTCAAAACTAAGGGAAATACTTACTCTACTTTGCTGCATCACCCTTTCCTCTTCAAGGGAAAAACCAACGCAAGCTCAAGAAGTAGCACACACAGTCAGCAAAGTGTTACCTCCCATGGTCTTCACTTCATCCTGAGCATCCTTCAAGTTCTTCTTGGCAAGTTCTAGATCCAGTTGGAGTTGGATCTTCTCCTTCTCCAGGGCAATGTACTGAGTCCCAAGTTCACAAGATTTCTGAGATCAACAAAAAGACAATTCAGTCGACGAAGAGAAAGAAAATTCCTCTACTTCCTAGTGGAGAAGAGCAAATCCAGATTGCTATTATCAGAAATGTTCTTAGACCACCGCCGAATCAAACATTCGACGGCGGTCTCGGGGACTACACCCAGTGGGTGCACTCAGCGTGCCCCCACTGGATCAATTTCCCACTCGACACGGCCTGACCGTTTTTAGTGGAAGAGACAAAAAAAAGCAGTTTGTTCTCAGACCCCCGTTGCACTCAGCGTGCCCCCACTGGATCAATTTCCCACTCGACACGGCCTGACCGTTTTGAGTGGAAGAGACAAAAAAAAGCAGTTTGTTCTCAGACCCCCGTTGCACTCAGCTTGCCCCCACTGGATCAATTTCCCACTCGACGCGGCCTAACCGTTTCGAGTGGAAGAGCTTCAAGCAAAACAATATTCTAAGACCCCCACCGAATCGAAAATTTGACGGTGGTCTCGGGGACTACACCAAGTGGGTGCACTCAGCGTGCCCCCACTGGATCGATTCCCCACTCGGCGCGGCCTGACCATTTCGAGTGGATGGAATTCAGAACAAAAGAAAACTCCCAGTGGGTGTACAGATTCAGATTCAACAGAATCAAGACACAAAAAATATTCAATCGGAAATCAACTTACTATCGCACTTACTCAGACATTCGCTTGAAGGGCTATACTGGCGTCATAAGCTAGCTTGCTGCTTTCATATACCTCCTTCAGGCGCTGCATCATCAAGCCGGCCTGGATCATAGCCTCCTTGCTGGCCTCGGTCTGGTCCTCTGGGACATGGTGTATAGCGAATACAGTCGACGGCGGAGCTGATGATACAGTCAGAACGATCGGCACTTGAGTCTGGTCAGCAGGTCCAGAGGTTGGAAGAGTTGATACCAACGACAGAGCAGTAGAGATAGCGCTAGTCTGAGACAAGCCACTAGGTTCTTGAGGAGCAGGTTCAGGCGGTGTACGAGATGTTTGGCCTGAAGGCGTTCTCCTAGCATGGCTTCATGAGGAAGTTGGCCTGCCTCTTCCTCCTGTGCTTCTTAGAGGTTCCTCCTCGTCATCGTCTGGGAGAGTGATGACATTGGTTGGTGCTGCAGTCACTCGACAATCAGATCTCAGTCGACCGTCAGTTGCGATTGCGGAATAGAACAAGGTGTGAGTTGGTTTTACCTGCCCGAGAAGTGGCTACGTCCGCAGTATCCACGTCTGCGCATTCGTCATCGATCTCCATCTGAGATGTCCCAGAGGTAGCCGCCCTGGGATTCAGAATTCCACTCGGTCAGCATAAACATAAAGGTCTGTGAGAATAAGACAGAAAGTGAAACGATTTGCAACAAAAGCTCTTACGTCGAAGCAATAGGCACAGCAACCTTGATCCTGGGCAAAGCCTTCCGAGGTTTAGGTGGAACGACCTTAGCTTGTTTAGCAGTCTTCTCAGTCGGGTCAGGGGTTGGCGTCCGAGTGCGCTTCTGGGTCCTGGCACTCGACACCTCAGCTTTACCCTGGACAGCCGCTGGGTCTTGTGTCTACTTGGTATGGCGCTCGGTGCGCGGTGGTCACTCGACTTCTTCAATGTCATCAGAGTCATCGCTGTCGTCTTCACTGTCGTCGGCGTATTCAATATCAGCGCTCCCGCCCTCGCTCTCTGCTCCTTCGATGAGTTGTTCCCCATTCGGCACGGGCGAGTACATTTTTGTGAATACCTGCGTGGCACAGATTATAGAGATCAGTCGGATTCCAACACAGTCGCATATTGAGGAATAAAAGACAAAACACTCGACAAGTTATGCCCAACCTCTCCTAGAAGATGCTCAGCGTCGAATGGCAAGATCCGCTTTGCTCCTCGAGGGTTGTCCTTGTTTCCAGTAATGCTCCGAAGCCACTACGCCACTGTCTCCTCTTGGACCTCCTCCGGGTGGGTCCGGGCAGTGTCCTCTGTACCTAAGTACGGCCACATAGGGTGGTCGCGAGCTTGCAAGGGCTGGATGCGTCGACTAAGAAACACCTCCAGCAAATCCATGCCTATCACTCCGCCCCGGACCAGCGCAATGACTGCGTCAACCAGGATGGCCACCTCACCCTTCTCCTCCTCTTCTACAGTCAGCGAACAAGGGGTGCAGAGTCTCTCCAGAGAGAAAGGGGGAAGGCCAGTCGACTGGCCAGGAGTTGGGACATCTTTGCAGTAAAACCAGGTCGACCGCCACCCCCTAACCGACTCAGGAAAGGTCATGGGAGGGAAAGAGCTCCTACCCCTCATTTGGATACCCAAACCTCCACACATTTGGATCACATGGGTCTTCTCATCAGTCGGATTGGCTTTCTTAACAGACAGAGATCGGCAAGTGAAGATGTGCTTGAATAGGCCCCAATGAGGGTGGCACCCAAGGAAGTTTTTGCACATCGAAACAAATGCAGCAAGGTACAAGATGGTGTTTGGAGGAAAGTGATCGATATGAGCACCAAAGGAATTCAAGAATCCGCGAAAGAATGGATGCAGAGGCAGGGAGAAACCTCTTTCCACATGAGTCGTGAGGAGAACCCGCTCGTCGTCGCGCGGCGCGGGCTCAATCTCTCCTTCCGGTAGCCTCCAGGACCCAGGCGCTATCAGGCCGTCGGTAGCGAGCCCCTCTAGATCCTCCTCCGAGACCGACGAGCGAATCCAATCCCCTTAGATCCAGCCCAGCGGCAGAGCAGATCGCGAGGTCGACCCCTTGGCCGCCTTCTTGCCCTTGGCCGTCGTCTTCTTCGCGCGCTCCAAGGCCTTCGTCTTGTCCTTCGCCATTGCTGCGGTGGTCGACGGGCACGAACCGAGCGGCGCTGCGCTGGAGAGGGCGAGGCAGAAAGGCAAGGGAGAAAGGGGAAAATGGTGGGCACTGTTGCACACATCGGCCATGTCGCCATATATTTCCGCACGCCCGAGTGAATGACTCGTGGGCCTGCGCGATCTCAGCACCTCCCGCAACTGGCGCTATCTTGATACGTGGCGAAAAAGGTGGCGCGAGGATCGAGGAGTCCCTCCCCACTTGCTCCGCTTACCGCGCTGCGCCCGGCCCGCGCGCTTCTCCAAATTTTGAATCCCGCAAAATCCGGGCAAGCAAATCAGTCGATCGCGTCAAGGGCACCTAAATTCAATCTGCTCGACACTATGCTACTTATTTCACTCAGATATTCAAGAATCCAAAATCGATCAAGGCGACTGACGAAGAATTAAACTACCAACGTACTTTTAGACTCCCAAGAAAGTGTCTTCGAGACATTGAGTCGGGTTGAAATCGACTTCAATCCTCCTTCACTCAGTCCTCGATCCATTCGGGGGCTAATGACGATGACATGTACCTAGGGTAGGGTCTTGGACCTGACCTATATGCCTACCCAAGGTCACCACACAAGAGGCCAAGGCCTATGAAGACAGAAAGGAGATGCCGACTGGAATCATCTCGGAGTGCAACCCACTCGACGGAAGATCACTCGGAGACTCCAATTCCACTCGACCGCCGTCGGTCACTCGGAGAACCAGAAGATCCACTCGAAGGGCAGGAGGCCTAAGGTCACCTGTAGAATAGCAACGGTCGGTCATTCACCCCATCACCATAAAAGTCATTAAACACGAGTGTTACCAGTAACGTACGTGACTTTACTCCCTCATTGAACCCCTGTGTAACTCAGGACAGCGATGTAGGGGAACGTAGCATGCAATTTCAAAAAATTTCTACGCTCACACAAGATCTATCTAGGAGATGCATAGCAACGAGAGGGGGAGAGTGTGTCCACGTACCCTCGTAGACCGAAATCGGAAGAGTTAGCTTAACGCGGTTGATGTAGTCGAACGTCTTCGCTATCCAACCGATCAAGCACCGAACGTACGGCACCTCCGAGTTCAGCACACGTTCAGCTCAATGACGTCCCTCAAACTCTTGATCCAGCAAAGTGTCGAGGTAGAGTTTTGTCAGCACAGCGGCGTGGTGACGGTGATGGTGATGTGATCCGCGCAGGGCTTCGCCTAAGCACTACGACAATATGACCGGATGTCGGGGCACGACACCTATGGGATCCCGAGAGATCCCTTTACGATTCGGCGGGGGGAGAGGTACACGCAAAGAGCAGAACCAGTGATCGACGCGGGAAGTTTTTACCCAGGTTCGGGCCGCTGATCAGCGTAAAACCCTACTCCTGCTTTGTGTTCTTATTGATGTTCTTGAGCCCAGCCTTCAGGAGCGCTCGCAACGAACAGTACGTTCAAAGAGCAGCTACGCATGCAGAATGGGCCAGGAATTCTCCTCCCCTGTAGCAGTTGCCTTGGGCCTCCTTTTATATGCTCAAAGGGGTCTCCACAGTGGCAAAATGTACATACATTAAGGTGTAAAGTAGCTACAGGGTATCATACCTAACCTCTGACGGATTAGGACAAACGCATTTAATGCACCGTGAGGTGTCCGTTTAGGTGTCCTCACTTTCTTGGGGATGGAAAAAGGGGCCATCCCATCAGCACCTCTTAAGCTCTCCTCCACTGGCGCATCGCCACGCATCCAGAGAAGGACCCAGAATGTCAGACTTGTTACTGTGCCGAAGCGGTGGCACAGTGGCAGAATCTCGCCAGGCGCTGAACCTTGCCGGGTGCCGAGCCTTGCCGGATGCCAAGCCTTGCCGGGCGCCAAGCCTTGCCGGGCCCCAAAGGCCATCCCGGCAAGGATCTTGCCGGGGAGGCTGGCCTTCGGATTTCAGTCCTGCTTATCTGCTGATCCTTAGATCTCTGACTTGATGATTTCCTTGATGGCTTGAATCGACCTCGAGCTGATCCCGGTCAGCCTTCTCGCAAGGATGGCTACAACTGCCCGTGCACAAGTACGGGGTACTAGTGGCCCAATACTTAGTACACCGACAGGAGCCCCCGGGCCTAGGCCATACACGAGTGCGAGGCGTTGTTGGGCTAGGCCCAAACAGTGCATGGGCATGCGTGGCAGGGAATTAACTGCTCGTAAATATCTCGTTTTACTGTGCCCCCCCACTACGCGCACGGAGCGCGCGACGTGGGAAGCGTGCCAAAAAGGCTGCAAACTGTCTCGCGCCCATAGAGGCGCATTCATATTGGGGGATAAACAAGGCGGCCCCGCTGCTTCCCCATAAAAAGGAGAAGTCGCGGAGGCGCAAACCTATTTACCCCTCTCTTCTTCCCAATCTGGCCATCGCCATCACCTTCCTCTTCTCGAGCTCAGAGCGAAACCTTTCTCCTCTTCCGCCCGCTGCTCCCGCGCTCGCTCCGCCCCCTGCTTCCGTCCTCACAGTCGCCATGCCGCCCAAGGCCAGCAAAGGCAAGGGCACGGACAAGGAGGCGAAAGCCGAAGTTTCGGAGAGCGAACTGGTGAAGATGTGGAAGAGGCTCGTCGTCTTCCCTCCGACGCTCGACGCCGAAACTTTGAAGGGGCGATACCAATGCATGTGGGCGAAGGGAACGCAGGCTCACCCCGCCACACGCGTAATCCCAGGTGCTTGTTCCAAAGGTGGATCGGACAGATACCCCTTCTTCACTGCATATTTCTATTGCGGGCTCTGTCCCCCCTTTTCCGATTTCTTCAACGACATCATGTACACATACGGCTTCCGCCTTCTTGATTTCACGCCGAATGCCGTATTTTGCATGTCTATCTTTGCCCATCTCTATGAGAATTTCGCTGGCGTGATCCCCAATTCTGCTCTTTTCTGCCATTACTTCTACCCTCGTATCCAAAAAGGAGAGGCTCTCTCTGGATCCATTGCCTGGATTCCAAGGGCTTGGAACAAAGAGATATACCCAGAGGGAGTTTACCGCGAAAAGTGGGACGAGTGGCGGGCCGAATGGTGCTGGATCCAGGAAGCAGATCCTCATCCTTTTTGTCATCCCCGGCGACAGAAGGTGGTCCACGGCAAGGATTGGGGCGATCTCGCCGCAGAAGACGAGAAGCTCACAATCGCCACTACCAGGATCCTTCGCTTGAAGGCTGCCGGGCTGGCAATGGAGATGATCGGCTTCGACTTTCTCCGCCGCCGCATCGCCCCTCTGTAGAACAGGGGGAGGCCAATCTGGGAGTACAAGAACGCGGCAGATGTCATGAGGCTGCGCCCCGGGCTGAACAACAATCTGACCGCTATGCAGCTTGGCGCTCACCGCCAAAAGTTATTCCAGCGCGAAGACAAGCACCGACTGCCGGCAAGGATCGTCCCCTTGTGCAACAATTCTGCCTTGGGGTCAATCATTGCCTTCTTGTCGATGTTCAACGCCCACGGCCTTGACCCGACCTGGGTCGAGCCAAGCGAGGAAGAAGCGCAGAAGTTCTTTGACAATTTGACGGAGAAGCCTATCCGGCAAGAGTCAGATCTTATCCGCGCCACCACTGATCAGGAGGTAGCCTACATCGCTACCAGAGTGGAGGAGGCGAATCTTGCCGCGGAGGCCGACAACATTGGCTTCACAGAGTGGGAAGCCAGCGATGCGGAGGTAGTAGTGGAGGCAAAGCCTGCCGAGGAGAACAAGGTTGCCGGGGAAGAAGGCAGCGCAGCCGCTGAGAGCTCATCCGGCGAAGACACGACCGAAGAGGAGACGCGAGAAGAGCCCTCGCCCTCGAAGAAGACAAAGCGTGTCCTTCGGAAAGCTGCATCAGGCATCCCGGCAAGCCAACCTACTTCGAGCGGCGAATCCCCCGGCAAGAAAGTGGTCGGCAAGACTGGACCGCGGCAGGGGGCTCGTCAACAGCCCGCGCGGCGCGCGAGACCCACACCAGCGACCATCGCTGGGGTGGTAGGAGGGTCTCGTACTACCGCGTCGGAGGCTGCCTCAGCGCCTGCCACAGCCAAGCGGCCTAGGACCCCTCCTTTGCCTCCCCACTCAGACACCGCAACGGAGGTCGACTTCGACATCTCCGGCTTTAGTCCAGAGCGAGAGGAAGAAGAGTGAGTATTTGCCACAGCTTCTACCTTCCAATTTGCATCAATCTTACTGGCTTACTTGTATTGTTTCCGCAGTGACACAGAAACCTTGCTGGAGAGGATGGCGAAGAGGTCAAGGACTTCTACGGGCGACGAGCCCCCGGCGGGCTCCACGAGCGTGCCGGAAACTGTCGTTGTCAGCCCGGAGTCCAGTCCTCAACACAGCCCCCAGCACAGCCTCCAGCGTAAGTTCATCGTCCCTTTTTCTGCTGGCTGGTGCCGAGGCTTTCATTCTTGCCACTGATATCTTTGGGTTCGCAGGAGAAGGACGGCAACAAGGAGAAGATATCCCCATTGTGCCTCCTTCATCGACCGCTCCGTCCACAAGCACATCCCCGGCAAGAGACCCTGCCGACGAGCCCGTCCTGATTGAGAAGGAGCCGACAAATATGGACTCCGGCAACCCACCCCCGGCAACCGGAGTTGCCGGGAGAGGCGAAGCCACCTCTCGACAGCCCGACGCAGGTACTCGATCGCCTCAGAGTGCTCGTTATTCTTTTCCTCTTATCTCTTTATCTTTAGTCACTTCAAAATTCAAACCTCGATCTTATTCTGTCTTCCTCCTTCACCCTTCAGAGTTCCCTGTGATGGAACATATGGACGTCGATGTCGTCATCGCGGAGACCGCTAGGGATGCCGCCGCCGAAGCGGACAGGATCGCTGCCAGCGAGGCCACCAAGGATGACGTTGCCGGGGCTGGTGATGCTCTTGACGGGGAGGCCGCCAAGACAGCACAAGAGGAAATCGCCAAGGAACCTGCTGAAGAGGGCGACAGGGAGGTGGAGGACCGCACTGACAGCATTCCTGCCGCAGGAGCGCCAGGCACTGCACCGACCACAGAGCCCCCTGTCACTGGTGAGGCGGCCACTGAAGACCAGCCATCAACATCTGAAGACCCCTCATCCAGCAAGTATCTCAAGGTTGGCGAGAATCTATTCATCAACTTGCTAGGGACGGCAAGCACTGAGGTACCAGCCGAAGGAGAAATTTTCGAGGAAATTATTGCCGCTGCCGGGCTCGAAGTCGTTGATGATCCCAGTGCTAGCAGCGGCAAGTCTAAAGAGGATCAGCTCCTTCAGGCCATGGGCGAAAACTTCCGCAAACTCCAGGCTCTCCATCGTGCCCGAAAAGAGAAGGCGGACTCCAGAATGGCAGTTGTTGAGGCAACCGAAGCGGATTTTCAAAGGCGCGTCGCACAAATGCAAATCTGGCACGCCGACGCCCTCCAAGAGCTGGTTGCCGGCCGAGAACAAGTGAGCCAGCAATGGAATGAGATCCTCCTGAAGCAATCAGATATGGAGAAGTCACATGATGAAGCTGTTCAAAAGATTGCTGCCGAAGATGCTCTCCTGACGGGGCACCGCGTTGCTCTTGATGCCTACAAAGAAGATCTCACCGCACGTGAGCAGGCGCTCGCCGCCAAGCTTCGTAGCAAGGATGAAGACATCGAAAATCTTGTCGCGCGGCGGACCCAGGAGCTGGAGCAGAAACACAAGGAGGCGCTCGAAGCTCTGACTGCAAGCCATGCCGGCAAGCTCAAGGAGGTCGTCGATGCTGCCGAAGCTGCAGAGGCCGCCAAGAACGAGCTGAGCAACAAAGTGAAGAGGCTGGAAACAGATCTCGAAGAGCACGGCAAGGAGCTCTCGATGCTCAAGGGGGACAGGGAAAAAACCCTCCACTCCTTGGCGGAGATGCAAGTTGCCCTGTCCGACAAGACCAAGCAGCTCTCCTCTGCAGCTGATAGTATTGCGGTTCTGGAGCTGAAGCTGACCACGCTGCAGAAGTCTCTTGAGGCCGGCAAGGCCCGTGAGAAGGCTCTACTGAAGGATCTCCAAGGAGAGAGGAACCTGCTCAAGAGCGCCGCCGCTGCCCAAAACGAGTACGAGAAGGGAGTGGAGATCTGGACTGGCCGTCTCATCGCCACCGCGGAGAAGCTTACCGCAGAACTGTCAACCATGGGCTTGTCGAACTTCAGATATTCTTTCGAGGAAAGAATATCTCCAAGCGCCAGGTTGACGATGTTCTTTGAAAGCATCATCAACGCGTTAAGGGCGCTCCAGGCCAGCCGGGCAACCCAACTGGCGATCCCGGCATCGACCTCTCCAACGCGCTCGGCCATCTACCGAAGGATGCAAATGTTGAGGCGCTTGAAGAGCGCATCGCGCCTATCCTTGAGAAGGTGGACTCCATCAAAAGGATCGAAGGCCAGCGCAGGGATTGAGTGCTTCCCTTTTTTCCTTGCCGTCGTTATCTCATGTAAAAGACAATTAAGTCTCAAGTTAGAATTGCAGCAACTCATGGATGTAATACAATTTACCTATGTTTAGGTTCATGCTTGCTACTTTCCTTGTCTGATTCCTTTATGTATGGAGTTCATCCTACGCTTATTGAAAAACTTGCCGGCGTGTAACCTACCGCGAGCGCTGGGTGCGGGACTTCAGCAGCCTGCTGGAGGCGCAGCGTCCGGCAAGACTCCTTGGTGTTCTCAGTGCAGCCACTTAAATCGCTGAGCGGGCTCGAAACAAAATAAGGGCGCGACCGATTACAGCAAGGGTTCCTTCGCGTGCAGATTTTCCATACAAGAATCGGAATCGTCCAAGGAAATAACTTGGTAATTAAAGAAAAACTTGCTCTAAGTTTTTAGGACTTAGCTTTCTGGCTTTGTTCTTCCTCCGGCAATCATCGATTCCGAACGTCACCAACTGGTATTCATATCTCCCTTCCCCCCCGGCAAATGTGCACGCGAGGAATCCTTCTGTCTTTGAGAAAAAGAAAGAAGAGAAAATAAAGGGATGAAACCTTGGTGGTTCGTTAGAACTTACTGGGATCAGGTGTCATACAACATCTTAGACAAACATGCATATATGAATATGAACATGGGAATCAATAAGGGAATGCACAACACTTAAATTTATTCATCTGTGCTCAGGGTCCGCGCCTGGCTTTGTACAAAGGATCACATGCCTTGCCGGCAAGACTTGTACAAAAAGGGTGGTTGCCGGGAGCCCCCGGCAACCGCGCCCTATGGATAGAACTTGCGAAGATGTTCAATATTCCAGGAATTGCTCACTGGAACGCCATCTTCGGTCTCCAGGCGGACAGCGCCGGGCCTGGTGACTCGTACTACCCGATAGGGGCCTTCCCACTTTGGCGTCAACTTGTTTGAATTCTTGGCGGACTGAATCCGTCGAAGAACAAGGTCGCCTTCCTCAAGGCTTCGGGCATGAACTTTGCGGCTATGATAGCGGCGCAAAGCTTGCTGGTAGCGTGCAGCTCGCACAGCAGCCTGAAGGCGATTCTCCTCAAGGAGCACAGCGTCATCTTGCCGCAGTTGCTCTTGCTCGAGCTCATCATAAGCGAGCACTCGAGGAGATCCGTATATGAGTTCCGTGGGGAGAACTGCTTCCGCTCCGTAGACCAGAGCGAAGGGCGTCTGGCCGGTGGCTCGATTTGGTGTCGTTCTGATTGACCAAAGAACCGTCGGCAACTCATCAATCCAGCGTCTTCCGCACTTTTTCAGCCTGTCAAAAGTTCTGGTCCTGAGACCGCGCAGCACTTCAGCATTGGCCCTCTCCGCTTGGCCGTTGCTTTTCGGGTGAGCAACAGAGGCAAAACAAATCTTGCCGCCAAGGTCTTGGATATACTGCATGAAGGTGCGACTTGTGAACTGCGTGGCGTTGTCGGTGATGATCCTGTTAGGCACACCGAAACGGCAAACAATTCCTTTGAAGAACTTGACAGCCGACTGCGTTGTCACCTTCCTCACTGCTTCCACCTCCGGCCACTTTGTGAACTTGTCGATAGCAACGTACAACTACTCAAAGCCCCCGGTAGCACGGGGGAAGGGGCCCAGTATGTCGAGCCCCCAGACCGAGAATGGCCAGGAGAGAGTGATTGTTTGAAGAGCTTGAGCTGGCTGATGTAATTTCTTTGAATGAAACTGGCACGCTTCACACTTGGTTACTAGTGCAGTCGCATCCTGGAGGGCGGTAGGCCAAAAGAAACCTTGCCGGAATGCTTTTCCGGCAAGTGCTCTTGACCCTATGTGGGAACCACATATGCCCCCATGAATCTCTGCCAACAGCTGTAGTCCATCCTCCCGAGAAATGCACTTCAATTTCACACCATTTGATCTCTTTCTGTACAGGACGTCATCGACAAACTTGTACATAACAGACCGACGGGCTACTCTCTCCGCTTCTTCTTGTTCCTCAGGGAGTTCACCTGTCTGAAGGAAATGGACAATGTGCTGTGCCCATGCTGGAGCCCGAGGCTCGACAACTAGGACTAAAGGCATCTCCTCTGCCGGGGGAACATTTGTTTCAACAGCAAGGGCCTAAGGCCCTGCCGGAGCCTGTTGTTCCCCGGCAGGCATGTCGATCCCGGCAACTTCCTTGTCGGCGGCTCCGGGGAGCTCTGCCGGGAAGTATTGGCCAGAGTTCAACTTCCTTCTTTTTTCTTGCCGCATCGACGGCGCCACGGATGGTTGAGTCAATTGGAGCACAAAAGTTCCTGGTTCCACAGGCAACTTGAGGGCAGCACGCTTTGACAGGTCGTCAGCAATATTGTTCTCGGCACGAGGAACGTGCTCCATTTGGAGACCGTCAAAGCGCTCTTCCAATTTCCTCACTTCATCCACGTAGGCTTGCATCAATGGACTTTGATAGCTCTTGTTAACCTGCCTGACGACAAGCTGTGAATCGCCTTTGATGACGAGCTTTTTGATACCAAGGTCTGCCGCGATCCTGAGACCGGCAAGTAAACCCTCGTATTCTGCAGTGTTGTTGGTTGAACTCTCCCGGGGAAAGTGCATTTGGACTACGTACTTGAGGTGCTCCCCGGTGGGTGCGACAAGCAGCACGCCAGCACCGGCGCCTTGCAGCGAAAAAGCCCCGTCAAAGTACATAACCCATTGCTGATCGATTTCCTTGCTGGGGAGAATTGTTTCTTGAACTTCTTCGTCTGGCGTTGGGGTCCATTCTGCAATGAACTCCGCCAAGGCCCTGCTCTGAATTGTCGAAGTGCTTTCAAATTTGAGGCCAAAGCTGGACAATTCCAACGCCCACTCCACAATCCTGCCGGTTGCCTCCGGATTTTGCAAAATCCGTTGCAACGGAAAGCGAGTGACGACGGTGATCTCATGTGCTTGAAAATAATGGCGCAGCTTTCTTGAGGCCATAAGGAGGCCGAAAAGCAGCTTCTGCACCCCAAAATATCTTGATCTAGCCCCTTGTAAAAGAGAGCTAACAAAATAAATTGGGCGCTGCACCACCTTCTTCTTCTACACAAGTTCTTCTATTTGCACAGATCCTGTCTTGCCGGGATCAACCCTTGCCGGGGAAGATCTTGCCGCGTCATCCGGCGGTCTTGCCGCTGGTGTTGCTTCCTCATCAGCTTCTCTCTACGCCACTAGCGCAGCACTAACCACTTGATTTGTTGCCGCCAGATACAATAGCAACGGCTCTTGTGGTTTAGGCGCGACTAGCGTCGGCGGAGAGGAAAGGTATTTCTTCAAATCTTGCAGCGCAACCTCGGCTTCTGGAGTCCATTTCATTGGACCTGTCTTCTTCAAAATTTTGAAGAAGGGCAGGGCGCGCTCAGCAGATTTGGAAATAAACCTGCTTAGAGCAGCAACACAGCCGGCAAGACGACGCACATCCTTGACGCGTCTCGGCGCTTCAATTTGCTCAATGGCTTTGATCTTGTTGGGGTTCGCTTCGATTCCTCGGCAAGATACAAAGAATCCGAGGAGCCTGCCGGAAGGAACTCCGAACACGCACTTCTCAGGATTGAGCTTCAAGTTGATCTTGCGCAAGTTTGCAAATGTTTCTTCTAAGTCTTGAATAAGCGTTGCTTTATCCTTAGTTTTGACCACTATATCATCCATATATGCCTCCATATTTCTATGGAGTTGTGGCTCAAAACCAATCTGGATTGCTCTGGCGAATGTTGAACCAGCACTTTTCAACCCGAAAGGCATTCGTATAAAACAATACGTACCACATGGGGTGATAAAGGCAGTCTTCTCTTCATCTTCCTTTGCCATAAAAATCTGATGATACCCTGAATAGGCGTCAAGGAAGGACAGGAGATCACAACCAGCGGTGGCATCCACAATCTGGTCGATGCACGGCAAGGGAAAGGGATCTTTTGGACAAGCTTTATTGATATCTGTATAATCGATACAAAGCCTCCATTTCCCATTCGCTTTTCGCACTACAACCGGGTTGGCCAACCAGGTTGGATGGAGCACTCCTTTGACCAATCCTGTCGCCTCCAGCTTCTTAATCTCTTCGGCAATGAATTCTTGCCGCTCCAAGGCCTGTTTCCTCACCCTTTGCTTGACGGGCCGCGCATGAGGACAGACAGCAAGGTGGTGCTCGATCACTTTCCTGGGAACACCGGGGATGTCAGACGGTTGCCATGCAAACACGTCGATATTCACCCGCAGGAAAGCAACGAGCGCGCTTTCCTATTTGTCATCTAGGGCGGAACTTATGGTGAAAGTTCCCCCCATTCCATCCTCCCTAGCAGGCACCTTCTTGGTTTCCGGTGGAGCAGCCTTGGATTTCTTGTTCTTGCTGGTGGAACACTCTGGTACGTCCTCGACGGAAGCGCAGCACTCCGAGGAGGCGCGCTTGCCAGAGTTCGCGCCAAGGTTCCTGCCGGTCTTGTTCTTCCCCCCGGGAGTTCCAGTGGCAGGAGCAGATGCCTTGACGGCAGGTGCTGCAACTGCTTCCCGGTAAAGTTGATCGGCACAGATGAGCGCGTCCTTCTTATCGGAATGGATAGTAATGACGCTCAACGGCCCAGGCATCTTCAACACATTGTACGCGTAGTGTGATGCCGCCATAAACTTAGCCAGCGCCGGCCGACCAAGGATCCCATTGTATGACATGGGGATCTTGGCGACATCAAACACCACCTTTTCGGTCCTAAAGTTAAACTCGCTGCCGAATGTTACCGGCAGCGTGATCTTGCCCTTAGGCTGGGTTCTTCCCGGATTGACCCCTTGAAACGTACCCATTTCCTCGAGGTCTTCGTCGGGAATCTGAAGCTTTGTGAGCACGTCTGGTGAGATTAAGTTTAGGCCGGCCCCGCCATCAACTAACATCTTCGTCACCTTGAGGTTGCGAATTGTTGGGGAAACCAACAATGGCAAACACCCGACCGCAGTTGTGCGATCAGGGTGATCCTCGGCGTCAAAGATGATAGGCGTGCTGGACCACTTCAGAGGCCTACACGCATCGGGGGATGGCTCTGCCGCATTAACCTCCCGCATCCACTGTTTAAGTTGGCGGTGGGAAGAATGCAGCGAGGCACCCCCATCAATGCACATAGCCTCCGTAGCCTTCTGGAATTCCTGCTCACTGGATTCATCATCTTCCTCATCATCATCTCCTTCTTTATCTCGGCCCCGAGCGGGCCGATCCTTCTGCTGCTTGGCCTTGCCGCGGCGACCCCCTCGGCCACCGCGTTTCTTGCCGGACCCCTCAACACCATCTTGGGCCTTCTCCTTGTCTCGCCTCTCGTATTCGGCCCTCTGCTTCTCGGCAAGCTGCTCAACTTGCCGGCAGTTCTGGAGATCGTGGCCCTTAGTGTGATGGATCTTGCAATACTGCTTGCCAGAGTTCTCCGACTTGTCGACAGCCGCCAAGGCCTGACAGGAAGGGCACCCGGCAAGATCCTTGCCGGGGTCACCAACCTTGGCCTTCTTGGCGGCGCTGGGGTTGTCGGATTCCTCAACAGCAAGCACGGCCTTGCCTCCGCGCTTCCTGTTCCGCCGCCGGCCTTTCCTTGACGGGGCCGCGGCGTCTTCATCCTCGGAGTCGCCTGCCGCGCCAACAGCCTCACGGGGAGTTTCCTCCCTTCTTCAGCTCGAGCGCACTTGTCGGCCAGAGCATAAAGCTCGGCAATACTCCTGACCTTGTTCATCGCCAGCTCTTCCCGCATTCTGCGGTTACGCACGTTCTGGTGGAACGCGCTAATGACAGCGGCAGGATGAACGTCGGGAATGTTGTACTGCACTTGGCTGAACCTCTGCATAAACTTGCGCAGGGACTCGCCCTCCTTCTGAGGGATGATGTGCAAATCGCTCTCTTGGCCAGGAGCTTGGTGGCCTCCAACGAAGGCGCCAACAAACTGATGGCACAGATCTGACCAGGAAGAAATGGAATTCTCCGGCAGATGCATCAACCACGACCTGACGTTGGGCTTGAGCACCAATGGGAAGTAGTTGGCAAGTATCTTGTCATCTCGGCCCCCGGCAGCCTGCACTGCAATGGTGTAGATGCTCAGGAACTCCGAGGGATGGGTCTTCCCGTCATACTTCTCCGGAACCTCTGGCTTAAAGGTTCGGGAATTGGGCCACCGGACTTGCCGCAGCTCACGGGTAAACGCCGGAGTCCCTACCTCATAAGGCAAGTCTCCTACATTCCCTGGCACAGGCTCGTCGACAGCTGGCCCCGCGCGCTTATCAGAGTGATAGCGCGCTTCCCGTCGCTGCTTGATGGTTGTTCGAGCGTCCTCTTTGCCTCATTCCTGGAGAACCAGACGCTGATCACGGCGCATCCGTGGATCGGACGACGCCGTGGAAACTTCTTCATGTCGGTCGACTTGCTGAGTTGTCGGCCGCCGCTGATGCCGCGGAGGGGAGTGCACTGTAGTTGCACCACCTCCGGTTTTCTCTGCACCGGCTCGCGCCGGATCGATGGGTCTCCGCTGCGAGGGCCCTGCCTCTTGAGGTCCATCCTTGTTGGCGAAGCCGATAAGGCTCTGGATAGTAGCTCGCCACTCCTCCATCTTCTCCGGGGCGGGAGGAAAATCGAGGAGCAGCTGTGCACATGCCAAGGCTTCCGCTGGCGTAGGTGGCGGCGACAAGTGCGAGGTACGTGAGGTGCTCTGACTCCTAACCAAGTTAGAAGGAGCACCGCCACGGTCATGCGACCGCGCACCACCTTCGCCGGCAGCTCGGTGTGCATGCTGGTCCCGCGCATCTTGGGATCTATGCGCAGAAACCTTTTCGTGGGGATGCCCCGAACCATCAGCGCCATGATGTCGCTCATCTTGCACGACCTGAGTAGGTCGCGAGGGCTGCGGCGGCGCGGGAGCTCCAGCAGGCGCCCTTCGATCCCTAGAGTTAGTTGTGCCACCCGTAGGTAACACAGCACCATCTCTAGATCCAGCGGCGTGCAAGTTACCACTGCCACTGCGAACGATACCGCTCGCCTGGCTCGGATCACCAGAACACCATGGGGGTTCTAGTCCTCTTCCTTCTGTACCCATACCGTCGCCTGTTTGCGAAGGCGCAGGCAAAACGGATCCGGACGGTTGCGCTGTCGCAGCGCTCTTCTTCTTGGGCGGCATGATGATGAAGATGATGAAGAAACTAGGGCGCCGACCACCAGATCAGGTTCACGCAACCTTCAATCCCCCTACCTGGCGTGCCAAAGATGTCGGGGCACGACACCTATGGGATCCCGAGAGATCCCTTTACGATTCGGCGGGGGGAGAGGTACACGCAAAGAGCAGAACCAGTGATCAACGCGGGAAGTTTTTACCCAGGTTCGGGCCGCTGATCAGCGTAAAACCCTACTCCTGCTTTGTGTTCTTATTGATGTTCTTGAGCCCAGCCTTCAGGAGCGCTCGCAACGAACAGTACGTTCAAAGAGCAGCTACGCATGCAGAATGGGCCAGAAATTCTCCTCCCCTGTAGCAGTTGCCTTGGGCCTCCTTTTATATGCTCAAAGGGGTCTCCACAGTGGCAAAATGTACATACATTGAGGTGTAAAGTAGCTACAGGGTATCATACCTAACCTCTGACGGATTAGGACAAACGCATTTAATGCACCGTGAGGTGTCCGTTTAGGTGTCCTCACTTTCTTGGGGATGGAAAAAGGGGCCATCCCATCAGCACCGCTTAAGCTCTCCTCCACTGGCGCGTCGCCACGCATCCAGAGAAGGACCCAGAATGTCAGACTTGTTACTGTGCTGAAGCGGTGGCACAGTGGTAGAATCTCGCCAGGTGCTGAACCTTGCCGGGCGCCGAGCCTTGCCGGACGCCAAGCCTTGCCGGGCGCCAAGCCTTGCCGGGCCCCAAAGGCCATCCCGGCAAGGATCTTGCCGGGGAGGTTGGCCTTCGGATTTCAGTCCTGCTTATCTACTGATCCTTAGATCTCTGACTTGATGATTTCCTTGATGGCTTGAATCGACCTCGAGCTGATCCCGGTAAGCCTTGCCGCAAGGATGGCTACAACTGCCCGTGCACAAGTACGGGGGTACTAGTGGCCCAATACTTAGTACACCTACACCGGAGGAGTAAACTGTGGAGGGGGGCACCGCACACGGCTAAGGGAATATCTGTTGTGTTCTAGGGTGTCTCCTTGCCCCCGTATATAAAGGAGGGGAGGAGGAGGCCGGCCACCAAAGGGGGCGCACCATGGGGGGGAGTCCTACTACGACTCCACTCCTAGTAGGATTCGGCCCCCCCCCCCACTTTTCCTTTCTCCGGAGGTGGAAAGAGGGAAGGAGAGGGAGAGGGAGAAGGAAAGGGGGGCGCCACCCCCTTCCCTAGTCCAATCTAGCCTCCTCCCTTGTGGGGGGCGCACCAGCCCCTTGTTGGCTGGTTAGCCTCCCTCCTATGGCCCATATGGCCCATATCTTCCACCGGGGGGTTCCGGTAACCCCTCCGGTACTCCGGTATGTACCGGATACACTCCGGAACCCTTCAGGTGTCCGAATACTACCTTCCAATATATCAATCTTTATCTCTCGACCATTTTGAGACTCCTCATCATGTCCGTGATCTCATCCGGGACTCCGAAAAATCTTCGGTCACCAAAACACATAACTCATAATACAAATCATCATCGAACGTTAAGCGTGCGGACCCTACCGGTTCGAGAACTATGTAGACATGACCGAGACATATCTTCGATCAATAACCAATAGCAGAACCTGGATGCTCATATTAGCTCCTACATATTCTACGAAGATCTTTATCGGTCAAACCGCACAACAACATACGTCATTCCCTTTGTCATCGGTATGTTACTTGCCCGAGATTCGATCGTCGGTATCATTATACCTAGTTCAATCTTGTTACCGGCGAGTCTCTTTACTCGTTCCGTAATGCATCATCCCGTAACTAACTCATTAGTCACATTGCTTGCAAGGCTTATAGTGATGTGCATTACCGAGAGGGCCCAGAGATACCTCTCCGATACTCGGAGTGACAAATCCTAATCTCGATCTATGCCAACCCATCAAACACCTTCGGAGACACCTGTAGAGTATCTTTATAATCACCCAGTTATGTTGTGACGTTTGATAGCACACAAGGTGTTCCTCCGGTATTCGGGAGTTGCATAATCTCATAGTCAGAGGAATATGTATAAGTCATGAAGAAAGCAATAGCAATAAAACTTAACGATCATTATGCTAAGCTAACGGATGGGTCTTGTCCATCACATCATTCTCCTAATGATGTGATCCCGTTCATCAAATGACAACACATGTCTTTGGTTAGGAAACTTAACCATCTTTGATTAACGAGCTAGTCTAGTAGAGGCATACTAGGGACACTATGTTTTGTCTATGTATTCACATATGTATCAAGTTTCCGGTTAATACAATTCTAGCATGAATAATAAACATTTATCATGATATAAGGAAATATAAATAACAACTTTATTATTGCCTCTAGGGCATATTTCCTTCAGTTTCCCACTTGCGCTAGAGTCAATAATCTAGTTCACATCGCCATGTGATTTAACACCAATAGTTCACATCTTTATGTGATTAACACCCATAGTTCATATCGCCATGTGACCAACACCCAAAGGGTTTACTAGAGTCAATAGTCTAGTTCACATTGCCATGTGATTAATACCCAAAGAGTATTAAGGTGTGATCATGTTTTGCTTGTGAGAGAAGTTTAGTCAACGGGTCTGCCACATTCAGATCCGTATGTATTTTGCAAAATTTCTATGTTTACAATGCTCTGCATGGAGCTACTCTAGCTAATTGCTCCCACTTTCAATACATATCCAGATTGAGACTCAGGGTCATCTGGATCGGTGTAAAAGCTTGCATCGATGTAACTCTTTACGACGAACTCTTCATCACCTCCATAACCGAGAAACATTTCCTTAGTCCTCTAAGGATAATTTTTGACCGCTGTCTAGTGATCTACTCCTGGATCACTATTGTACCCCCTTGACAAACTCATTGCAAGGTGCACAATAGGTTTGGTACACAGCATGGCATACTTTATAGAACCTATGCCTGAGGCATAGGGAATGACTTTCATTCTCTCTATATCTTCTGCTGTGGTCATGCTTTGAGTCTTACTCAACTTTATACCTTGAATACAGGCAAGAACTCTTTCTTTGACTGATCCTTTTTGAACTCCTTCAAAACTTTGTCAAGGTATATGCTTTGTGAAAGTCCTATTAAGCGTCTTGATCTATCCCTATAGATCTTGATGCTCAATACTTAAGCAGCTTCACCGAGGTCTTTTTATTGAAAAATTCTTATTCAACTATCCTTTTATGCTATCCAGAAATTCTATATCATTTCCAATCAGCAATAAGTCATCCACATATAATATCAGAAATGCTACAGAGCTCCCACTCACTTTCTTGTAAATACAGGCTTCACCATAAGTCTGTATAAAACCATATGCTTTGATCACCTTATCAAAGCGTATATTCCAACTCCGAGATGTCTGCACCAGTCCATAGATGGATCGCTGGAGTTTGCGCACTTTGTCAGCACTTTTAGGATCGACAAAACCTTCTGGTTGCATCATATACTACTCTTCTTTAAGAAATCCATTAAGGAATGCAGTTTTGACATCTATTTGCCAGATTTCATAAAATGCGGCAATTGCTAACATGATTCGGACAGACTTAAGCATCGCTACGAGTGAGAAAATCTCATCGTAGTCAACACTTTGAACTTGTCAAAAACCTTTTGTGACAAGTCGAGCTTTGTAGATAGTAACACTACCATCAGCGTCCGTATTCCTCTTGAAGATCCATTTATTCTTAATGGCTTGCCGATCATCGGGCAAATCCACCAAAGTCCACACTTTGTTCTCATACATGGATCCTATCTCAGATTTCATGGCCTCAAGCCATCTGTCGGAATCTGGGCTCATCATAGCTTCTTCATAGTTCGTAGGTTCGTCATGGTCTAGTAACATGACTTCCAGAACAGGATTACCGTAACACTCTGGTGGGGAACGTACTCTGGTTGACCTACGATGTTCGGTAGTAACTTGATCTGAAGTTTCATGATCATCATCATTAGCTTCCTCACTAATTGGTGTAGGCATCACGGGAACTATTTTCTGTGATGAGTTATTCTCCAATTCGAGAGAAGGTACAATTACCTCATCAAGTTCTACTTTCCTCCCACTCACTTCTTTCAAGAGAAACTCCTTCTCTAGAAAGGATCCATTCTTAGCAACAAAGATCTTGCCTTCGGATCTGTGATAGAAGGTGTACCCAACAGTTTCTTTTGGGTATCCTATGAAGACGCACTTCTCCGATTTGGGTTCGAGCTTATCAGGCTGAAGCTTTTTCACATAAGCATCGCAACCCCAAACTTTAAGAAACGACAGCTTAGGTTTCTTGCCAAACCACAGTTCATACGGTGTCGTCTCAACGGATTTAGATGGTGCCCTATTTAACGTGAATGCAGCTGTCTCTAATGCATAACCCCAAAACGATAGTGGTAAATCGGTAAGAGACATCATAGATCGCACCATATCTAATAAAGTACGGTTACGACGTTCGAACACACCATTACGCTGTGGTGTTCTAGGTGGCGTGAGTTTCGAAACTATTCCAGATTGTTTTAAATGAAGACCAAACTCATAACTCAAATATTCGCCTCCATGATCAGGTCGTAGAAACTTTATTTTCTTGTTACGATGATTTTCCACTTCACTCTGAAATTCTTTGAACTTTTCAAACGTTTCAGACTTGTGTTTCATTAAGTAGATATACCCATATCTGCTTAAATCATCTGTGAAGGTCAGAAAATAATGATACCCGCCGCGAGCCTCAACACTCATCGGACCACATACATCGGTATGTATTATTTCCAATAAGTCATTGGCTCGCTCCATTGTTCCGGAGAACGGAGTTTTAGTCATCTTGCCCATGAGGCATGGTTCGGAAGTATCAAATGATTCATAATCAAGTGATTCCAAAAGCCCATCTGCATGGAGTTTCTTCATGCGCTTTACACCAATATGACCTAAACGGCAGTGCCACAAATATGTTGCACTATCATTATCAACTTTGCTTCTTTTGGCATCAATATTATGAATATGTGTATCATTACGATCGAGATTCAATAAACCATTTATATTGAGTGTATGACCATAGAAGGTTTTATTCATGTAAACAGAACAACAATTATTCTCTAACTTAAATGAATAACCGTATCGCAATAAACATGATCCAATCATATTCATGCTCAACGCAAACACAAAATAACATTTATTTAGGTCCAACACTAATCCCGAAGGTAGAGGGAGTGTGCGATGGTGATCTTATCAACCTTGGAATCACTTCCAACACACATCGTCACCTCGTCATTAACTAGTCTCTGTTCATTTTGCAACTCCTGTTTTGAGTTACTAATGTTAGGAACTGAACTGGTATCAAATACCCAGGGGCTACTATGAACACTAGTAAAATACACAATAACATGTATATCAAATATACCTTTGTTCACTTTGCCATCCTTCTTATCCGCCAAGTATTTGGGGCAGTTCCGTTTCCAGTGACCATTTCCTTTGCAGTAGAAGCACTCAGTTTCAGGCTTAGGTCCAGACTTGGGTTTCTGTAACACCCCCTTGTAATAAGCACCGTGATACTCTGTTGAATATGCCAAGTCATGATCATTAGCAGTGCAAAATCACAAGGGTTAAGGATTCAACTCAAATTCAAATTTGAAAATCAATTTAAATTTCAAAGTGAAATATGGAGTTGTTTAAATCCTGATGGAAAAATGTTCATTAATAGGACAATAATCCAGGAACATTTCTGAAATCAACACCAAAATAATTGGAGTTGGACAAGTGAATCAAACAATTTGAAATAGCACAAAAACATAATATTTAAATCCATTTAAATTCATTTCTAATCCAAATGGAGTCCAATTCTGCCCAAACCAGTTTTTGGTGGAAGGAAATATTGCATTGCAATATTTGGGACAACTCTCACATTTTTCAAAAGTGTAGAAATGCCCTAACTATTTTAAAACAGAAAAGGAAAGAAAAACAGAAAATTAAGAAAAAGAAAAAGGCTAAAGCTGGACTGGTCCAAGTGCACAGTGCACTGGCCCAGCCCAGCCCAACCGGCCCACCTCACCTCCCTCCTCGTGCGTGTCGGCGCGCCCCTGGCCGCGCGCGCCCGCGCCAGCCGGGCGGCGACACGCCGACGGCCACCGACGCCGCAGCCACCCGAGGGGATAAGGGCAAGCCCCAGTGCTTCCCCCCTGGCCACTCTATCCACTCCCCCGTCCTCTCCCTCGCTCGCCTCGCCTTCTCTTCCCCTCCAGATCCACGGCACCCAAACGCAGCCGCCGCCGCTCGACGCCGTGCTCGCGGCCACCGGCCTCGCCCTGCCTCGTCTAGGTGTCCCTCGTCTCCGCCGTCGTCTGCTTGATCGTCTGGCGCACTCAGGTGGAGCGGAGGAGCCCCGTTGGTGCCGCGCGACGCCATCCCCTTCCGCCTCTGCTCCGACGATCTCCGTCGTCCCCGGCGAACTCCGGCAGCTACTAAGCCTAACGAGGGCTTTTCTTAGCTGCACGGTGAGCCACTCTACCTTCCCCGTCTCTCTGTTTGGCCTCGCACGCTCCCTAGTCCTAGTCTCACCGGCGCCCGAACGCGCCTCCGCATGAGCTCGCCGTCGGCGCCCTTCCGGTGACCAAATGGTCACCGGGCCGAGCCCTTTGCGCTCAGCGCATCGAGTAGGTTCCCAACAGCCTCGCCATTTGGTCACTTGCGTGCTGCTGCCTCGATCCCGTCGATGGCCGAACTCCGGCGCCCGCCGCAAAGCTCGCCGTCGGCTACACACGTCGTTTCCGGCCACCTCACCGCCACCATTAGACGCGCCGACGAATGGCCGTTCGAACGCACCCGGCCCGATCCCTTTTGGTGGCCTATGGGCGAAGTCCGGCGAGCCCCGGGCCGCGCCGCCGCTGTTTTGGTCACCGGCGACCTGCCGCCGGCCGTCTGCTGACCTGGCCGCCACGTAGACCCGTCTGGGTCGCTGGCCGGTGGGCCCCGCTGCTCCATTGACCGCGTTGACCCGAGTCAACACGGGCACTGTTCACCCCTGTAGCTGACATGTGGGCCCCATTCGATAATTAGACTAATTAAACAGTTAAATAAATAAAATTAATTAGATTAGTCTAATGTCTCACTGACAAGTGGGGCCCGCTCCTAATTAACCCTGTGGATTAAGTTAATCCACTGTTAGACTAAACAGAGACTGACATGTGGGTCCCACTGGACCCACATGTCAGGTTTGACCCTGGTCAACCGCAGTTGACCTGCTGACGTCACTGTGACGCAAGGCTGACGTCATAATTCACTTTTCTGTAAATTAAATAAATTCCAGAAATTCAAATAATCTTTGAAAATTAATAACTTTTAAACCGTAGCTCGGATCAAAAAAGTTAAAACATGAAAGTTGCTCAGAACGACGAGCCAAGTCTGATCGTGCCGTCTGTTTCTTCATCGGAACCCCCTACGTAGAAGAACTCGTAACTCCGGACCCGAATCCGGCAGATGAATAGTGCACACACGTCGGATATTAAATCCCAGATTAATTCGAAAAATAACTAAAATGACTTAGATGCATAATTAGGCAACCCTGCACTGCATCATAGCATCACACGCACCGTATTGCATTTGTTTGCATTATGTTTACCTGTTTCTTCCCCCTCTTCTCTCTTGGTAGACCCCGACGTTGACGTAGCTCCCGAGGCAGACGCAGCTCAGGAGTACGACTACGTCCCCGACGACACCACCGACGACCTTGCCCTTGCCCCAGAGCAAACAGGCAAGCACCCCCATTTTGAGCATGCCTATATCGCCTATTCCCTTCTCTCTTATGCTTGCATTAGAACTGCTACTGCTACTGTTTTCCTATATCTGCTGCATAGCCTGTTTATTGTAACCTGCCTTGCTACCTTACCGGTTATCCTAGACTGCTTAGTATAGGCTGGGTAGAGACACGACAGAGACCCCCACTTGATCCCGACTGCCCTGCTGGACATCAGAAGACCCGACCATCGGGATTGAAGACTAGACCCTGGCACCGCACCTCACTTCCCCTTAGTTGCCGACACTGCTGGGTTACCGTCGAGTGCCGAGGGTGATACCTCGTCAGCACTTCTGATGTTAACCTTGTAGGTTAGTTACTCGGTCGTGGTAAGCGAGGGTGATTCCTCCTACACCACCCCCGATAACGACATTGTCGCGCAACTCCTCAAGTGTGGACCTTGAGGGTGATTCCTCCTTCGTTCACCTTGATGATAACATCGAGCGGGAATTCCATCGAGGGTGATTCCTCAGGGTTCCCTTCGGTGTCAGACACACAGGTACTGTTGATGAGTTGAATTGCACTAAACCATGATACTAAAGACGGGTCGGCCCTGAGGGGTACCCGCGCGAGCTTATTGCGAAGTGATGTGGAGTCGGGTTGACCTGGGTGGTGCCCGCGAGATAACTACGAGGCGTGGCCGGGCATTCTTAGCCCTTGCCGCAAGTCCTCGAGATGGGGCGACGGGGTCACATCAATCGTGAGTCTCTGCTCGTTTCCGCGCTCTCCTAATCCACTATGGTTTGGATATATGATCCGAGGGGCCTATGGCCCGATAGCACTAACCATCACGTGGGCATAGTATGGGTGTTCTGCGTTGTATACATCAGCCGAAGCTTGTTTGACGTCAGTAAGGAGCGGCGCACGCCGAGTTGGACTGGTAACACAACCGTGCTTGTATAAGGGGTTGCTAGGTCTGCTCTCGGTGGCCCCATAACGTGCAGGAGTTCCCGGGGCGATGGCCCAAGACCCCTGGGGGCATAGGTTTAGTCCGGCGTGCTGACCTCTCTTATAAGTCTAGGTCGGGTTGCGGCGTGTTGCTTAGCCGAGGCCGGGCATGACCCAGAAAAGTGTGTCCGGCCGGAGTTAAGCGAGCGTGGTGGGTAACTTGGTGCACCCCTGCAGGGAAGAAACTTCTATCGATAGCCTGTCCTACGGTAACGGACACTCAGAGTTGTATCCCGATCGGTACAACTAGAACATGTGATGAGAACTGGATAGTACGGCTCTGGGATTGCTTTCTCGCAGGGAGTCGAGAAAGGATCTCAGGTCGAGGTTGATGATACTACTACTACTACTTTACATTATGTTCATCTGTTCTCTTCTATTGCTGCAAGACTGTCGAAGATTGTTGAAGATGCTAGTCTTCGATAGGACTAGGCTTCCCCCTCTATTTTGGCATTTCTGCAGCCCAGTCCACATATACAGCCCCCTTTGAAAATGATGCATATGTAGTGTAGATCCTTGCTTGCTGAGTACTTCGGATGAGTACTCACGTTTGCTTTACTTTCTTTTTCCCCATATTCCAATTGATGCCACCAGACGACGGAGCCCCTGAGCCAGACGCCCCAGCCGACGACCAGTACTACTACCGCCTGGCGAGTACTACTACTACGAGGAGCCGTTTGACGACCAGGAGTAGGATCGGAGGGACCAGGGCAGGAGGCCTACGCCTTTCGATCGTAGTATTTTATTTTACCCCACCTCTGTGAAGGCTTATCTCTCTCTCTCTCTCTGTAATATATCTGTACTCAGATATCTGATGCTTCCGCTGACGCTTGTATGCCATCGAGCTATGTATTTGAGCCCTCGAGGCCCTGGCTTGTAATATAAGTTTGTACGACTTTATTTATGTTTTAGAGTTGTGTTGTGATATCTTCAAGTGAGTCCTTAGGCTTGATCGTGCGCATTTGCGTGTATGATTAGTGCACGATTAAGCCGGGGTCGTCACAGGTTGGTATCAGAGCCGACTGCCTCTAGGTATCCCCCTTTCCAATTCCTTGGCCGAAGTTGAGTCTAGTGGTCGAAAACTGTTTTACTAACTTGGCTGTGTGGCTTACGGGCCCACGTCGCCAACTGGGTGGTATTAGGCTCTTTTATTCCTCGTCTTTACTCTGGGACTCTAATCTCTCATCTATTCGGGTTTAATAAAATTTACTAACACCGACATTTAGGTTCTCGTTAATTCTATCCACCCGGAGAGCTGGATTCAGTGCGATTTCCCTGTCGTTGATCTGATTAGTCTGATAATCATTTTCCTTTCCATTGTTTTGTTTAACCTTTCCTTCCGAGATCGGTTATAATTCTCATTGTCTTATGACAACCCTGAATCTCTCTGTTTCAGATGGATCGACTGTTTCCACCGCAGCCTACGACCCAGCTTGTGCGTCGCACTTGGGCTCGTGACGCCCCTGGATTTCCAGCTGTTCTGATCGCCCTCCTGAGTAGACTGGGTTACCGCTGGTATCCCGAGTACATGGTCTTCGAGGTTTATCGCGAGTTCAACCAGGAACAGTATTACGCTGAAGTTCGGATCTATGATCAGTAGAACAACTCAGACACCGAGCTACACCTTTTTCACGGCTTAGGCATGACGATTGAGATGGCAGTCCATGATGCCGCCTAATCTGCTGTCGCATGTCTCCGAGGAGAGCACAATGCTAACTTGGATGATACTGTGTTTCGGTACATTCCGTATGCACCTGTTGGAGATGCTACTGGATACTACACAGCTATCTGTGCCCCGTACGAGTCTCGACGCTACGACCCGCAGGTTCTGATTCAGTGCACTCAGGCTCTGGATCGCACTGTTCGGGCTCTTGCCGTCGAGTTGTTCGCCACTCGAGCACGCTACTACGAGGCTATGACACAGTTGCTACCAGCTGTTCGTGCAGGGATACATCCGGAGGATATTCTTTACCCACGCAGGACCGAGATGCCGCCAGGTATTGATTGGCCTGCAGTGGGAGGTCACACGCCTGCATGTGGACCTCTTCTTACAGTTCGAGACCGGGTTCTGCATCAGAGTGCACATGGAGCACAGGATCCTGCCGCGACGAACATTCGTCGTCCGCACTTGCAGTTACCCCGTTTCAGTGGTTTTCTCCGACGCTGATGTAGCCTTTGCTATGTCACGTTGTGTACTTCCTTTCCGCGTGCCTGCGTGCCGCCTAGTGTGTCTCTAGTTTTTCAATTTGCGCCGTTATGCTGCCCGATTTTAACCGACTGTGTATGGATCTGTATGTCTTAATGACTACTTTAAGCATCTATTGCACTCTTTCAATAATGTCGAGTTACCTCATGTTTATTGTTAAACACTTGCATAAGCTATTGCTGAAATACCCCTGTTGGAATAGCAGGATGGCTGACAACAACCCGCCACCGCCGCCACCACCTGATTACATGGCAGCGATGATGCAACAGTTTGAACTCAACCGCCAGTTTATGACGGGGATTATGCAACAATTCCCTCGTCCTGATGCTAATCAGCAGCCACCATCCATTACCTTGCCAGAGTTCATGAGGCTCATTCCATCGTTTTTCCGCAACACAGTCAACCCACTAGATGCAGATGACTGGCTGCATGACATCTCTCATGAGATGGAGTCTGCTGGTGTCGCCGAAATTAACTATGTCACTTTTGCGACTTATCTTCTGAAGGGTCCCGCAGCCCAATGGTGGGCCACTCACCGACAGACTCTGCCACCTGGTACTGTCGTCACTTGGGCAGAGTTCAAGATTGCTTTCCGTGCCCGCTACATTCCTCTAGCTGTCATAGCTAGGAAGAAGGCCGAGTTCCGTAGCCTTGTTCAAGGAAACAAGACTGTGGAAGTCTATCAGCGCGAGTTTCTAGACTTATCTCGCTACGCTGAAGAGGACATTCCTACTGATGAACGCAGACAAGAGAAGTTCCGCGAAGGATTGCATCATGATATACAGTTGGCACTGCTTGTTCAAGATTACCCTGATTTCGCCACCTTGGTGAATAAGGCCATCATGGTTGAAACTGGACTGAAGAAGCATAAGGAAGCGTCCAGACGCACCCGTGAGTCGGGCTCATCTTCGGGCTCGTCTTCTCAGAAGCGACGCATCTGGTTTCCCCAAGGCATGTTCCGTTCAGCAGCCCCTGCAAACAGGCCCCCTTATGCTGCACCACGCCTGCCACCTCCACCACCGGGACAACCTCTGCCAACTCCAGCACCTCGAGCTCCAGCACCTCGTCCCGACAGCGGACTATGCTTCAAGTGTGGCAAGCCAGGTCACCATGCTAGAGATTGTTCTCAAAATCAGAATCAACTGGCTCTCCCTTCTGCTGGCCGTGGAATTGGCCGTGGTATTCCTCAACAGCGCAACAATAATGCCAGACCTTCTTATGGTCGTGGGCAGTACTACCACGTCAACATGTCTGAAGCTCCAGATCAACCAGATACTGTGATGGGTACACTTCTCGTTAATTTAGTACCTGCATCCATTTTATTTGATTCAGGAGCATCGCATTCCTTCATGTCAGAACATTTTGCACGCATGCATGACATTAAATGCGAATACATGAACACACCCTTATTGGTACACACTCCCGCGGGTGGTTGCCGAACCTCTGCGGTTAGCTATAATGTTCCCGTTGAAATCGAAGGGTTGGAGTTCAGTGCGTCTCCCATTATTCTGAAATCGTCCAAGATTGACCTTATTCTGGGAATGGATTGGTTGAAGGCCCATTACGCCTCAATCAATTGCGCCACCAAAGTTGTTCACCTCTTGCACCCCTCGAATGAGATGGTGAACTACCATGCTCATATCACTCAGAACGCTGAGGCTCAAATCTATGCCTTGAACGCGTTGAATGCTTCTCCACTTGATGGGATTGAGAACATCCCAGTGGTCTGTGACTTCCCGGATGTTTTTCCAGAAGAACTTCCAGGAATACCCCCTGCTAGAGCTGTCGAGTTCGTCATCGACTTGAAGCCTGGCACCACTCCTATTGCGAAGCGTCCCTACAAGATGCCTCCACACCACCTCATCGAGCTTAAGGAGGAAATCGATAAATCCTTAAGGAAGGGTTTCATTCGCCCTAGTTCCTCTGCCTGGGGAGCACCGTCTCTTTTCGTCAAGAAGAAAGATGGAACGAATAGGTTGGTCCAAGATTATCGTCCTATCAACCAGGCAACCATTCAGAATAAATATCCACTTCCCCGGATCAACAATTTATATGACCAACTCGCTGGATCTTCGGTGTTTTCTAAACTCGACTTGAGGTTGGGTTATCACCAGATCCGTGTCCGCGAAGAGGATATTCCGAAGACTGCATTCGTTACTCGTTATGGCTCTTACGAGTACACAGTCATGTCGTTTGGCTTAACAAACGCTCCAGCTACTTTCTCCCGCCTAATGAATTACATATTCATGGATTACCTCGACAAATTCGTCGTGGTATATCTGGATGATATTCTGGTTTATTCGAAGAACAAAGAAGAACATGCTGAGCATCTTCGCCTAGTTCTGAAGAGACTTCGAGAGCACCAATTATATGCCAAGTACTCTAAGTGCGAATTCTGGCTTTCTGAGGTAACCTACCTTGGACATGTCATCTCCAAGGATGGTATCGCAGTTAACCCGGAACGAGTTTAGGCTATTCTTGACTGGACCCCTCCGAGAAATGTCAAGCAAGTCAGAAGTTTTCTCGGGCTTGCAAGTTATTGTCGCCGTTTCATCGAGAATTTCTCCAAGATTGCCAAGCCCCTGACTAATCTACTCCACAAAGGCGTTAAGTTTGAGTGGACAGACAAATGTCAGGAAAGCTTCCAGACCCTCAAGGACAAGCTGACTTCTGCTCCAGTCCTTGCTCCTCCAGACTCTCGCAAAGATTTTGTGATCTTTTGCGACGCATCTCGCCAAGGACTAGGTTGTGTCCTAATGCAAGAGCGAAGAGTAATTGCCTATGCTTCGCGACAACTGCGTCCACATGAAGAGAATTGCCCAGTGCATGACCTCGAACTTGCTGCTGTCATTTATGCTTTGAAGCAGTGGCGTCATTACCTCCTTGGTAATCGGTGTGAGATTTACACCGATCATCAGAGCTTGAAGTACTTATTCACTCAACCGGAACTTAATCTTCGTCAGCAGCGTTGGTTGGAAACAATCACCGATTATGACTGTGGTATTTCCTACACTCCCGGCAAAGCTAATGTGATGGCTGATGCCTTGAGCCGCAAGTCATATTCCAGTAACCGTATGGTAAAGCAAGCTCAGCCCCAGCTATACGAAGAATTGCGCAAGCTGAATCTCTGCATCATCCCGCAAGGTTCTCTTAATAACCTTGTGATACAACCAGACCTTGAGAAGGCTGTCAAGATTGCGCAAGCTAAAGATGCCGAAATTGGCCTAATGAAGAAAGAGCTTCACCTCCAAAAGTACAGGGATTTCTCGATTGCTGAAGATGGAAACTTGTACTTCCGAGACCGCATTGTAGTACCTCGCTTCGAACTGATGACTGACAAAGTCATGAAGGAGGCCCATGATACACCGCTATCTATCCATCCGGGTAGTACCAAAATGTATCGAGATCTTCGTCAAAGGTACTGGTGGTCTAGAATGAAGCAAGATATTGCACGATATGTTGCTGAGTGTGACGTTTGTCGTCGCGTGAAGGCAGAACATCAGAAACCTGCTGGAATTCTGCAACCGCTCCCTATTCCTCTGTGGAAGTGGGATAAAGTGCAAATGGACTTCATTACTGGTCTTCCCAAGTCTCAGAAGGGTCACGATGCTATTCTTGTCGTCGTTGACCAACTTTCTAAGGTTGCACACTTTCTGCCAGTTAAGGAGACTATTACTGCTAGTCAGTTAGCAGAGCTATATGTCTCCAGAATTGTTTCACTCCATGGTATTCCCAAGGAAATCAGTTCAGACCGTGGCAGCATTTTCACTGGCCATTTCTGGGAAAGTTTCCAGAAAGCAATGGGAACTCATATTACCTGGAGTTCAGCTTATCATCCACAATCCCAAGGTCAAGTTGAGCGCGTTAATCAAGTGCTTAAAGATATGCTTCGAGCCTGTGTTATATCCTTTGGTAAGAAATGGGAGGAATCTCTCCCGTATGTCGAGTTCTCTTATAACAACAGCTACCAAGCCAGCTTGAAAATGGCCCCCTTTGAGGTTCTTTATGGTCGTAAATGTCGAACCCCTCTGAATTGGTCAGAAACTGGGCAACGACCTCTCGTTGGACCGGACATCATTCAGCATGCCGAAGAACAAGTCCGAATTGTCCGGGAGAATCTCAAAGAAGCTCAAGACCGTCAGAAGAGTAATTATGATCGTAAGCGATGGGGTGTGATCTATCAACCTGGTGATCAAGCCTATCTTCGTGTAACTCCGATGAAGGGCACCCGTCGTTTCGGAATCAAGGGCAAGCTAGCTCCTCGCTATATTGGTCCTTTCCGCATCGTGGCTAGACATGGACAGGTGGCATATCAATTGGAGTTACCACCACAATTCTCCCATATTCATGATGTCTTCCACGTGTCGCAACTCTGAAAGTGCTTCAAGGAATCCCCGCACCGTGCAGTGGATCATGAGATGCTCGAGCTACAAGATGACCTTTCCTATAAGAAGCATCCGATCCGCATCCTCGACGAAGTTGAGCGCCGTACTCGTCAAAAGACGACCAAGTTCCTAAAAGTGCAGTGGTCGAATCACACTGAAGATGAAGCCACTTGGGAGCGCGAGGATCATCTTCGGGAAGAATATCCCGGACTCTTTCCTTCTACCTCCGAAATTCTCGGGACGAGAATTTCTTTTAGAGGAGGAGAACTTGTAACACCCCCTTGTAATAAGCACTGTGATACTCTGTTGAATATGCCAAGTCATGATATTAGCAGTGCCAAATCACAAGGGTTAAGGATTCAACTCAAATTCAAATTTGAAAATCAATTTAAATTTCAAAGTGAAATATGGAGTTGTTTAAATCCTGATGGAAAAATGTTCATTAATAGGACAATAATCCAGCAACATTTCTGAAATCAACACCAAAATAATTGGAGTTGGACAAGTGAATCAAACAATTTGAAACAGCACAAAAACAGAATATTTAAATCCATTTAAATTCATTTCTAATCCAAATGGAGTCCAATTCTGCCCAAACCAGTTTTTGGTGGAAGGAAATATTGCATTGCAATATTTGGGACAAATCTCACATTTTTCAAAAGTGTAGAAATGCCCTAACTATTTTAAAACAGAAAAGGAAAGAAAAACAGAAAATTAAGAAAAAGAAAAAGGCTAAAGCTGGACTAGTCCAAGTGCACAGTGCACTGGCCCAGCCCAGCCGGCCCACCTCACCTCCCTCCTCGTGCGTGTCGGCGCGCCCCTGGTCGCGCGCGCCCGCGCCAGCCGGGCGGCGACACGCCGACGGCCACCAACGCCGCAGCCACCCGAGGGGATAAGGGCAAGCCCCAATGCTTCCCCCCTAGCCACTCTATCCACTCCCCCGTCCTCTCCCTCGCTCGCCTCGCCTTCTCTTCCCCTCCAGATCCACGGCACCCGAACGCAGCCGCCGCCGCTCGACGCCGTGCTCGCGGCCACCGGCCTCGCCCTGCCTCGTCTAGGTGTCCCTCGTCTCCGCCGTCGTCTGCTCGATCGTCTGGCGCACTCAGGTGGAGCAGAGGAGCCCCGTTGGTGCCGCGCGATGCCATCCCCTTCCGCCTCTGCTCCGACGATCTCCGTCGTCCCCGGCGAACTCCGGCAGCTACTAAGCCTAACGAGGGCTTTTCTTAGCCGCACGGTGAGCCACTCTACCTTCCCCGTCTCTCTGTTTGGCCTCGCACGCTTCCTAGCCCTAGTCTCACCGGCGCCCGAACGTGCCTCCGCATGAGCTCGCCGCCGGCGCCCTTCCGGTGACCAAATGGTCACTGGGCCGAGCCCTTTGCGCTCAGCGCATCGAGTAGGTTCCCAACAGCCTCGCCATTTGGTCACTTGCGCGCTGCTGCCTCGATCCCGTCGATGACCGAACTCCGGCGCCCGCCGCAAAGCTCGCCGTCGGCGACACACGTCGTTTCCGGCCACCTCACCGCCACCATTAGACGCGCCGACGAATGGCCGTTCGAACGCACCCGGCCCGATCCCTTTTGGTGGCCTATGGGCGAAGTCCGGCGAGCCCCGGGCCGCGCCGCCGCTGTTTTGGTCACCGGCGACCTGCCGCCGGCCGTCTGCTGACCTGGCCGCCACGTAGACCCGTCTGGGTCGCTGGCCGGTGGGCCCCGCTGCTCCGTTGACCGCGTTGACCCGAGTCAACACGGGCACTGTTCACCCCTGTAGCTGACATGTGGGCCCCATTCGATAATTAGACTAATTAAACAGTTAAATAAATAAAATTAATTAGATTAGTCTAATGTCTCACTGACAAGTGGGGCCCGCTCCTAATTAACCCTGTGGATTAAGTTAATCCACTGTTAGACTAAACAGAGACTGACATGTGGGTCCCACTGGACCCACATGTCAGGTTTGACCCTGGTCAACCGCAGTTGACCTGCTGACGTCACTGTGACGCAAGGCTGACGTCATAATTCACTTTTCTGTAAATTAAATAAATTCCAGAAATTCAAATAATCTTTGAAAATTAATAACTTTTAAACCGTAGCTCGGATCAAAAAAGTTAAAACATGAAAGTTGCTCAGAACGACGAGCCAAGTCTGATCGTGCCGTCTGTTTCTTCATCGGAACCCCCTACGTAGAAGAACTCGTAACTCCGGACCCGAATCTGGCAGATGAATAGTGCACACACGTCGGATATTAAATCCCAGATTAATTCGAAAAATAACTAAAATGACTTAGATGCATAATTAGGCAACCCTGCACTGCATCATAGCATCACACGCACCGTATTGCATTTGTTTGCATTATGTTTACCTGTTTCTTCCCCCTCTTCTCTCTCGGTAGACCCCGACGTTGACGTAGCTCCCGAGGCAGACGCAGCTCAGGAGTACGACTACGTCCCCGATGACACCACCGACGACCTTGCCCTTGCCCCAGAGCAAACAGGCAAGCACCCCCATTTTGAGCATGCCTATATCGCCTATTCCCTTCTCTCTTATGCTTGCATTAGAACTGCTACTGCTACTGTTTTCCTATATCTGCTGCATAGCCTGTTTATTGTAACCTACCTTGCTACCTTACCGGTTATCCTAGACTGCTTAGTATAGGCTGGGTAGAGACACGACAGAGACCCCCACTTGATCCCGACTGCCCTGCTGGACATCAGAAGACCCGACCATCGGGATTGAAGACTAGACCCTGGCACCGCACCTCACTTCCCCTTAGTTGCCGACACTGCTGGGTTACCGTCGAGTGCCGAGGGTGATACCTCGTCAGCACTTCTGATGTTAACCTTGTAGGTTAGTTACTCGGTCGTGGTAAGCGAGGGTGATTCCTCCTACACCACCCCCGATAACGACATCGTCGCGCAACTCCTCAAGTGTGGACCTCGAGGGTGATTCCTCCTTCGTTCACCTTGATGATAACATCGAGTGGGAATTCCATCGAGGGTGATTCCTCAGGGTTCCCTTCGGTGTCAGACACACAGGTACTGTTGATGAGTTGAATTGCACTAAACCATGATACTAAAGACGGGTCGGCCCTGAGGGGTACCCGCGCAAGCTTATTGCGAAGTGATGTGGAGTCGGGTTGACCTGGGTGGTGCCCGCGAGATAACTACGAGGCGTGGCCGGACATTCTTAGCCCTTGCCGCAAGTCCTAGAGACGGGGCGACGGGGTCACATCGATCGTGAGTCTCTGCTCGTTTCCGCGCGCTCCTAATCCACTACGGTTTGGATATTTGATCCGAGGGGCCTCTGGCCCGATAGCACTAACCATCACGTGGGCATAGTATGGGCGTTCTGCGTCGTATACATCAGCCGAAGCTTGTTTGACGTCAGTAAGGAGCGGCGCACACCGAGTTGGACTGGTAACGCAACCGCGCTTGTATAAGGGGTTGCTAGGTCTGCTCTCGGTGGCCCCGTAACATGCAGGAGTTCCCGGGGCGATGGCCCAAGACCCCTGGGGGCATAGGTTTAGTCCGGCGTGCTGACCTCTCTTATAAGCCTAGGTCGGGTTGCGGCGTGTTGTTTAGCCGAGGCCGGGCATGACCCAGAAAAGTGTGTCTGGCCGGAGTTAAGCGAGCGTGGTGGGTAACTTGGTGCACCCCTGCAGGGAAGAAACTTCTATCGATAGCCTGTCCTACGGTAACGGACACTCGGAGTTGTATCCCGATCGGTACAACTAGAACATGTGATGAGAACTGGATAGTACGGCTCTGGGATTGCTTTCTCGCAGGGAGTCGAGAAAGGATCTCAGGTCGAGGTTGATGATACTACTACTACTACTACTACTTTACATTATGTTCATCTGTTCTCTTCTATTGCTGCAAGATTGTCGAAGATTGTTGAAGATGCTAGTCTTCGATAGGACTAGGCTTCCCCCTCTATTCTGGCATTTCTGCAGCCCAGTCCACATATACAGCCCCCTTTGAAAATGATGCATATGTAGTGTAGATCCTTGCTTGCTGAGTACTTCGGATGAGTACTCACGTTTGCTTTACTTTCTTTTTTCCCCATATTCCAATTGATGCCACCAGACGACGGAGCCCCTGAGCCAGACGCCCCAGCCGACGACCAGTACTACTACCCGCCTGGCGAGTACTACTACTACGAGGAGCCGTTTGACGACCAGGAGTAGGATCGGAGGGACCAGGGCAGGAGGCCTACGCCTTTCGATCGTAGTATTTTATTTTACCCCGCTTCTGTGAAGGCTTATCTCTCTCTCTCTCTGTAATATATCTGTACTCAGATATCTGATGCTTCCGCTGACGCTTGTATGCCATCGAGCTATGTATTCGAGCCCTCGAGGCCCTGGCTTGTAATATAAGCTTGTATGACTTTATTTATGTTTTAGAGTTGTGTTGTGATATCTTCAAGTGAGTCCTTAGGCTTGATCGTGCGCATTTGCGTGTATGATTAGTGCGGGATTAAGCCGGGGTCGTCACGGTTTCTTCCCGGGAGTAGCAACTTGCTTGCTATTCTTCTTGAAGTTCCCTTTCTTGCCCTCGCCCTTTTTCTTGAAACTAGTGGTCTTGTCAACCATCAACACTTGGTGCAATTTCTTGATTTCTACCTTCGCCGATTTCAGCATCGCGAAGAGCTTGGGAATCATTTTCGTCATCCCTTGCATATTATAGTTCATCACGAAGTTCTAGTAACTTGGTGATAGTGACTAGAGAAATCTGTCAATCACTATCTTATCTGGAAGATTAACTCCCACTTGATTCAAGCGATTGTAGTACCCAGACATTCTGAGCACATGCTCACTAGCTGAGCTATTCTCCTCCATCTTGTAGGCAAAGTACTTGTCAGAGGTCTCATACCTCTCGACACGGGCATGAGTCTGAAATACCAATTTCATCTCTTTGGAACATCTCATATGCTCCGTGGCGTTCAAAACGTTTTTGAAGTCCCGGTTCTAAGCCGTAAAGCATGCTGCACTAAACTATCAACTAGTCATCATATCGAGCTTGCCAAACGTTCATAACGTCTGCATCTACTCCTGCAATAGGTCTGTCACCTAGCAGTGCATCAAGAACATAATTCTTCTGTGCAGCAACGAGGATATTCCTCAGATCACGGACCCACTTTTCTCTAGGAACATATCAAAAATAAAACAAGGGAGCTATACGCGAGCTATTGATCTACAACATAATTTGCAAATACTACCAGGACTAAGTTCATGATAAATTAAGTTCAATTAATCATATTACTTAAGAACTCCCACTTAGATAGACATCCCTCTAGTCATCTAAATGATCACGTGATCCATATCAACTAAACCATGTCCGATCATCACGTGAGATGGAGTAGTTTTCAATGGTGAACATCTCTATGTTGATCATATCTACTATATGATTCACGTTCGACCTTTCGGTCTCAGTGTTCCGAGGCCATATCTGCATATGCTAGGCTCGTCAAGTTTAACCCGAGTATTCTGCACGTGCAAAACTGGCTTGCACCCGTTGTATGTGAACGTAGAGCTTATCACACCCGATCATCACATGGTGTCTCGGCACGACGAACTGTAGCAACGGTGCATACTCAGGGAGAACACTTATACCTTGAAATTTAGCGAGGGATCATCTTATAATGCTACTGCCGTACTAAGCAAAATAAGATGCATAAAAGATAAACATCACATGCAATCAAAATATGTGACATGATATGGCCATCATCATCTTGTGCCTTTGATCTCCATCTCCAAAGCACCGTCATGATCTCCATCGTCACCAGCTTGACACCTTGATCTCCATCGTAGCGTCGTTGTCGTCTCGCCAACTATTGCTTCTACGACTATCGCTACCGCATAGTGATAAAGTAAAGCAATTACATGGCGATTGCATTTCATACAATAAAGCGACAACCATAAGGCTCCTGCCAGTTGCCGATAACTTTTACAAAACATGATCATATCATACAATAACGTATATCACATCATGTCTTGACCATATCACATCACAGCATGCCCTGCAAAAACAAGTTAGACGTCCTCTACTTTGTTGTTGCAAGTTTTACGTGGCTGCTACGGGCTTCTAGCAAGAACCGTTCTTACCTACGCATCAAAACCACAACGATTTTTTGTCAAGTGTGCTGTTTTAACCTTCAACAAGGACCGGCCGTAGTCAAACTCGATTCAACTAAAGTTGGAGAAACAGACACCCGCCAGCCACCTATGTGCAAAGCATGTCGGTAGAACCAGTCTCATGAACGTGGTCATGTACTGTCTGTCCTGGCCGCTTCATCCAACAATACCGCCGAATCAAAGTAAGACGTTGGTGGTAAGCAGTATGACTATTATCGCCCACAACTCTTTGTGTTCTACTCGTGCATATCATCTACGCATAGACCTGGCTCTGATACCACTGTAGGGGAACGTAGCATGCAATTTCAAAAAAATTCTACGCTCACGCAAGATCTATCTAGGAGATGCTAGCAACGAGAGGGGGAGAGTGTGTCCACATACCCTCGTAGACCGAAAGCGGAAGCGTTAGCTTAACCCGGTTGATGTAGTCGAACGTCTTCGCGATCCAACCGATCAAGCACCGAACGTACGGCACCTCCGAGTTCAGCACACGTTCAGCTCGATGACGTCCCTCGAACTCTTGATCCAGCAAAGTGTCGAGGGAAAGTTTTGTCAGCACGACGGCGTGGTGACGGTGATGGTGATGTGATCCGTGCAGGGCTTCGCCTAAGCACTACGACAATATGACCGGAGGAGTAAACTGTGGAGGGGGGCACCGCACACGGCTAAGAGAATATCTGTTGTGTTCTAGGGTGCCCCCTTGCCCCCGTTTATAAAGGAGGGGAGGAGGAGGCCGGCCACCAAAGGGGGCGCGCCATGGGGGGGAGTCCTACTAGGACTCCACTCCTAGTAGGATTCGCCCCCCCCCCCCACTTTTCCTTTCTCCGGAGGTGGAAAGAGGGAAGGAGAGGGAGAGGGAGAAGGAAAGGGGGGCGCCACCCCCTTCCCTAGTCCAATTCGGCCTCCTCCCTTGTGGGGGGCGCATCAGCCCCTTGTGGGCTGGTTAGCCTCCCTCCTATGGCCCATATGGCCCATATCTTCCACCGGGGGGTTCCGGTAACCCCTCCGGTACTCCGGTATGTACCCGATACACTCCGGAACCCTCCCGGTGTCTGAATATTACCTTCCAATATATCAATCTTTACCTCTCGACCATTTCGAGACTCCTCGTCATGTCCGTGATCTCATCCGGAACTCCGAACAATCTTCGGTCACCAAAACACATAACTCATAATACAAATCGTCATCGAACGTTAAGCGTGTGGACCCTACGGGTTCGAGAACTATGTAGACATGACTAAGACATATCTCCGATCAATAACCAATAGCGGAACCTGGATGCTCATATTGGCTCCTACATATTCTACGGTCAAACCGCACAACAACATACGTCATTCCCTTTGTCATCGGTATGTTACTTGCCCGAGATTCGATCGTCGGTATCATTATACCTAGTTCAATCTCGTTACCGGCAAGTCTCTTTACTCGTTTCGTAATGCATCATCCCGTAACTAACTCATTAGTCACATTGCTTGCAAGGCTTATAGTGATGTGCATTACCGAGACGGCCCAGAGATACCTCTCCGATACTCGGAGTGACAAATCCTAATCTCGATCTATGCCAACCCAACAAACACCTTCGGAGACACCTGTAGAGTATCTTTATAATCACCCAGTTATGTTGTGACATTTGATAGCACACAAGGTGTTTCTCCGGTATTCGGGAGTTGCATAATCTCATAGTCAGAGGAATATGTATAAGTCATGAAGAAAGCAATAGCAATAAAACTTAACGATCATTATGCTAAGTTAACGGATGTGTCTTGTCCATCACATCATTCTCCTAATGATGTGATCCCGTTCATCAAATGACAACACATGTCTATGGTTAGGAAACTTAACCATCTTTGATTAACGAACTAGTCTAGTAGAGGCATACTAGGGACACTGTGTTTTGTCTATGTATTTACACATGTATCAAGTTTCCGGTTAATACAATTCTAGCATGAATAATAAACATTTATCATGATATAAGGAAATATAAATAACAACTTTATTATTGACTCTAGGGCATATTTCCTTCAAGCGAGGGGTCGGCGCACTCTATATAAGCCACCCCTCCCCTCTGGCACAAGGGTTCGCATCCCCTGTAACTCAACACTCCAATCTACAAGCCTCCGCGGCACCAAGACGTAGGGCTGTTACCTCCTCCGAGAGGGTCCTGAACTCGTAAAATCCGAGTGTACAACCTCGCCGTAGCTAGGCACTGCCTCCTCCTACGTACCCCCCATCTCTACTGTCAGATCCATTCCCACGACAGCGCCATGAATGCATCCGCACCGAGAACTGGAGGAGGCGCCCATCAGACTGCCGGTCTCTGCGTGTGACCGCGTGGGCTCTCCTATGGTCAGTCGTCCGGCGTGGCGATCGCGTTCAGGTGTCCCAGATATGGGCCAGGTATTGGGAGTGCCTATCAATCCGGTCGTTTGGGCCGGATATGGGGCGTCCGGTTGGGTGACGATTTTTCTGGGAGCCCGGTTGGACGTTTGGGACGGGTATAGGTGTCAGTTTGTAGATGCTCTTAACACAACTTTTGACCAACGTTGTAGCTCTTATACAAAGCATACATCATTAATAACGTGACCCACAAAAGACACTCGCATGCACATCATGCACAGTATGTTAAATGTTCAATCGGCAAACTGAATAACTGATACGCAAATGTTGAGCTCATTTGCTCACATCCTCGACCGCGGCGGTGACGTTGTCGGCGACGCCCTGAGCGGCGTCCTTGGTGGCATCCCACGCCTCCTCCGTCGCCTGCTTCGCCTTCTCGCCAAGGTCCTTGGCTCCCTCCACCGCGCCCTCCGCCGCCTCCTGTACCTTGCCCGCCGCGTCGCCCGCCGCCTTCGTCACGCTGTCCGCCGCTTCCGAGACCTTGTCTCCGGCCTCCCCGGCCGCCCCCTTCACGGTCTCGACGGCGTCGTTAGCCTGACGCACGAATGAATCAACAAACAGTCAGCATACGTAACATCGCAAAGAAGAAACACCAGCAAGTGTGGTAGTAATAACATCAAGTGTGCGTACGGGAGTCGCTCTAGGAGGGGTTTGAAGGCAGAGGCGGCCGCCGCTGACGGTGTGGGGACGAGCGGCGAGGAAGCACGGCCTGGGAAGAGCCTTGCCGGCAGCGGCGCCGGTGAAGGCGGCGGCGCCCGCGCCTCCTCCGAGCAGCACGGAAGAAGCCATCTCTCTGGGTCTGGTGGTCGGTGGAGGAGATGAGTTAGTAGTCTGGCGCCGATGGATGTATGAGCTACTTTGCACTTGCGGTAGTACGGTGGGAGGACGAGAGGTGCAGTGCCGGTTTTGTAGGCCGGGGGCGCGTGCATATGGACGGAGGGGGGCACGGGGAGGGAGGCTCCACGTACGTGGAGCCGCGATCGCTGCGGGTGCATGGCGACACGGGGTGGTCGACAGGGTTGTGTGGTGCGGCGGTGCGTGCGTGACTGTCGACCGTTTGTGTGGCGCGCGCGCGGCAGCCATGCTCGTGAGGGCCTGCCGAGAGAAGAAAGGGAAACGAATCTTAATCTGCCCATGCTTGCCGACCTCACGTACCTTTAGGCCTGTTTGGGATGGATCGAAAAAACCAAATCCTGGTGTACACGTTTGAAGTTGAAGGTCACATACATCCGAGCTCGAATTCGAGATATAAACTCGCCCGAGGTGTCATCACTCATCACCGGTCTCGGTGTGCTCAACTCGATCGCAGATTGTAGATTTTGAAAGCCTAAAACTGCAAATACGAATTAGCAAAACCATTAGTTATCAACGAGGTTTTAAAAAATGGGGTTAATAGGCGTACCTATACGCACTCCATTGATTGAAGGGTTCATGTTTTCTTTTCCCTCCCTCGAATATGCACGAGTGTGCATATCATATACTCCTTCTGTCTCATAATATAAGATGTTATTACATCCAATATGTAAAATAGAGGAAGTATTGGAGAAGAAAGGTTTATGGTTGTAGCTATACAAGATTCAACCTGTACGCCCCCGCCGGGGACTCCCCCAACCTCCTCTTCTCACTCTCCGCCGCCTGAGGCTGGCGCCGGGCAAACCCGAGCCGCAGCCAAGGAAGGTGGTGGCGGGGCTTGTGCTGCTCAACCCGGATCGATAGCAGCGGCTTGGGGACAGAGCGGAGGGTGGCAGCGCGCCCGTTGGTTCTGCGCTGGCGACCCGCGGACGGTGCCGGGGGGTGGGGGGGGGGGGGGGGGGGGGTGGTGGCAGCAGCCCGGCGTGGTCGTCGATCTAGACGTGGTGGTGCTGGTGGTTCCTCGCTGGCCTGTCGGAGTTCCATCGGAAATATCGTCTTCGACTTGATTTGCTCCGGTTCGTACTGGCTCTGGCTACGACCCCTGCGATTGCGGTCGTCGTCTCTCGGTGCTGGCTGGCCGGATCTGGCCGGTGGGCATGGATCCAGGGGAAACTCTAGGCCAGCGTGGCAGCCTCACCAAAGTCGACACCCCGCGGCGCCCATTCCCTTCCTAGAGGCTTCAGTGTGGATCATGTCCCTCTCACCTCCTCCATGAGCGCAGGCGAAAGCCTCTGTTCCTCTGCTATGGGCGACGACGGCACCTGGGTGTCGTGTTCCTTCTTGACGGCGTCTATCGGGGGTTGCTCATGGTGGTGGAGTTGCTGGTAGTCCGGAGTCGGCATGAGATGGCTTGTAGGTGGAGTGGTGTGGCATCTACAGTATCGACGACGGTGGGTCTCGGCGACATGGTGGAGCAGAGTCTCAGCGATGGACGCGTCTAGATGGATGGGTGCAGGGCGGTGGCGCTGTTTGGCGTCGTGGCGGCGTCGACGGCTGGCCGGTCTGGCAAGGATGATGCGGATCTCCTTCCTAGAGATGGGTCAGCGGTTCGATGGTGGTGGCGGCTTCTAAAACGTGTGCATGCAGTACACGCTTTAGGTTTGCTGCATCAGGTGTAGGCTCCTGATACGTCATGCGTGCGGATCGACAGTGACCCCGGTTCTAGATGGTGGGAGTGAGGGCACTCCACATTATCGAATTTATAGGTGTGAGTAGTGGCTTCGGATGTTTTGATGTATGTTCTGGCCATATCATTGTTGAATAATTAATAAAAATGGCTGCATGCATCGATTGATGCAGAGGGCTGGGGTTTCAACCTCCTTTTCGAAAAAAAGTAAACAAGATTGCACCAAAACACATCTCTAGGTGCTGGAGGAACAAAAGCAAAATAATTAACTACCACTACCTCTATTTCTAAATGTAAGACGTTTTGACCGTTTAAATTGAACCACTATAACGTCCTACTTTTAGAAACACATGGGGTACACTTTAAGGATCTGTAACACATAATACAAATACCCATAATCATAACGATTACCCACTTGGCCCATAATTTGACAAATTGGACCCACATGTTAGTGTCTAGGGATCGATATCAACCCCGTCTTAGCTCACCTTGAGAAGGTATTGAACTCGTTGTTAGGCAACTCACTCATCAGGGTTTTTCAAGTTTTGGACAAATTTGAGGTGAAAATTCAAAGTTCTCACTGAGATGAAAATGTTTTAGTAAACCAACATATTTTCAGTTAGTATTTTGGAGAGGTTTTAGCTAAATTCTTTCTTTAGCCATTGAGGAGTTTGGACTATGCTTTTCAATGTGAATTCAAAGTTTGTAGAAAAATGATTTCTTTAGTGAACCAATCAACGATCCTTAGTATTCTTGAAGAATCTAACCTCATTTGTCCAGATATTTAGGGCTTTAGAATGTTTTTGAAAAAATTGACCATACTTGAAGTGACAATGAAAAGTTTTTAGAGAGAAAAAAAAATCTAGTCGAGTCGTTGTCTTTAAGCACTTACATGTGGGACACATGCACTAGATTTTGTGTCTGCTGGCTAAACCTCACGACTATGTTTTTCTAGTGATTACTCCCATGATTAGTTATATGTCAAAATCCCCTAGAGTTCTGGATATGTAGTATGTTTGAAAAAAGAAGCTACAAGTTTATTAGTTCTTCCATTAAATAAACTATTTGTTGCATAATGGCTCTTTACATCATATTTGGTTCTTGATGTTTTACCCAACTGTTTTAATTTTCCAACATAGATTACTAATTTTGACCAATATCATTGTTGTAGATTCTTACCCTTCTCATAATTGGTCTAACTAGTCACGCATAGAGTGAGACACAAATATCTCTATCCGAGAGTGTGCCGAGAACCGCTAGTTGTTTCACACACTTTGGGCTCCAACAGTTGGTTCTGGTTCTGGTGTAGGGAGAGCTTGGATGTGCGCGGACCTAGTAGCTCTCCCTGGCCTGTCAATGGAGGGAGATGGATCGGGGCCAGAGGCACTGAGGCCTTTCTCGACCAACATTTTACAACGACAGGGCTTTTGTCGCTCTCTCGTCAGACAATCCAAAGCATCGAGGGGGTGATGTCTGTCCTATTCCAAATTGGAAAGTATCACATGTCATATTTTACCTTTATCTTCTGTCGTGATGGAGGAAGACATCTTGTGGGCCCTAATGATGTTGTACGTAAATTATCATGGTTTTCCTCATGTGTAGTCAGTATGCTTCATCTATATTTTAATGAAAATACATGGAAAAAGTCACACACAAAAATTCAGAAATGTGCAATTCTTAAGGCCAATTATATCAATGTTTAGCCAACAAAAACTTGTAAATCACTGAATTGACATAGAGCTCAATGAAGGGATAGAAACCATAGGGCTAAAAATCAGATGTGATGCAAAGCATCTAAGGAAATTTATACATATCATATGCCGAATACAACCATACAACAAGAGGCAAAGCAACGTCGTCTTTCTCTTAGTTATTAAATCTGTTTTGGTTATTTTAACTAAGATTAATGTGGCAATAAATGTTCAAGATGGACGCGTTGGTTCCTATATACTTAACACTGAACAACATTGTGACTCGACTAGATTTAGTAAATCAATCAATGATCCTTAGTATTCTTGAAAAATCTAAGCTCATTTGTCCAGATATTTAAGGCCTTAGAATGTTTTTGAAAAGTTTGGCCATATTTGAAGTGAATATTTTCAGAGAGATAAAGAAATCTAGTTGAGTCGTTGTCTTTTGACACTTACATGTGGGACTCATGCACTAGATTTTGTGTCAACCAAGAAAACCTTATGATTATGTTTTTCTAGTGATTACTCCTAGAATTAGTTATGTGTTAAAATCCCCTAGAGTTCTAGTTATGTAGTATGTTTGAAAAAAATGAGTTATAAGTTTAATATTTCTTCCATTATAAGAACTACTTGTTGCATAATGACTCTTTACATCATAGTTGTTTCTTGATGTTTTACCCAATTTTCTTAATTTTGCAACATATATTACTAGAAATTAGACCAATATCATTGTTGTAGATCCTTATGTTGGGAAACGTTGCACGGAAAACAAAAAATTTCTACGCACACGCAAGATCTATCCATGGAGATGCATAGCTATGAGAGGAGAGAGTGTGTCTACGTACCCTCGTAGACCGTTAAGCGGAAGCGTTTATCAACGCGGTTGATGTAGTCGTACACCTTCACGATCCGCCCGATCAAGTACCGAACGTACGACACCTCCGTGTTCAGCACACGTTCAGCTTGATAACGTCCTCGCCTTCTTGATCCAGCAAGACGGGCGAAGTAGTAGATAAGTTCTGGCAGCACGACGGCGTAGTAACGATGGTGATGCAACTATCTCCGCAGGGCTTCGACGAGCACTAAGAAAATATGACCGAGGATGAACTAGAGGGAGAGGGGCGCCGCACACGGCTTGGGGATCGTGGTGTATCTTGCCCCTCTCCCTCCACACACACACACACACACACACACACACACACACACACACACACACACACACACACACACATATATATATATATATATAGGTGGGGGGAGGAGGGGAGGCAGCCTAGGGTTCCCCCAAGGGGCCGGCGTCCACCTTGGGCGCCTGCCCTGGCAGCGCCCCCCTTCCTTCTTGGGCGCACGGGGGGAAGGCAGGAGGGGGTGGCGCCGCCCTTTCCTTTCTCTTAGGTGGAGGGGAAGGCAGGAGGGGCTAGCCCTCCCCCCTTTCCTTCCCTAGGGCCGGCGGCCAGGGAGAGGGCGCGGCAGTCCCCTTGTGGGCTGGTGTGTGTGCCTCCCCTTGGCCCATTAGGCTCATATACCTCCCGGGGCCTCTCGGAACCCCTTCCGGTGATCCGATGACTACCCGATACATTCCGAAACCTTTCCGGTGACCAAATAGCATCATCCTATATATCAATCTTTACCTCCGGACCATTCCGGAGCTCCTCGTCATGTCCGTGATCTCATCCGGGACTCTGAACAACATAAGGTCACCAATTCACATAACTCATATAATACTATATCGTCAACGAACGTTAAGCGTGCAGACCCTACGGGTTCGAGAATGATGTAGACATGACCGAGACAACTCTCCGGTCAATAACCAATAGCGGGATCTGGATGCCCATATTGGTTCCTACATATTCTACGAAGATCTTTATCGATCGAACCTTTATGACAACATACGTAATTCCCTTTGTCTGTCGGTATGTTACTTGCCCGAGATTCGATCGTCGGTATCTCCATACCTAGTTCAATCTCGTTGCCGGCAAGTCTCTTTACTCGTTCCGTAATACATCATATCGTAACTAACTCCTTAGTCACTTTGCTTGCAAGCTTCTTGTGATGTGTATTACCGAGAGGGCCCAGAGATACCTCTCCGATACACAGAGTGACAAATTCTAATCTCGATTCACGCCAACTCAACAGACACCTTCGGAGATACCTGTAGAGCATCTTTATGATCACCCAGTTATGTTGTGACGTTTGATAGCACACAAGGCATTCCTCCGGTATCCGGGAGTTGCATGATCTCATGGTCGAAGGAACATGTATTTGACATTTAAGAAAGAGTAGCAATAAATTGAATGATCATATGCTAAGCTAACGGATGGGTCTTGTCCATCACATCATTCTCCTAATGATGTGATCCCGTTATCAAATGACAACTCATGTCTATGGTTAGGAAACCTTAACCATCTTTTTATCAACGAGCTAGTCTAGTAGAGGCTCACTAGGGACACGGTATTTGTTTATGTATCCACACATGTATTTAAGTTTCCGGTCAATACAATTCTAGCATGAATAATAAACCTTTATCATGAATAAGAAAATATAATAATAAAAACTTTATTATTGCCTCTAGGGCATATTTCCATCAGTCTCCCACTTGCACTAGAGTAAATAATCTAGATTACATAGTAATAAATCTAACAACCATGGAGTTTTGGTGCTAATCATGTTTTGCTCACGGAAGAGGTTTAGTCAACGGGTCTGCTACATTCAGATCCGTATGTATTTTGCAAATTTCTAGGTCTCCATCCTTGACCTTTTCACGAATGGAGTTGAAGCGCCTCTTGATGTGTTTGGTTCTCTTGTGAAACCTGGATTCCTTCGCCAAGGCAATTGCTCCAGTGTTGTCACAAAAGATTTTCATTGGACCCAATGCACTGGGTATTACACCCAGATCGGATATGAACTCCTTCATCCAGACTCCTTCATGCGCTGCTTCTGAAGCAGCTATGTACTCCGATTCACATGTAGATCCCGCCACGACGCTCTGCTTGGAACAGCACCAACTGATAGCTCCACCATTCAATATAAATACGTATCCGATTTGTGACTTAGAGTCATCTGGATCAGTGTCAAAGCTAGCATCGATGTAACCCTTTACGATGAGCTCTTTGTCACCTCCATAAACGAGAAACATATCCTTGGTCCTTTTCAGGTACTTCAGGATGTTCTTGACCGCTGTCCAGTGATCCACTCCTGGATTACTTTGGTACCTCCCTACCAAACTTATGGCAAGGCACACATCAGGTCTGGTACACAGCATAGCATACATGATAGAACCTATGGCTGAGGCATAGGGAATGACTTTCATTCTCTCTCTATCTTCTGCCCTAGTCGGGCGTTGAGTCTGACTCAATTTCACACCTTGTAACACAGGCAAGAACCCTTTCTTTGACTGGTCCATTTTGAACCTCTTCAGAACTTTGTCAAGGTATGTGCTTTGTGAAAGTCCTATTAAGCGTCTTGATCTATCCCTATAGATCTTGATGCCCAATATATAAGCAGCTTCACCGAGGTCTTGATGGAAATATGCCCTAGAGGCAATTATAAAATGGTTATTATTATATTTCCTTAATCATGATACATGTTTATTATTCATGCTAGAATTGTATTGACCGGAAACTTAAATACATGTGTGGATACATAAACAAATACCGTGTCCCTAGTGAGCCTCTACTAGACTAGCTCGTTGATCAAAGATGGCTAAGGTTTCCTAACCATAGACATGAGTTGTCATTTGATAACGGGATCACATCATTAGGAGAATGATGTGATGGACAAGACCCAACCGTTAGCATAGCATATGATCGTTCAGTTTATTGCTACTGCTTTCTTAATGTCAAATACATGTTCCTTCGACCATGAGATCATGCAACTCCCGGATACCGGAGGAATACCTTGTGTGCTATAAAACATCACAACATAACTGGGTGATCATAAAGATGCTCTACAGGTATCTCCGAAGGTGTCTGTTGAGTTGGTGTGAATCGAGATTGAGATTTGTCACTCTGTGTATCGGAGAGGTATCTCTGGGCCCTCTCGGTAATACACATCACAAGAAGCTTGCAAGCAAAGTGACTAAGGAGTTAGTTTCAAGATGATGTATTACGAAACGAGTAAAGAGACTTGCCAGTAACGAGATTGAACTAGGTATAGAGATACCGACGATCGAATCTCGGGCAAGTAACATACCGATAGACAAAGGGAATTACGTATATTGTCATAAAGGTTGAACCGATAAAAGATCTTCATGGAATATGTAGGAATCAATATGGGGATCCAGGTCCCGCTATTGGTTATTGACCGGAGAGGTGTCTCGGTCATGACTACATAATTCCCGAACCCGTAGGGTCGCACGCTTAACGTTCGTTGATGCTAGAGTAGTATTGGGATATTTGATGAGTGGTAACCAAATATTGTTCGGAGTACCGGATGAGATCCCGGACATCACGAGGAGTCTCGGAATGGTCGAGAGGTAAAGATTTATATATGGGAAGTCATATTTTGGGTTCCGGAAAAAGGTGCAGTTTTTCGGTATTGTACCAGGAAGCTTCCAGAAGGTTCCGGAGTGGTACGGAAGTCCACAAGTGGGTTCACCATGACCCAAGGGCTAGCATGGGCTGCAGGGAGGCGCCCTGGCCTTATTGGGCTAGGCGCACCAAGTCCTCAAAAGCCCATGTGGCTAGGGAAGGCAAAAAAGGAAGGAGTCCTAGTAGGAATAGGATTGGACTTGGAGTCCAAGTCCTCTCCCCCTTAGCTGTGCCCTAGGGCTGGGAGGGGCTGTTTCCCATGCCCCTCCACCTATATATAGAGGAGAGGGGCGCCCCAAGAGAACACACCAAGCCCTTGGCGCCCCTCTCTCTCCCGTTACTTCGTAGTTCCACCGCCTCGGCCCGGCGACGCTAAGCGAAGCGCTGTCGGTGCTCCACCACCACCATCACCACCACGCCATCGTGTTGGTTGTGATCCCATCTACTTCTCCTTTCCCGCTTGCTGGATCAAGAAGGAGGAGATTTCATTGAGCCGCATATGTGCTAAACTCGGAGGTGCCGTCCGTTCGGCACTAGATCGTGATCGGATCGTGAAGAGTACAACTACATCAACCGCATGATAAACGCTTCCGCTTAGCGATCTACAAGGGTAGGTAGATGCTCTTCACCTCTTGTAGCTATGCATCTACTTGGATAGATCTTGCGTGTGCGTAGAAATGTTTTGTTTTCCATGCAACGTTCACCAATAGTGGCGTAGATGATATGCACGAGTAGAACACAAAGAGTTGTGGGCGGTGATAGTCATACTGCTTACCACCAACGTCTTATTTTGATTCAGCAATATTGTAAGATGAAGCGGCCCGGACCAACCTTACATGTACACGTACATGAGACCGGTTCCACCGACAGACATGCAACTAGTTTTGCATAAAGGTGGCTGGCGGGTGTCTGTTTCTCCTACTTTAGTTGAATCGAATTTGACAGCGGCCGGTCCTTGAAGAAGGCTAAAACAGCAAACTTGATAAATCACCATTGTGGTTTTTGCCATAGGTAAGAACGGTTCTTGCTAGAAGCTCGTAGCAGCCACGTAAAACTTGCAACAACAAAGTAGAGGACGTCTAACTTGTTTTTGCAGGGCATGTTGTGATGTGATATGGTCAAGACATGATGTGATATACGTTATTGTATGAGATGATCATGTTTTGTAATTTATCGGCAACCGGGAGGAGCCTTATGGTTGTCTCTTTATTGTATGAAATGCAAATGCCATGTAATTGCTTTACTTTATCGCTATGCGTTAGCAATAGTTGTAGAAGCAATAATTGGCGAGACGACCCCGACGCAACGATGGAGATCAAGGCGTCGAGCCAGTGACGATGGAGATCATGACGATTCTTTGGAGATGGAGATCAAAAGCACAAGATGATGATGGCCATATCATGTCACATATTTTGATTGCATGTGATGTTTATCATTTGTGCATCTTATTTTGCTTAGAACGGCGATAGCATTATAAGATGATCCCTTCACTAAATTTCAAGATAAAAGTGCTCTCCCCGAGTATGCACCATTGCTAAATTTCATCATTTCGAAGCACCTCGTGATGATCGGGTGTGATAGACTCTACGTTCGCATGCAACGGGTGTAAGCCAGTTTTACACAAGCAGAATACTTGGGTTAAACTTGACGAGCCTAGCATGTACAAACATGGTCTCGGAACACTGAAGACCGAAAGGTCGAACGTGAGTCATATAGTAGATATGATCAACATAGAGATGTTCACCATTGATGACTACCCCATCTCACGTGATGATCGGACATGGTTTAGTTGATTTGGACCATGTATCACTTAGACAACTTGAGGGATGTTGATTTAAGTGGGAGTTCATTAGTAATTTGATTAATTGAACTAAGATTTATCATGAACATAGTCAAAATGTCTTTGCAAATTATGTTGTAGTTCAATAGCTCGCGATGTAGCTTCCACATTTTTTGATTCGTTCCTAGAGAAAACTAAGTTGAAAGATGATGGTAGCAATAATGCGGACTAGGTCCGTGATCTAAGGATTATCCTCATTGTTGCACAGAAGAATTATGTCAGTGATGCATCGCTAGGCGACAGACCTGCTGCAGGAGCTGATGCAGACGTTTTGAACATTTAACAAGCTCGATCTGATGACTACTTGGTAGTTTAGTGCGCCATGCTTTACGGCTTAGAATCGGGGCTCCAAAGACGTTTTGAATGCCATGGAACATATGAGATGTTCCAAGAGCTAAAATTGGCATTTCAGGCTCATGCCCGTGTTGAGAGGTATGAGACCTCTAACAAGTACTTTGCCTACAAGATGGAGGAGAATAGCTCAGCCAGTGAGCATGTGCTCAGAATGTCTGGGTACTAAAATCGCTTGAATCAAGTGGACTTAATCTTCCAGATAAGATAGTGATTGACAGAGTTCTCCAGTCACTATCACCAAGCTACTAGAGCTTCGTGATGAACTATAATATGCAATGGATGACGAAAACGATTCCCAAGTTCTTCGCGATGCTGAAATCGGCGGAGGTAGAAATCAAGAAAGAACATCAAGTGTTGATGGTTAACAAGACCACCAGTTTTAGGAAAAAGGGCAAGGGAAAGAAAGGGAACTTCAAGCTATACAGCAAGCAAGTTGCCACTCCCGTGAAGAAGCCCAAAGATGGACCCAAGCCTGAAACTGAGTGCTTCTACTGCAAAGGAAATGGTAACTGGAAGCGGAACTACCCCAAATACTTGGCAGATAAGAAGGATGGCAAAGTAAACAAAGGTATATTTGATATACATGTTATTGATGTGTACCTTACTGGTGCTCGTAGTAGCCCCTGGGTATTTGATACCGCTTCAGTTGCTGAGATTAGTAACTCGAAACAGGAGTTGCAGAATAAACGGAGACTAGTTAAGGGCGAGGTAACGATGTGTGTTGGAAGTGTTTCCAAGATTGATATGATCACCATTGCACACTCCCTCTACCTTTGGGATTAGTGTTCAGCCTAAATAAATGTTATTTGGTGTTTGCGTTGAGCATGAACATGATTAGATCGTGTTTATTGCAATACGGTTATTCATTTAAGTCAGAGAATAATTGTTGTTCTGTTTACATGAATAAAACCTTCTATGGTCATACACCCAATGTTAATGGTTTATTGAATCTCGATCATAGTGATACACATCTTCATAATATTGATGCCAAAAGATACAAAGTTGATAATGATAGTGCAACATACTTGTGGCACTGCCGTTTAGGTCATATTGGTGTAAAGCGCATGAAGAAACTCCATGCGGATGGACTTTTGGAATCACTTGATTATGAATCATTTGATACTTGTGAACCATGCCTCATGGGCAAGATGACTAAAACTCCGTTCTCCGGAACAATGGAGCGAGCTAATGACTTATTGGAAATAATACATACCGATGTATGCGGTCCGATAAGTGTTGAAGCACGCAGCGGGTATCATTATTTTCTCACCTTCATAGATGATTTGAGTAGGTATGGGTATATCTATTGATGAAACACAAGTCTGAAACATTTGAAAAGTTCAAAGAATTTCAGAGTGAAGTGGAGAATCATCGTAACAAGAAAATATAGTTTCTACGATCTGATCACGGAGGCGAATATTTGAGTTATGAGTTTGGCCTTCATTTAAAACAATGTGGAATAGTTTCACAATTCACGCCACCTAGAACACCACAGCGTAATGGTGTGTCCGAACATCGTAACCGTAATTTATTAGATATGGTGCATTCTATGATGTCTCTTACCGATTTGCCACTATCGTTTTGGGGTTATGCATTAGAGACAGCTGTCGTGGGAACGATTCCAACAATAATAAGGGATAGGGTAAAGGAGCATGATCTATCGAGATGCAAATGGGTGACACGATGGTTTTAGCGAGTTCGGGCCTCTCACGGTGGAGATAACAATCCTACGTCTCGTGCTCCGGAGAGACTTTGTTTTATCTGAGTATGTATCCGGAGATTACAATGTATGTGTGGGAGAGAGAAGAACGGATCTTCATGCCTGAACAAGTCCTGAGACTAATGGCGAGAGAGAGAGCTAGGAGGAGAAGAATGAGGCCCTCCCCTAGCCTAGTGGTGGGGGGTGGCTTATATAGAGTGCGCCACCCCCTCACCTCCTATGTTACAAAGAAGGGCATAAATGCCATAATGTCAGCCCACTGCGAAACCTCCACTATGAGAATGATGCTCCGGCTGCCTCGTCGACTGTTTGGTCTTCGCATATCCGAGTGAGATCAGGTGCTCCGAGTGGAATGAGTTCGTTGAGTGGAGTGCTATGCTCCGAGTGGTTGTTGCCTTCCGAGTGAATGTCACTCTGCAGAACATCTGACTGCTGATCTGGCCCTGGGGCCTAGTATAAGGTGTGTGGTGTCCTAGGGTAGAGTCTTTAGGTCAGGCCTGTTACCCTACCCCCAATACATGTCCTTGTCATTAGCCCCCGAATCGGTCGAGGTTGAGCGTGTCGAGTCGAGGTGAATTCCCAGAAGAGTCGAGTGCTACGGAGACGCTCATGAACTCCCTCTGGTCACCCGGCGGTCTCATCTCCGCGTGTTGCCTTGACGGATTCTGGACTACATGGTGTTCGAGTGAAATGAGCTCAAACGGGTCCGCGGAGGAGCGTTAAACTCACCTTATAGCAAAAAAAAAAATTGGAGTGATTTGGAGCTGGTCCTGCATCGAGTAACTGATTACTCGGAATTTCTTCACGCCTGGAACGTGTCTTTTTTTGTTGTTTGGCCGTCACTCGGACCGGGCGGACCGTTCCGAGTGGATACCATTCCAGTGGGGGCACGCTGAGTGCACCCACTGGGTGTAGTCCCCGAGACTGCCGTCGACTGCGGGCAGACGGCGGGAGTCTTAGAGCCTGTCTTTTTTGTTGTTGTTTGGCCGTCACTCGGACCGGGCGGACCGTTCTGAGTGGATACCATTCCAGTGGGGGCACGCTGAGTGCACCCACTAGGTGTAGTCCCCGAGACCGCCGTCGACTGTGGGCAGTCGGCGGGAGTCTTAGAGCCTGTCTTTTTTTTTGTTTGGCCGTCACTCGGACCGGGCGGACCGTTCCGAGTGGATACCATTCCAGTGGGAGCACGCTGAGTGCACCCACTGGGTGTAGTCCCCGAGACCGCCGTCGACTGCGGGCAGTCGGCGGGAGTCTTAGAGCCTGTCTTCTGGTCTGGAACTGAATTAAACGGGTGAACCCTCGTGCGCTCGGCACGGTAAATGACTTCAGCCTAGAACTGCGGCAGGTCTTCATGCATTCGGAATGGGTCATCATGCACTCGGCATGGTAAATAAGTTCAGTCTGGAGCTGAATTAGTTGGACTGATCTTCACGCACTTGGCACGGTAAGAAAATTCATCTTGGAACCTGGTCAAGCAGGTGAACCTTCGTGCACTCAGCTCGGTAAATAACTTCGGTCTTGAAACTGCCGACTCGAGAGAAAAGTTGGACACTGCAAGGAGTACTCGTTCCAGTATGTGACGACCCCAGCTTAATCGTGCACTAATCATACACGCAAATGCGCACGATCAAGCCTAAGGACTCACTTGAAGATATCACAACACAACTCTAAAACATAAATAAAGTCATACAAGCTTTATATTACAAGCCAGGGCCTCGAGGGCTCGAATACATAGCTCGATGGCATACAAGCGTCAGCGGAAGCATCAGATATCTGAGTGCATATATTTTACAAAGAGAGGGATAAGCCTTCACAGAGGCGGGGTAAAATAAAATCTACGATCGATAGGCGTAGGCCTCCTGCCCTGGACCCTCCGATCCTACTCCTGGCCGTCCGTCGGCTCCTCGTAGTAGTAGTACTCACCAGGTGGGTAGTAGTACTGGTCGTCGACTGGGGCATCTGGCTCAGGGGCTCCTTCGTCTGGTGGCATCGAATGGATATGGGGGAAAAAGAAAGTAAAGCAAACGTGAGTACTCATCCGAAGTACTCAGCAAGCAAGGATCTACACTACATATGCAACATTTTCAAAAGGAGGCTGTATATGTGGACTGGGCTGCAGAAATGCCAGAATAGAGGGGGAAAGCCTAGTCCTATCGAAGACTAGCATCTTCAACAATCTTCAGCAGTCTTGCAGCATTAGAAGAGAGCAGATCAACATAATGTAAAGTAGTAGTAGTATCATCAACCTCGACCTGAGATCCTTTCTCGACTCCCTGCGAGAAAGCAATCCCAGAGCCGTACTATCCAGATCTCATCTCATGTTCTAGTTGTACCGATCGGGATACAACTCCGAGTGTCCGTTACCGTAGGACAGGCTATCGATAGAAGCTTCTTCCCTGTAGGGGTGCACCAACTTACCCACCACGCTCGCTTAACTCCGGCCGGACACACTTTTCTGGGTCATGCCCGGCCTCGACTAAGCAACACGCCGCAACCCGACCAAATACCTAACAGAGAGGTCAGCACGCCGGACTAACCTATGCCCCCAGGGGTCTTGGGCCATCGCCCCGGGAACTCCTGCACGTTACGTGTATCGCCGGTGAGCAGACCTAGCAACCCCTTATACAAGCGCGGTTGCGTTCCCAGTCCAACCCAGCGTGTGCCGCATCAGTCACTGACGTCCATTAAGCTTCGGCTGAAGTATACGACACAGAACGCCCATACTATGCCCACGTGATGGTTAGTGCTATTGGGCCAGAGGCCCCTCGGATCAAATATCCAAACCGTAAGGTGGTTTAGGAGCACGCGGAAACAAGCAGAGACTCACGATCGATGTGACCCCGTCGCCCCGTCTCGAGGACTTGCGGCAAGGGCTAAGAATGCCCGGCCACGCCTCGTGTTATCTCGCGTGCACCATCCAGGTCAACCCGACTCCACATCACTTCTCATTAAGCTCGCGCGGGTACCCCTCAGGGCCGACCCGTCTTTAGTAACATGGTTTAGTGCAAGTCACAGTATCAATGGTATCCGTGTGTCCAACACCAAGAGGGAACCCTGAGGAATCACCCTCGATGGAATTCCCGCTGATGTTACCGTCAAGGTGAACGAAGGAGGAATCACCCTCGAGGTCCACACTTGAGAGGTTGCACGACGATGTCGTTATCGGGGGTGGTGTAGGAGGAATCACCCTCGCTTACCACGACCGAGTAACTAACCTACAAGGTTAACATCAGAAGTGCTGACGAGGTATCACCCTCGGCACTCGATAGTAACCCAGCAGTGTCGAGCAACATAGGGAGAAGTGATGTGCGGTGCCAGGGTCTAGTCTTCAATCCCGATGATCGGGTCTTCTGACATCCAGCGGGGCAGTCGGGATCAAGTGGGGGTCTCTGTCGGGTCTCTACCCAGCCTATTCTAAACAGTCTAGGATAACCAGTAAGGTAGCAAGGCAGGTTACAATAAACAGGCTATGCAACAGATATAGGAAACATTAGCAGCAGCAGTTCTAATGCAAGCATAAGAGAGAAGAGAATAGGCGATATAGGCATGCTCAAAATGGGGGTGCTTGCCTGTTTGCTCTGGGGCAAGGGCAAGGTCGTCGGTGGTGTCGTCGGGGACGTAGTCGTACTCTTGAGCTGCGTCTGCCTCGGGAGTTACATCAACGTCGGGGTCTACCAAGAGAAAGAGGGGGAAGAAACAGGTAAACATAATGCAAACAAATGCAATATGGTGCGTGTGATGCTATGATGCAGTGCAGGGTTGCCTAAATATGCATCTAAGTCATTTTAGTTATTTTTAGAATTCATCTAGGATTTATTAACCCGTGTGTGTGCACTATTCATCTGCCGGATTCGGGTCCGGAGTTACAAGTTCTTCTATGTAGGGGGTTCCGATGAAGAAATAGACGGCACGATTAAACTCGTCTCGTCGTTCTGAGCAACTTTCATGTTTTAACTTTTTCGATCCGAGCTACGGTTTAAAAGTTATTAATTTTCAAAGATTATTTGAATTTCTGGAATTTATTTATTTAACAGAAATAGATTATTGCGTCAGCAGTGATGTCAGCATTGCGTCAGCAGTCAGCTGACCCGCTGACTGGTCAAACTGACCAGTGGGTCCCACCTGCCATAGACAGTGGGGCTAACAGCAGATTAACTTAGCAAAAACGGAGTTAATTAAGGGTTGGACCCCACATGTCAGCGACTATTCTAATTATCAGATTAGTTTTAAAAATCCTAATTAGTTTAATTAACAAGGGGGCCCACATGTCAGTGTCTCTGTGTGAACAGTGATCAGCGTTGACTAAAGTCAACGTGGTCAAACGGTGGACGGGGCCCACTGGCAGCGACCTGGGGTGGACCCCACACGTCGCCAGCTCAGCGGAGCCGCCGGAATTACGTCGGCGAGCCTCCCGCGGCGGCTGTCTCGCCGGAGAGGCTCGGGATTTCGCCACAGCGCACCAAATCGCGCGGTTCCACTTGCGTTCGAAAGCTGGCGCTCGCGCGCGTCGCGTGGTGCTAATGGTTTCACCGGAGGTGACCTAAATCGACGACAGCGTCGACCGCGGCGGACGCCGGAGTTCGGCCGAGGTGCAGCACGCAGCCAGGAGGCACGGTGGAGCGAGCTAGATAGCTCTACGGGGCCCTACGCGCGTGCAGAACACAGCCACGAGCTCGGACGAGCTCGAGGGCGGGCATGGCTACGATGACGAGCTCGTCGGCGGCGCGGAGCTCGAGCGCCTCGGGTGCGGCCTCTACGGTGACGGAAACACATGGGGAGGAGAGGGGAAAGGCGGAGTGGAGCTCACCGCGCGGCTACGAAAAGCCAGTGACAGCTTAGTAGCAGCAGAGGAGCGTGGGGTCGTCGGCGAGCACCGGAGACGGAGAAGAACGGGACGATGGCGAACGGCATCTGCAGGGCCTCCCCGCTCCAGCTGAGAGCACCGGACGACGAGGCGGTCGCCGACAGTACTTCTGGACACCACAGAGGGAGGGGCAGGAGCCGGTGGCCGCGGCAAATAGCGAGGCGCGGCGTCGATGGCGCTCAGGCGAGGGGGATCTGGAGGGAGAGAGGAAAGAAGCGAGCGAGGGAGGGGAAGAGTGAGCGGGCGAGGAAGAAGTGACCAGGGAGAATGGCTCGGGGTCGACCTTATCCCCAGCCACCCGCTGCATCGCGGTGTCGAGCCGTGGCCGGAGCTGTGCGAGCTCGACCATAGCTGCGGCGACAGCAAGGCGAAGTAGGTGGAAGGAGGCCCTGGTGGGCTGGCTCCGTACTGTAGCATTGGGCCTCAGTGCCCAAGGTTATTTCTCTCCTTTTCTTTTCTGAAAAAGATTAGCCCCTGTTGCCTATTAATTGAGCTGTCAAATGAGATTTGCTAGGAGGAAAACTTTGCACAAAAACCATGCACCATATTATGGTTCTGTACAAAAAGTTTCAGGACACTAGGAAATGTCTAAGCATTTTTAGAAAAAGGAAGGACCAATAGGAATGCTTCTCGACCATAGAAATAATTTCCAGTGGCAATTTGGGATTTTCAAAAATGTTGGTTTTAATTTTATAATTGCCTTGGGATTATTTGAAGCATTATGAACAATTTAATTCTGCCATTTGAAGAAATATTAATTTGACTTGCATTTGGAATTGGAATTTGAAGTCGAATTATTTCCTAATACCATTTTATGAAGATGATCATGATGACATGGCAGGTTAAGTAGCTTAACCAGAGTGGGTAACCTAGGGATGTTACACAGTAGTACTTCTTACATTGACCGTTAGCTTCTTGTTTTCACCCTTTTGCATGAAAGGGGTATTTGTCTGAGTGGACGTGCTTCCCGACTGATCGGGGTATGTTGAGTGCGAGGAAAAACTTGGTGGCACTCGTATGTCTCCCGGAGGAGATAGACTAGTGGTCTGATGTGGATGTGCCATGAAACCCGAGTGGCGAGGCTAGTGCGTGGACTGACTCTCCGGAGAGAGGCCACTCATTATCCCGGGGGAACACCAGCACATGACATCTCCGAGTCCATGTTTGTGAAACTGACGCCTTGGAGCCTAGAAGAAGGCCCAAGTGTATCCGTAGAGGAGCGTCTTTTACACCCTTTTGCTGTCTTGAAGATGACTCCAGGTAATGATTTGGGCGATCGTCCGAGTGGACGGTGCTACCGTCATAGATCTTCGGCGGACTAAGCATGTATGGTAAGAAACATATTCCTGATGTGATCAACAGATTGATCAAATGGGCGTAACCCCTGAGGGTGGCATGGCCCACGGCTGGGCGGAGCCCCCGAGTGATGCTCGAAAGAGGTATGCTTGCTACAGAGTGCGATATGAGGTTTGATCATATGAGTAACTTAGTCGTTCATGTGTTGGGGTGTAGTGGTGAAGACATGTCCAACTGATGGTGACGCGCAGGGCAGCCTAGGGGCGAGGATGTGTACAGTCGAGTGATGACACGCGGGGCGGCCGAGTGGTGAAGAAGTGCACAACCGAGTGGCGACGCGCGGGCTGCCGAGTGGTGAAGACGAACACAACCGAGTGGTGACGCGTGGGGCGGCCGAGTGGCGAGGACGTGCACAACCAAGTGGTGACGCGTGGGGAGGCTGAGTGGTGAGGAAGTGCACAACTGAGTTGCGACGCGCGGGTAGCCGAGTGAAAGACTACGTGTCCAGCCAAGTGGCAAAGATGGTCCTCGGAGGAGTTAGCCAGATGTTTTCGAAGATGATGTAGCGACGAGGTTGGTGTAGTGTGGTTGCGACGCAACAAGACCGGCGCGACAACTAAGCCTGAGTAGGAACGAAGATGGCGCGCAGAGTGTCTGAGTGATTATGTAACTTGTCAAAGTGGTGGATCGGATGCATTTGTTTGAAGTGAAAGATCTGTCTGGTGATGAAGTACTCGACCACTCAGGAGAGTGTCATTCCGAATGAGATGCAGCCCCCGAGTGCGGCGTAGCCCCCGAGCATACTATAGGCTTCGACCGCGGTCCTGTCGGAACACGATTAATATAGGTTTGAGTGGATAAATTGTAATTCATTGAGTCGGACTCGGGTAATGGTGAGGAGGAGCTTCCGAGTGATGCTCGAAAGAGGCAAACTCGCAAAGGAGTGAAGTGTGCAGTTTGATTACAAAAGTGACTTATCTGTATCATGCCTGACGAGGTCTATATCATTGATACGATGAAGAGGATCCCACAGAGGGGTCGGCCGGATGTGTTTGAAGTCAACAGAGCGACAAGGTCGGTGTTGTGGTGCGCTAGAACCGGTATGGTGACCGATTCCGAGTAGCGTTGAAGTTGGCGCATAGGGCCGTCGAGTGGTTGCGTAACTTGTGTATGAAAAATAGCACAAGCCAACGTAACAATTTCTCGAGGAAATTTGATGTGTGCTGAAATAATTTGTGTGAATAACACCCATAGACACCCGCTGGGAGTGCAAGGGGCTTGCTGGTTAACCAGCAAGAGTCTGGAAGAGCAAAGGATCCGTTCGAACTTGTCGAAGTGAAGGATCCGACTGAACTCGTTGGAGTACTGGCTCAAATAAAACGGAAGTGTAGTGTTTCGACTGAGTTGCAGCCCCGGAGGACCGATGCAAACTCGAAATGAAGAACAGATGGTGTTTGTGAATGATGTATGCGAAAAAATGGAAGTTGGACTCGGGAGTCACATAACCAGTACTAAGCAAGTATGTGAAAATAAGCAGCCGAGCGTAGAGGTACACTAGGTGGCGTGGCCTCCGAGTGAACGTGATGTGTGAATTACAGGATACTCGGGAACGCGGAAATAACAGAATGTAGCGCATGTAGAATGACTTAGCTGTCTGAAGGCGCGTGAGTGGCCGAGTGGTGAAGATGTGTTCAGCCGATGGCAATGCGCGGGGCGACTGATTGATGTAGATGTGTCTCACCGAGTGGCGACGCGCAGGGCGGCCGAGTGGCGAGGATGTGACCAACCGAGTGGCGACGCGTGGGGCAGCCGAGTGGTGATGTGGTGACCAACCGAGAGGCGACGCGTGGGGCGGCTGAGTGGTGATGAGGTGACCAACCAAGTGGCGACGCACGGGGCGGCCGAGTGGTGATGAGGTGACCAACCAAGTGGCGACGCGCGGGGCGGTCGAGTGGTGATGAGGTGACCAACCAAGAGGCGACGCGCGGCGGCCAGTGTTGATGAGGTGACCAACCAAGGGCGACGCGCGGGACGGCCGAGTGGTGATGAGGTGACCAACCAAAGGCGACGCGCGGGGCGGCCCGAGTGGTGATGAGGTGACCCAACCAGTGTCGACGCCGGGGCGGCCAAGTGGTGATGAGGTGACCAACCAAGAAGCGACGCGCGGGGCGGCCGAGTGGTGATGAGTGACCAACCAAGAGGCGACGCGCGGGGCGGCCGAGTGGTGAAGGTGACCAACCAAGGCGACGCGCGGGCGGCCGAGTGGTGATGAGGTGACCAACCGAGTGGCGATGCCGGGCGGCCAAGTGGTGTGAGGTGACCAACCAAGAAGCGACGCGCGGGGCGCGCGGGGTGGCCGAGTGGTGATGAGATGACCAACCGAGTGACGAAGCGCGGGGCGTCCGAGTGATGAAGACGCATCCAGCGGAGTGGCGACGCACGGGGCGTCCGAGTGAAGTAGACGCGTCCCGCGGAGTGGCGACACGCGGGGCGGCCAAGTGGTGATGAGGTGACCAGCCAAGAAGTGACGCGCGGGGCGGCCGAGTGTGTGATGTGACCAACCAAGAGGCGACGCGTGGGGCGGCCGAGTGGTATAGGTGACCAACCGAGGCAACGCACGGGGCGGCCGAGTGGTGACCAACCGAAGGCGACCGCGCGGCGCCTAGTGGTGATGAGGTGACCAACCAAGTGGAGATGCGCGGGGCGGTTGAGTGTGATGAGGTGCCCACCAAGAGGCGACGCGCGGGCGGCCGAGTGGTGATGAGGTGACCAACCAAGAGGCGTGCACGGGGCGGCCGAGTGGTGATGAGGTGACCAACCAAGTGGAGACGCGCAGGGCGGCCGAGTGGTGAGGAGGTACAAACCAAGAGGCGACGCGCGGGCGGCCGAGTGGTGATGAGGTGACCAACCGAATGGCGACGCGCGGGGCGGCCGAGTGGTGATGAGGTGCCAACCAAGAGCGCGCGCGGGGGCGGCCGAGTGGTGATGCGGTGACCAACCGAGTGGCGACGCGCGGGGCGGCCGAGTGGTGATGAGGGTGACCACCCAAGAAGCGACGCGCGGGGCGGCCGAGTGGTGATGAGGTGACCAACCAAGTGGGCGACGCGCGGGGGCGGCCGAGTGGTGATGAGGTGACCAACCGAGTGGCGACGCGCGGGGCGGCCGGTGGTGATGAGGTGACCAACCGAATGGCGACGCGCGGGGCGGCCGAATGGTGATGAGGTGACCAACCAAATGGCGACGAGCCGGGCGGCCGAATGGTGATGAGGTGACCAACCAAGAGGCAACGCGCGGGGCGGCCGAGTGGTGATGAGGTGACCAACCGAATGGCAACACTCGGGGCGGCCGAGTGGTGATGAGGTGACCAACCGAGTGGCGATGCGCGGGGCGGCCGAGTGGTGATGAGGTGACCAACCGAATGGCGACGCGCGGGGCGGCCGAGTGGTGATGAGGTGACCAATCGAGTGGCGACGCGCGGTGCGGCCGAGTCTGGCAAGTTGATGAAGACGTGCCCAACTGAGCGGCGACGCGCGGGGCGGCCGAGCGGGCAAGTCGATGAAGACGTGCCCAACTGAGCGGCGACGCGCGGGGCGGCCGAGCGGGCAAGTTGATGAAGATGCGCACAACTGAGCAGCGACGCGCGGGGCGGCCGAGCGGGAAAGTTGGTGAAGACGCGCCCAACTGAGCGGCGACGCGCGGGGCGGCCGTGCGGGCAAGTCGCTGAAGACATGCACAACTAAGCGGCGACGCGCGGGGCAGCCGAGTGATGAGGACATGCCCAGCCGAGTGGCTATGCACGGGACGGCCGAGTGGTGTAGACGCGTCCGACTGTGTGACATCCGAGTGATGACAACACGCGGGCGGCCGAGTGCTGGCGGACTGTCCGAGTGGATGTTGACTGGAGCGCATGTTGTCCGAGTAAATCCCCCGACCAATTGAACGGCCGAGTGAATCCGTCCGAGTGATCGGTAGAGTGCCCTGTCTTGGTGACCGTGCGCGGGGTGGCGAGTGCAGAAGTCGTGTCCAGCTGAGTGGCGACACGCGGGGCAGCCGAGTGTCCAAGTGATGTAGACACATCCTGCGGAGTGGTGACGCGCGGGGCGTCCGAGTGATGTAGATGCATCCCGCGGAGTGGTGACGCGCGGGGCGGCCAAGTGATGAAGATGCGTGCTGCGGAGTGACGATTCGCGAGGCGTCCGAGTGGCACGTATCCAGCTGAACGACGAAGCACGGGGCGACCGAGTGATTGCTGGACCAAAACGTCCATGTCCGACTGTCGCAGTGGTTTGTTAACCATCCGAGTAAATTCGTCCGAGCATGCGTGTGAATCGTTCGAGTGGACGGTCATTCAAGTGAGCTTTAGTCCCGTCCGAGTGAACCTGGGTTCGAACAGAAAAGGGACTGTTAAGCAATTGTGCACTAATTTGAGAACTAAATTGTAAAATGATCGGAGAGGATAAGGTCCTTAATCCTCTGTCGAGTGGCCGGGGACTTGTTCCGCCGGGTTCGTCGTTGTCGTTGCAGATGAGGCTGGAGATTACGACAGGCCGGATGACGCCGGTGGCCGTGCATGGAGGTTCGACGATGGCCTCGCAGACGAAGCCGGAGACGACGACGAGCCGGATGGCGCCGATGACTGCATGCTGTTCGTTAGCCGGCCGAGTAAAAAGGTGAATCGGCCGAGTGAACCACAGCTAGGCTGCGATCCGGTCGCCACGGCATCAGCCGAGTGGAATAAATGGCGAGTTGGTCGAGCGACGTTGTTCGTCTCGGTAAGCCTGCAAGTTAGTACATCCACGAATATTTTTTGCAGGACTAAAGTGTCCATGCACGGATGCTATTTTGCAAGGATTAAAGACCAGGGATGGTTATGCATGCATGCACAATTAACTGGCGTAGGAACCGCAGAAGTTTTGGCTGCAGTAATTAATTGCTTAATGAGCTGCAGTAATTAACCGCTTAATGAGGCGCTTAAAGAGCTGCGGTAATTAACCGCTTAATTAGGCGATTAAATTAATGAAGGATTATGAGGCGCTCGTTATGCGCTCGGGATAGTGGGCTACGTACCCTTTGAACGCAGACGAAGGAGATGCAGATGGCCGGGTAGCGTGCACTGTCGGTGATGTAAGCGAGGGCCGGCGAGCGCGTCATGGGGCGGCAAGCGTGGCACGGGGCCAGCGAGCGTAGTGCTGGACCGGCGAGTGTGTCGCGGTGCTGGGTGCGGCAGAGCATTTCACCACTCCAGGAGTTGGACGGGGCTGATCTCCTCGCCCCTTCGTCCGCACATGCGGCGACCATGCGTGGAATAGCGGCCACGACGTTCGCATACGAGGCCGTAGACGATCCTGTTCTTGGCAAAGACAAGAGGCATCACAAGTAAAATAGGGAATAGATGTAAGAATGGATACAAACCGTCCGCATCATGGTTTGATAGACGCCAGGCCCCACGGTGGGCGCCAACTGTCGTGGGAACGATTCCGACAATAATAAGGGATAGGGTAAAAGAGCATGATCTATCGAGATGTAAATGGGTGACACGGTGGTTTAGCGAGTTCGGGCCTCTCACGGTGGAGATAACAACCCTACGTCTCGTGCTCCGGAGAGACTTTGTTTTATCTGAGTATGTATCCGGAGATTACAATGTATGTGTGGGAGAGAGAAGAACGGATCTTCGTGCCTGAACAAGTCCTGAGACTAATGGCGAGAGAGAGAGCTAGGAGGAGAAGAATGAGGCCCTCCCCTAGTCTAGTGGTGGGGGGTGGCTTATATAGAGTGCGCCACTCCCTCATCTCCTATGTTATAAAGAAGGGCATAAATGCCATAATGTCAGCCCACTGCGAAACCTCCACTATGAGAATGATGCTCCGACTGCCTCATCGACTGTTTGGTCTTCGCATATCCGAGTGAGATCAGGTGCTCCGAGTGGAATGATTTCGTCGAGTGTAGTGCTATGCTCCGAGTGATTGTTGCCTTCTGAGTGAATGTCACTCTGCAGAACATCTGACTGCTGATCTGGCCCTGGGGCTTAGTATAAGGTGTGTGGTGTCCTAGGTTAGTATAAGGTGTGTGGTGTCCTAGGGTAGAGTCTTTAGGTCAGGCCTGTTACCCTACCCCCAATACATGTCCTCGTCAACAACCACATTCACTTTAAATAGGGCACCGTCTAAATCCATTGAGATGACACTGTATGAACTATGGTTTGGCAAGAAACCTAAGCTGTCGTTTCTTAAAAGTTTGGGGATGCGACGCTTATGTCAAAAGGCTTCAGCCTGATAAGATCAAACCCAAAGCGGAGAAGTGCGTCTTCATAGGATACCCGAAAAAAACTATTGGGTATACCTTCTACCATAGATCCGAAGGCAAAATCTTTGTTGCTAAGAATGAGTCCTTTCTAGAGAAGGAGTTTCTCTCGAAAGAAGTGACTGGGAGGAAAGTAGAACTTGATGAGGTAGTTGTACCTTCTCTCGAATTGGAAAGTAGTACATCAGAGAAAGTCGTTCCCGTGATGCCTACACCAACCAGAGAGGAAGCAAATGATGATGATCATGAAACTTCAGATCAAGTTACTACTGAACCTCATAGGTCGACCAGAACACGTTCCGCACCAGAGTGGTACGACTATCCTATCTTGGAAGTCATGTTGTTGGACAACAGCGAACCTACGAACTATGAAGAAACTATGATGAGCCCATATTCTGAAAAATGGCTTGAGGTCATGAAGTCTGAGATAGGATCCATGTATGCGAACAAAGTGTGGACTTTGGTGGATTTTCCCGATGATCGGCAAGCCATAAAGAATAAATGGATCTTTAAGAGGAAGACTGATGCTGACGGTAATATCACTGTCTACAAAGCTCGACTTGTTGCAAAAGATTTTTGACAAGTTCAAGGGGTTGACTATGATGAGACTTTCTTACCCGTAGCGATGCTTAAGTCTGTCCGAATCATGTTAGCAATTGCCGCATTTTATGATTATGAAATCTGGCAAATGGATGTCAAAAACTTTCATTCCTTAACGGGTTTCTTGAGGAAGAGTTGTATATGATGCAACCGGTAGTTTTTGTCGATCCTAAAGGTGCTAACAAAGTGTGCAAGCTCCAGCGGTCCATCTATGGACTGGTGCAAGCATCTCGGAGTTGGAATATATGCTTTGATGAGATGATCAAAGCATATGGTTTTATACAGACTTATGGTGAAGCCTGTATTTACAAGAAAGCGAGTGGGAGCTCTGTAGCATTTCTGATATTATATGTGGATGACATATTGCTGATTGGAAATGATATAGAATTTCTGGACAGCATAAAAGGATACTTGAATAAGAATTTTTCAATGAAAGACCTCGGTGAAGCTACTTACATATTGGGCATCAAAATCTATAGAGATAGATCAAGACGCTTAATAGGAATTTCACAAAGCATATACCTTGACAAAGTTTTGAAGGAGTTCAAAATGGATCAGTCAAAGAAAGGGTTCTTGCCTGTATTCAAGGTGTGAAGTTGAGTAAGACTCAAAGCCCGACCATGGCAGAAGATAGAGAGAGAATGAAAGTCATTCCCTATGCCTCAGCCATAGGTTCTATAAAGTATGCCATGCTGTGTACCAGACCTGTTGTGTGCCTTGCCATGAGTCTGGCAAGGGGGTACAATAGTGATCCAGGAGTGGATCACTGTATAGCGGTCAAAATTATCCTTAGGTACCTAAAGAGGACTAAGGAAATGTTTCTCGGTTATGGAGGTGATAAAGAGTTTGTCATAATGGGTTACGTCGATACAAGCTTTGACACTGATCCGGATGACTCCGAGTCTCAATCTGGATACGTATTGAACGTGGGAGAAATTAGTTAGAGTAGCTCTATGCAGAGCATTGTAGACATAGATATTTGCAAAGTACACACGGATCTGAATGTTGCAGACCCGTTGACTAAAAACCTCTCTCACAAGCAAAACATGATCACACCTTAGAACTCTTTGGGTGTTAATCACATGGCGATGTGCACTAGATTATTGACTCTAGTGAACTCTTTGGGGGTTAATCACATGGTGATGTGAACTAGATTATTGACTCTAGTGCAAGTGGGAGACTGATGGAAATATGTCCTAGAGGCAATAAAAAAATGGTTATTATTATATTTCCTTAATCATGATACAGGTTTATTATTCATGCTAGAATTGTATTGACTGGAAACTTAAATACATGTGTGGAGACATAAACAAATACCGTGTCCCTAGTGAGCCTCTACTAGACTAGCTCGTTGATCAAAGATGGTTAAGGTTTCCTAACCATAGACATGAGTTATCATTTGATAACGGGATCACATCATTAGGAGAATGATGTGATGGACAAGACCCAACCGTTAGCATAGCATATGATCATTCAGTTTATTGCTACTGCTTTCTTAATGTCAAATACATGTTCCTTCGACCATGAGATCATGCAACTCCCGGATACCGGAGGAATACCTTGTGTGCTATAAAACATCACAACGTAACTGGGTGATCATAAAGATGCTCTACAGGTATCTCCGAAGGTGTCTGTTGAGTTGGTGTGAATTGAGATTGGGATTTGTCACTCTGTGTATCGGAGAGGTATCTCTGGGCCCTCTCGGTACTACACATCACAAGAAGCTTGCAAGCAAAGTGACTAAGGAGTTAGTTCCAAGATGATGTATTACGGAACGAGTAAAGAGACTTGCCGGTAATGAGATTGAACTAGGTATAGAGATACCGACGATCGAATCTCGGGCAAGTAACATACCCACAGACAAAGAGAATTACGTATGTTGTCATAAAGGTTCAACCAATAAAAGATCTTCATGGAATATGTAGGAACCAATATGGGCATCCAGGTCCCGCTATTGGTTATTGACCGGAGAGGTGTCTCGGTCATGACTACATAATTCCTGAACCCATAGGGTCGCACGCTTAACGTTCGTTGACGCTAGAGTAGTATTGGGATATTTGATGAGTGGTAACCAAATGTTGTTCGGAGTCCCGGATGAGATCCCAGACGTCACGAGGAGTCTCGGAATGGTCGAGAGGTAAATATTTATATATGGGAAGTCATATTTTGGGTTCCGGAAAAAGGTGCAGTTTTTTTGGTATTGTACCGGGAAGCTTCCAGAAGGTTCTGGAGGATTCCGGAGGGGTCCGGAAGTCCACAAGTGGGTTCACCACAACCCAATGGCTAGCATGGGCTGCGGGGAGGTGCCCTGGCTTTATTGGGCTAGGCGCACCAAGTCCTCAAAATCCCATGTGGCTAGGGAAAGCAAAAAAGGAAGGAGTCCTAGTAGGAATAGGATTGGACTTGGAGTCCAAGTCCTCTCCCCCTTAGTTGCACCCTAGGGCTGGGAGGGGCTGTTTCCCATGCCCCTCCACCTATATATAGAGGGGAGGGGCGCTCCAAGAGAACACACCAAGCCCTTGGTGCCCCTCTCTCTCCCGTTACTCCGTAGTTCCACCGCCTCGTCCAGGCGACGCTTAGCGATGCGTTGTCGGTGCTCCACCACCACCATCACCACCACACCATCGTGTTGGTTGTGATCCCATCTACTTCTCCTCTCCCGCTTGCTGGATAAGAAGGAGGAGATGTCATCGAGCCGCATGTGTGCTAAACTCGGAGGTGCCATCCGTTCGGCACTAGATCGTGATCGGATCGCAAAGAGTACGACTACATCAACCGCATGATAAACGCTTCCGCTTAGCGATCTACAAAGGTACATAGATGCTCTTCCCGTCTCGTAGCTATGCATCTCCATGGGTAGATCTTGCGTGTGCGTAGAAATTTTTTGTTTTCCATGCAACGTTCCCCAACAGGTCTTTCATTGAAAAATTCTTATTCAAGTATCCTTTTATGCTATCCAGAAATTCTATATCATTTCCAATCAACAATATGTCATCCACATATAATATCAGAAATGCTATAGAGCTCCTACTCACTTTCTTATAAATATAGGCTTCACCGTAAATCTGTATAAAAGCATATGCTTTGATCACCTCATCAAAACGTATATTCCAACTCCGAGATGCTTGCACCAGTCCATAGATGGATCGCTGGAGTTTGCACACTTTGTTAGCACCTTTAGGATCGACAAAACCTTCTGGTTGCATCATATACAAATCTTCTTTAAGAAATCCATTAAGGAATGCAGTTTTGACGTCCATTTGCCAGATTTCATAATCATAAAATGCGGCAATTGCTAACATGATTCGGACAGACTTAAGCATCGCTACGGGTGAGAAAGTCTCATTGTAGTCAACCCCTTGAACTTGTCGGAAACCTTTTGTGACAAGTCAAGCTTTGTAGACAGTAACATTACCATCAGCGTCCGTCTTCTTCTTGAAGATCCATTTATTCTCAATGGCTTGCTGATCATCGGGCAAGTCCACCAAAGTCCATACTTTGTTCTCATACATGGATTGTAACACCCCATGTCATTAGCCACAGTAATCACTTTTGATAATGACATGTCAGCAAGTTTAACAGTGCCTAATCATCATTTGCATCATATTGCATTTCAACTCCTAACTCAAAATTCAAATTAAATTCAAGTGGAAAATAAAAGTTGTTCAGATCAAAAACTAAAATGTTCATTAGGTGACAAATATTCTAGGGACCATTCTAAAATAGTAACTAACATTTAATAGATTAATTAAGTGACTCTAACAGTGCCAAAACAGCAATATTTAATCTCATTTAGTTTTATAAAATTGCAAATGAAATGATATGAACTCAAAACCATTTTATGGCATTAGTAGGTGTTGCACTGGAGTTTTGTGACTAGTTCACATATTTTACAAAACTAAATATGAGGCCACACAATTTTGCAAAAGCAGAAAACAAAAGAAAATAGAAACAGAAAAAAGGAAAAATAGAAAAAGGCCTAAAAGCTGTTGTGCACTCGGGCCTGCTTGCTACAGCGCCGGCCCAGCCCACTCCCACGTCGTCTCCTTCCTACTGCTCATCGCCCCCTCACTGTCAAACGCGCACGCGCGCGCGCACCCGGCCCCCCCTCGCCTCCGCTCGACAACGCACGCCGCACGCCGCGTACGCCTACAAGGAGCCCCCCTCGACCCCACGGACAAACCCTAGCCACCATTCCCCCCCCGGTTCTCCCTCATTCCCCACCTCGCCCGACGCCGCCTTGATCGGCCCCCGTTGAACCTCGCGGCCACCGCACTCCGTTTGCCTCCCCGATGTGTCTCCGAGGCTCGCCGCCGTCTGCTACGCCGCCTGCTACCTCGGGTTGGAGCTCGGAGCCCCTGCAACGACCGCGGCGACCGCATCTTCCTCCCCTGCCCCGTCGTCTTCATCGCCGAATTCCGCCGCCCTCCGACCACCACCGGCTTCACTGGGCCTTCCCAGCAACGACAGTGAGCCCCTCTCTCTTTCCCCTCATTCCACACACTCAATTTCGAGCTCTGGCGCCCGCTCCACCGTAGCCTGATCCCTCCGCCGCCTAGCCTCGTCGCCGGCTTGGCCACGGCGACCTTTTGGTCCCGTGCTTGCCACCGTTGCGTTTGCCGCGTCGCATAGGCCCTGCCTCGCTCTTTAGATCATTCGGTCGCGCCCCTTTTTGCCGCTTCCGTCGCACGCCCGAAGAACCTCGCCGCCGATGAGCTCACCGTCATTGCTACGGTGCACCTCTGGCCCTGCCACCACCACCACTCGAACCGCCGTCATCCCGCCGTTCGAACGCACCTAGCCACGCCCCCGGAGACGCCCAGTGGACGAAACCCGAACCCATCCCGACGCGCGCCGCCGCGTTTTGGCTCGCCAGAGCCAACTCCGGCGCATCTCCGGCCGTCGCTGACCTGGCCTTGGTGGGCCCCGCCCCGTGCCACTGACCCCTGGGCCCAGTTGACCTGTTGACCATGTCAACTGCTGACTGGGCTGGCCCCTGTGTATGACATGTGGGTCCCGCCAATTAAACTAATTTAAATAAATAGATAAACTGATAATTAGTTAATTAAGTTAATTAGTTATAATAACAAACACTGACTGCTGGGCCCCACCTGCTAATTAGGTTAATTAAAATTAAACTAACTCTGTTAATTAGCTGAGTCACTGACATATGGGTCCCACTGGACCCACAGGTCAGGTTCGACCCTGGTCAGCCGGGTTTGACCTGCTGACGTCGTGGTGATGTCATGCTGACGTCATCATACAATGTTCTGGATAATGTTGATTTAAAATAATTAAATAAATTCAGAAAATGATTAAAACTTTAGAAAATCATATAAAATAATCCGTAACTCCGATGAAAATAATTTATATATGAAAGTCGCTCAGAATTTTGATACGAATCTAAATACGCCCTCCGTATTCCTGTCAGATGCCCCTAGTTAGATGAACATGGAACTTTTTGCTTGATTTCAATAAATGAATAGTGCCCAACTTTAATTAAATAAATCCGGATAAATTCCTAAATTAACTAACTCATTTAGTTAGGCAGTAGAACACCTCTACCTAGCATTTAGACATGTCATGCATATTGTTTGCATTTTTGCCGTGTATTTATTATTTCTTCCCCCCTCCTTCTCTCTCGATAGACGCCGAGACCGACGCTGTTGCAGCTGGATAAGACTACGCTCCAGACGAGCAGCCCGTTGACGACCCCACTTTCTTGCCAGAGTAACCAGGCAAGCCCCCCCTTGTGCATCTAGATATCGCCCATTCCATTTCTCCTGATTGCATTAGATTTTGCTACTGTTAATGTTTGCTCCTATTCTGATGCATAGCCTGCTTTTGTAACCTGTTTATTGTTACCTTACCTGCCTATGTTAAACTACTTAGTATAGGTTGGTAGTGAACCATCAGTGACCCCCACCACCTTACCCTTGTTGCCCCTGCTTGATCATCGACAATTCAATCAATGTGGTCATCGACCAGAGACCGACACATCACTTCACCCCCTTCGTTGTATGACTCTGCATAGTTACTATCGAGTGCCGAGGGTGATACCTCGTAACGCACTTCTGATTAATACTCTGCAGTGTAGCTGTTCGGTCATGGTCATCGAGGGTGATTCCTCCTTCTCCACTTCCGATACGACTCTGTCGTGCAACCCCTTAGTGTGAACCTCGAGGGTGATGCCTCATACGTTCACCCTGATGTTTTCATCAAGTGGAATCCACCGAGGGTGATTCCTCGGGGTTTCCCCCTTGATGCTATGACCACACGGTTACTTTGACCTTTGTTACAGGCTGGTCGACCCTGATGGTACCCGCAGGGGATCTATGTTGTCGGGTGTGCCGGAAGGTCACTCGAGTGTGATATTGTGGCGGAGCTTCAGAAACTCTGATCGTCTCCGTGTGTTACTAAATCAGCCTATCGAATTTGGGTGTTTGATCTGAGTGGGTCGACGTGCCCTATACGCACTACCACCACGCGGGATTATGGTTTATGGGGCCCTCTACGTCGTACGTTTCTCCCGAAAGCTCTTCAAACGTCACGGTTCACCGTGCGGGCTGATTGTTGGGATTGGGCTGGATACTTCACTGAAGAGTTCAGTGTCGCGCCTGCACCCCGGCCAGTCTCGCAACGCGCAGGGTGCCCAGGGCGATGGCCCATGACCTCTGGGTGCATAGATTAGTCCGGCGTACTGACCTCTCTTCTGAGCCTAGGTAGGGCGCTGCTTCGTGTTGATCTTCCGAGGCCGGGCATTACCTAGCAAGTGTGTCCGGCCAGAGTTGATCGAGCGTGTTGGGTAACAGTAGTGCACCCCTGCAGGGATGAATGATCTATCGATAGCCGGTCCTATGGTATAGGATGCTCAGTTTGTATATCCCGATCTACTACTTGAACTGGATACTTGTCACTTAATTGAAGCTTCGGGATCGCTTTCTCGCTGGGAGTCGAGGAAGGACCTCTAGGCTTGCTTCAACATGTTTGCTTAATAAAATGCTATTCTACTCTCTTCTATTGCTGCAAGATGGTGGCTACGTGAAGATGTTTGAAGATGCTAGTCTTCGATAGGACTAGGCCTTCTCTCTATTCTGGCATTTCTGCAACCCAGTCCACATATACAGCTTTTCTCCTTTGATAATGTTGCATATGTAGTGTAGATCCTTGCTTGCTGAGTACTTCGGATGAGTACTCACGGTTGCTTTGTTACTTCTTTTTCCCCATACCCCACTTTGATGATACATCAGACGATGGAGCCCCGGAGCCAGATGCCACCTCAGGAGCTTACTACCAGGAGGGTCCAGAGGGCACGTACTACTGGATCGAGCCAGCCGACCAGGAGTAGGATCGGAGGCTCCCAGGCAGGAGGCCTACGCCTTTCGATCTAGAGTCGTTGTTTGTGCTAGCCTTCTTAAGGCAACCTTGGCTAACTATGTCTGTACTCAGATAATATTTGTATGACTGACTCATGTATTCGGATCTTCGTGATCCCTGGTCTGTAATATTGTGGATCTCCATTTATTTGTGTTAGAGTTGTGTTGTGATATCTTCCCGTGAGTTCCTGTGCTTGATCGTGCATGTTTGCGTGTATGATTAGTGCACAATTGAGTCGGGGGCGTCACAAGTTGGTATCAGAGCCGACTTCCTGTAGGAAGCCCCCTTCCAATTCCTTGGTCGAAGTTGAGTCTAGAAACTGAAAAACTATTTTACTAACTTGGCTGTGTGGCTTACGGGCCCACGTCGCCAATTGGGTGGTATTAGGATCTTTTATTCCTCGTCTATACTCTGGGACTCTGATCTCTCTTCTATTCGGGTTAAATTAATTTTACTAACACCGACACTTAGGATCTCGTAAATTCCGTCTACCCGGAGAGCCGGATATCTGTGTGATTTCCCTGTCATTGACCTGATTAGTCTGATAATCATTTTCCTTTCCATTGTTTTGTTTAACCTTTCTCTCCGAGTTGTGTTAAACTTCTCATTGTCGTTTGACAACCCTGAATTTCCTCTGTTTCAGATGGATCGTTTGTTTCCACCACGTCCTACGACACAGCTTGTGCTTCGCACTTGGGCTCGTGATGCCCCTGGGTTTCCAGCTATTCTGATCGCCCTCCTGACCAGACTTGGCTACCGTTGGTACCCCGAGTACATGGTCTACGAGGATTACCGCGAGTTCAACCAGGAGCAGTACCATGCTGATGTTCGTATCTATGATCAGCAAGATGACTTAGACACTGAGCTACACCTTTTCCACGGTATCGGTGTGACGATTGAGATGGCAGTCCATGATGCCGCCTACTCTGCTATCGCACGTCTCCGAGGAGAGTTCAGCGATATCTTGGATGACTCTGAGTTCCGATACATTCCTTATGACCCTGCTGGAGATGCTACTGGATACTACACAGCTATCTGTGCCCCATACGAGCCTCGTCGCTATGACCCGCGTGTACTAATTCAGTGCACTCAGGCTCTGGATCGCACTGTTTGGGCTCTTGCCGTCGAGTTGGTTGCCACTTGAGCACGTCTCTATGATGCTCTGACGCAGTTGCTACCCGTTGTTCGTGCAGGGATACATCCGGAGCACATCCTTTATCCGCGTAGGACTCAGATGTATGCTGGTATTGATTGGCCTGCTGCTGGAGGTCACACACCTGCGCGTGGACCTCTTCTTACAGCTCGGGACCGGGTTCTGCATCAGAGTGCACATGGAGCGTAGGATCCTTCCGCGACGAACATTCGTCGTCCTCACTCGCAGTTACCCCGTTTCAGTGGTTTTCTCCGACGTTAATGTAGCCTTTGCTATGTCTCATTGTGTACTTCCTTACCGCGTGCCTGCGCGCCGCCTAGTATGTCTAGTTCTAAATTTGCGCCATTATGCTGTCCGCATGTACCTGACTCTGTGTATGGATCTGTATGTCTTAATTGACTACTGTTATGAATCTGTTACACTGCTTAAATTGTTGTCGAGTTACATCATGCTTGTTGCTAAACACTCGCAATTACTTTTACTAAACTACCCCCGTTGATACTTAGCAGGATGGTTAGACCAGGTGGTCGTGGTCGTGGTCGTGCCCCTGAATGCCCACCACCGCCAGACTATATGGCAGCTATGATGCAACAATTCAAGCTCAACCGCCAGTTCATGACTGGGATCATGGCTCAGTTTCCGCATCAGAACAACCAGAACCAGAACCCTCCTTCAATGACTTTGACAGAGTTTATGCGACTCAACCCCACTCAGTTCCGCAACTCTGACAAACCACTGGATGCTGATGACTGGCTCCGTGACATCACTCATGAGATGGAGTCTGCTAATGTCACCCCTGCCAACTTCGTCACCTTCGCGGCCTTTTTCCTAAAGGGTCCCGCTGCTCAATGGTGGGACACCCACAAGAGTACACTGCCTGCTGGAACAGTGGTTACCTGGTATGAGTTCCAGGCTGCCTTCCGTGCCCATTATATTCCTCAGGGAATTATAGAACGGATGAAGACCCAGTTCCGCAACCTCACTCAGGGCAACAAGACTGTCGAAGCTTATCAGCGGGAATTCCTTGACCTCTCCCGCTATGCTGAAGAAGACATCGCCACAGATGCTCATAGATAAGAGAAGTTTCGTAATGGACTCCACCCAGACCTCGAGCTTGCCCTTGCTGCTCAAGACTTCAACGACTTTTCTACTCTTGTGAACAAGGCTATTCTGGTTGAGACCGCTCAGATGAAACACAAGGACTCGCAGAAGCGCTATCGTGATGCTGGCTCATCTTCGGGCTCAGCACAGAAGCGTCGAGTCTGGATTCCCAACAACGTGTTCCGTCCAAATGCCCCTGCGCCAAAGAACAACTATGCTGCACCACGTCTGCCTCCTCCACCACCGAGGCAGCCAAGAGCTCAAGCTATTCAACAAAATGCTCCTCTTCGTCCTGAAGATGGTCTGTGCATCAAGTGCCGCAAACCAGGTCACCATGCTAGAGACTGCCGCCAGACTCAGAATCAGTTGGCTCTTCCTCGTACTGGCCGTGGCAATGGTCGTGGCAATAATCAGACCCGCAACTATATTACTGGGTCTGCTACACATGGTCATGGACACGCTTACAACATTGATATTGAAGAAGTCCAGGATCAACCTGCTACTGTGATGGGTACCCTTCTCGTTAACTCAGTACCTACTTCTGTTTTATTTGATTCAGGAGCATCACATTCATTCATCTCTGGAAAATTTGCATTCATGCATGGCATTCGGTATGAGAAGATGCATACTCCGTTAGTCATTAAAACTCCTTGAGGTCATTGTCATGCTGATGTGATAGCACCTGACGTTACCGTCGAAATTAAAGGGTTGGAATTCCTTGCCTCACCCATCGTCTTGAAGTCTTCCACCATAGACCTCATACTCGGAATGGATTTGTTGAAAGCTCACATTGCTTCGATCAATTGTGCCACTAAAGTCGTCCAACTTCTTCACCCCTCCGACGAGATTGTGAATTATACAGCCCGCATTACTCGGGATGCTGAAGCTCAGATATATGCTCTGAATGCTTTGAACGCCTCACCTCTGGTAGGAATCAAGAATGTTCCTGTCGTTCGAGATTTTCCTGATGTCTTTCCAGAAGAACTTCCAGGAATACCCCCGGTTAGGGCTGTCGAGTTTGTCATTGACTTGAAGCCTGGCACTACCCCTATTGCGAAGCGTCCTTATAAGATGCCGCCGCATGAACTCCTTGAACTTAAGGAAGAAATCGACAAGTCACTTAAGAAAGGTTTCATCCGCCCCAGTTCCTCTGCTTGGGAAGCACCTTCACTCTTCGTTAAGAAGAAGGATGGAACTAACCGATTGGTTCAGGATTATCGGCCCATTAACCAAGCCACAATCCAGAATAAATACCCACTGCCCCGGATCAATGATCTTTATGATCAGCTTGCTGGATCCGCTGTCTTCTCAAAACTCGACTTGAGGTTGGGTTATCATCAGATCCGTGTTCGCGAAGAGGATATTCCGAAGACTGCCTTTGTTACTCGATATGGCTCTTATGAGTACACTGTCATGTCATTTGGTTTAACAAATGCTCCAGCAACCTTCTCCTGGTTGATGAACTATATCTTCATGGATTACCTCGACAAATTCATCGTGGTTTATTTGGATGATATCCTTATATATTCCAAGAATGAAGAAGAACATGCTGAACATCTTCGGCTTGTATTGGAGAAGCTACGAGAACATCAGTTGTATGCTAAATTCTCCAAGTGTGAATTTTGGTTATCTGAAGTGACCTATCTTGGTCATGTAGTTTCCAAGAATGGAATTGCTGTTAACCCGGAACGAGTTCAAGCCATTCTTGATTGGACTCCCCCAAAGAATGTCAAGCAAGTCAGAAGTTTTCTCGGACTCGCTAGTTATTGCCGTCGATTCGTTGAGAACTTTTCCAAGATTGCAAAACCATTGACGAATCTACTTCACAAAGGTGTTAAATTTGAGTGGACAGAAAAATGTCAAGAAAGCTTTCAGACACTAAAAGATAAGTTAACATTTGCCCCAGTGCTAGCACCCCCGGATTCCCAAAAGGATTTCGTGATATACTGTGATGCATCTCGTCAAGGATTAGGCTGTGTCCTAATGCAAGAGCGCAAAGTGATTGCTTATGCCTCTCAACAATTGCGTCCTCACGAAGAAAATTACCCAGTGCATGATCTTGAACTTTCTACGGTTATTTATGCTCTGAAGCTATGGCGACATTACCTTCTCGGTAATCGTTGCGAGATATACACAGATCATCAAAGTTTGAAGTACCTATATACTCAACCAGATCTGAACCTTCGTCAATAAAGATGGCTCGAAACAATTGCCGATTATGATATGAATATCTCATACACCCCTGGCAAGGCCAATGTAATGGCCGATGCTTTGAGTCGTAAGGCTTATTGCAACAATCTTATGGTTCAGGAAGCACAACCTATGCTTTATGAAGAGCTTCGCAAATTGAACCTCCATATTGTTCCACAGGGTTATCTCAATACCCTGGTTGTTGAACCGGATCTTGAAAACAGCATTAAGATTATACAAAAGTATGACTCTGAAGTTGAAAGGATTAAGCGATACCTCGAAAAAGGAAAGCCGTCGGAATTCCACCTTGATAGGGATGGGATCCTATTTTTCCAACACCGTCTCTTCGTACCCAAGTTCAAGGATGAGAGGGAACACGTTATGAAAGAAGCTCATGACACTCCTCTGTCAATTCATCCTGGTAGCACAAAGATGTACCGTGACATTTGTCAGAGATACTGGTGGCCTAATATGAAGCAAGACATTGCTCGTTATGTTTCTGAGTGTGACGTTTGCCGCCGCATTAAAGCAGAACATCAAAGGCCTGCAGGAACTCTGCAACCACTTGATATTCTTGAATGGAAATGGGACAAGGTCCAAATGGATTTCATTACTGGTTTTACTAGATCTCAAAAGGGTCATGATGCTATTTTTGTCGTCATTGACCGATTCTCCAAGGTGGCTCACTTTCTGCCAGTTAAGGAGACAATCACTGCTAGTCAGTTAGCAGACTTGTATGTTTCCCGAATTGTGTCACTCCATGGTGTTCCGTTGGAGATCAGTTCAGATCATGGCAGCCTCTTTACCTCAAGATTCTGGAATAGTTTCCAAGAAGCTATGGGAACTCATCTGTCTTTCAGCAACGCTTTTCACCTTCAGTCACAGGGTCAAGTCGAACGAGTTAATCCAGTGCTCAAAGATATGCTTCGAGCTTGCGTCATCTCCTTCGGTAAGAAATGGGAGGAATCTCTCCCGTATGCTGAATTCTCTTACAACAATAGCTATCAAGCTAGTTTGAAGATGGCACCATTTGAAGTTCTTTACGGACGTAAGTGTCGAACCCCTCTGAATTGGTCAGAAACTGGGAACGCTCACTCGTCGGATCAGACATTGTTCAGCAAGCAGAAGAACAAGTCCGCATTGTCCGTGAACATCTAAAAACTGCTCAGTCTCGTCAGAAGAGCAACTATGACCGAAAGCACCAGGAAATGGTCTATCAACCTGGCGAGCAAGCTTACCTCCGCGTCACTCCATTGAAAGGCACTCATCGGTTCGGAATCAAAGGCAAGTTAGCTCCTCGCTACATTGGCCCGTTCCGTATTCTTGCCCGTCGAGGAGAAGTGGCATATCAATTACAATTGCCGCCAAATCTTTCTCAAGTGCATGATGTTTTTCATGTATCCCAACTCCGTCGCTGCTTCAAGGATCCTATTCGAGCTGTGGATCACGAAATGCTTGAATTGCGGGAAGATCTATCTTATCCAGAATATCCCATCCGTATTCTTGATCAAGTTGAACGCCGGACTCGCCAGAAGGCAATCAAATTCCTCAAGGTTCAGTGGTCAAATCATTCTGAAGATGAAGCCACTTGGGAACGCGAGGATCGTCTTCACGAAGAATACCCCGCTTTCTTTCAGTCTTCCTCTTAATTCTCGGGACGAGAATTCTTGATAGATGAGGAGAATTGTAACACCCCATGTCATTAGCCACAGTAATCACTTTTGATAATGACATGTCAGCAAGTTTAACAGTGCCTAATCATCATTTGCATCATATTGCATTTCAACTCCTAACTCAAAATTCAAATTAAATTAAAGTGGAAAATAAAAGTTGTTCAGATCAAAAACTAAAATGTTCATTAGGTGACAAATATTCTAGGGACCATTCTAAAATAGTAACTAACATTTAATAGATTAATTAAGTGACTCTAACAGTGCCAAAACAGCAATATTTAATCCCATTTAGTTTATAAAATTGCAAATGAAATGATATGAACTCAAAACATTTTATGGCATTAGTAGGTGTTGCACTGGAGTTTTGTGACTAGTTCACATATTTTACAAAACTAAATATGAGGCCACACAATTTTGCAAAAGCAGAAAAGAAAAGAAAATAGAAACAGAAAAAAGGAAAAATAGAAAAAGGCCTAAAAGCTGCTGTGCACTCGGGCCTGCTTGCTACAGCGCCGGCCCAGCCCACTCCCACGTCGTCTCCTTCCTACTGCTCATCCCCCCCTCCTTGTCGAATGCGCACGCGCGCGAGCACCTGGCCCCCCCTCGCCTCCGCTCGACAACGCACGCCGCACGCCGCGTACGCCTACAAGGAGCCCCCCTCGACCCCGCGGACGAACCCTAGCCACCATTTCCCCCCCGTTCTCCCTCGTTCCCCACCTCGCCCGATGCCGCCATGATCGGCCCCCGTTGAACCTCGCGGCCACCGCACTCCGTTTGCCTCCCCGACGTGTCTCCGAGGCTCGCCGCCATCCGCTACACCGCCTGCTACCTCGGGTTGGAGCTCGGAGCCCCTGCAGTGACCGTGGCGACCGCATCTTCCTCCCCGGCCCCGTCGTCTTCATCGCCGGATTCCGCCGCCCTCCGACCACCACCGGCTTCACCGGGCCTTCCCAGCAACGGCAGTGAGCCCCTCTCTCTTTCCCCTCATTCCCCACGCTCGATTTCGAGCTCTGGCGCCCGCTCCACCGTAGCCCGATCCCTCCGCCGCCTGGCCTCGTCGCCGGCGTGGCCACGGCGACCTTTTGGTCCCGTGCTTGCCATTGTTGCGTTTGCCGCGTCGCATAGGCCCTGCCTCGCTCTTTAGATCGTTCGGTCGCGCCCCTTTTTGCCGCTTCCGTCGCACGCCCGAAGAACCTCGCCGCCGATGAGCTCGCTGTCATTGCTACGGTGCACCTCCGGCCCTGCCACCACCACCGCTCGAACCGCCGTCGTCCCGGCATTCGAACGCACCTAGCCACGCCCCCGGAGACGCCCTGTGGACGAAACCCGAACCCATCCCGACGCGCGCCACCGCGTTTTGGCTCACCGGAGCCAACTCCGGCACATCTCCGGCCGTCGCTGACCTGGCCTTGGTGGGCCCCGCCCCGTGCCATTGACCCCTGGGCCCCAGTTGACCTGTTAACTAGGTCAACTGCTGACTGGGCTGGCCCCTCTCTATGACATGTGGGTCCCGCCAATTAAACTAATTTAAATAAATAGATAAACTGATAATTAGTTAATTAAGTTAATTAGTTATATTAACAGACACCAACTGTTGGGCCCCACCTGCTAATTAGGTTAATTAAAATTAAACTAACTCTGTTAATTAGCTGAGTCACTGACATGTGGGTCCCACTGGACACACAGGTCAGGTTTGACCCTGGTCAGCCGGGTTTGACCTGCTGACGTCATGGTGACATCATGCTGACATCATCATACACTGTTCTGGATAATGTTGATTTAAAATAATTAAATAAATTCAGAAAATGATTAAAACTTTAGAAAATCATATAAAATTATCCGTAACTCCGATGAAAATAATTTATATATGAAAGTCGCTCAGAATTTCGATACGAATCTAAATACACCCTTCGTATTCCTGTCAGATGCCCCTAGCTAGATGAACATGGAACTTTTTGCCTGATTTCAATAAATGAATAGTGCCCAACTTTAATTAAATAAATCCGGATAAATTCCTAAATTAACTAACTCATTTAGTTAGGCAGTAGAACACCTCTGCATAGCATTTAGACATGTCATGCATATTGTTTGCATTTTTGCCGTGTGTTTATTGTTTCTTCCCCCCTCCTTCTCTCTCGATAGACGCCGAGACCGACGCCGTTGCAGCTGGGTACGACTACGCTCCAGACGAGCAGCCCGTTGACGACCCCACTTTCTTGCCAGAGCAACCAGGCAAGCCCCCCTTGTGCATCCAGATATCGCCCATTCCATTTCTCCTGCTTGCATTAGATTTTGCTACTGTTAATGTTTGCTCCTATTCTGATGCATAGCCTACTTTTGTAACCTGTTTATTGTTACCGTACCTGCCTATGTTAAACTGCTTAGTATAGGTTGGTAGTGAACCATCAGTGACCCCCACCACCTTACCCATGTTGCCCCTGCTTGATCATCGACGATTCGATCAATGTGATCATCGACCAGAGACCAACACATCACTTCACCCCCTTCGTTGTACGACTCTGCATAGTTACTATCGAGTGCCGAGGGTGATACCTCGTAATGCACTTCTGATGAATACTCTGCAGTGTAGCTGTTCGGTCGTGGTCATCGAGGGTGATTCCTCCTTCTCCACTTCCGATACGACTCTGTCGTGCAACCCCTCAGTGTGAACCTCGAGGGTGATGCCTCATACGTTCACCCTGATGTTTTCATCAAGTGGAATCCACCGAGGGTGATTCCTCGGGGTTTCCCCCTTGATGCTATGACCACACGGTTACATTGACCTTTGTTACAGGCGGGTCGACCCTGATGGGTACCCGCAGGGGATCTATGTTGTCAGGTGTGCCGGAAGGGCACTCGAGTGTGATATTGTGGCGGAGCTTCAGAAACTCTGATCGTCTCCGCGTGTTACTAAATCAGCCTATCGGATTTGGGTGTTTGATCTGAGTGGGTCGACGTGCCCTATACGCACTACCACCATGCGGGATTATGGTTTATGGGGCCCTCTACGTCGTACGTTTCTCCCGAAAGCTCTTCAGACGTCACGGTTCACCGTGCGGGCTGATTGTTGGGATTGGGCTGGATACTTCACTGACGAGTTCAGTGTCGCGCCTGCACCCCGGCCAGTCTCGCAACGCGCAGGGTACACAGGGCGATGGCCCAAGACCTCTGGGTGCATAGGTTAGTCCAGCGTGCTGACCTCTCTGCTGAGCCTAGGTAGGGCGCTGCTTCGTGTTGATCTTCCGAGGCCGGGCATTACCTAGCAAGTGTGTCCGGCCAGAGTTGATCGAGCGTGTTGGGTAACAGTAGTGCACCCCTGCAGAGATGAATGATCTATCGATAGCCGGTCCTACGGTAAAGGACACTCAGTTTGTATATCCCGATCTACTACTTGAATTGGATACTTGTCACTTAATTGAAGCTTCGGGATCGCTTTCTCGCTGGGAGTCGAGGAAGGACCTCTAGGCTTGCTTCAACATGTTTGCTTAATAAAATGCTATTCTACTCTCTTCTATTGTTGCAAGATGGTGGCTACGTGAAGATGTTTGAAGATGCTGGTCTTCGATAGGACTAGGCCTTCTCTCTATTCTGGCATTTCTGCAGCCCAGTCCACATATACAGCTTTTCTCCTTTGATAATGTTGCATATGTAGTGTAGATCCTTGCTTGCTGAGTACTTCGGATGAGTACTCACGGTTGCTTTGTTACTTCTTTTTCCCCATACCCCACTTTGATGATACATCAGAAGATGGAGCCCCGGAGCCAGATGCCACCTCAGGAGCTTACTACCAGGAGGGTCCAGAGGGCACGTACTACTGGATCGAGCCAGCCGACCAGGAGTAGGATCAGAGGCTCCCAGGCAGGAGGCCTACGCCTTTCGATCTAGAGTCGTTGTTTGTGCAAGCCTTCTTAAGGCAACATTGGCTAACTATGTCTGTACTCAGATAATATTTGTATGACTGACTCATGTATTCGGATCTTCGTGATCCCTGGTCTATAATATTGTGGATCTCCATTTATTTGTGTTAGAGTTGTGTTGTGATATCTTCCCGTGAGTCCCTGTGCTTGATCTTGCATGTTTGCGTGTATGATTAGTGCACGATTGAGTCGGGGGCGTCACATGGATCCTATATCATATTATATGGCCTCAAGCCATTTGTCGGAATCTGGGCTCATCATAACTTCTTCATAGTTCGTAGGTTCGCCGTGGTCTCGTAACATGACTTCCAGGACAGGATTACCGTACCATTCTGGTGCGGAACATGTTCTGGTCGACCTACGAAGTTCAGTAGTAACTTAATCTGAAGTTTCATGATCATCATCATTATCTTCCTCTCTAGTTGGTGTGGGCATCATGGAAGTGTTTTTCCTTGGCGTACTACTTTCCAATTCGAGAGAAGGTACAACTACCTCATCAAGTTCTACTTTCTTCCCACTCACTTCTTTCGAGAGAAACTCCTCTAGAAAGGACCCATTCTTGGCAACAAAGATCTTGCCTTCGGATCTGTGGTAGAAGGTATACCCAACGGTCTCTTTAGGGTATCCTATGAAGATGCACTTCTCCGCTTTGGGTTCGAGCTTATCACGTTGGAGCTGTTTGACATAAGCATCACATCCCCAAACTTTAAGAAATAACAGCTTTAGGTTTCTTGCCAAACCATAGTTCATACGATGTCGTCTCAACGGATTTAGACGGTGCCCTATTTAAAGTGAATGCGGCTGTCTCTAATGCATAACCCCAAAATGATAGAGGCAAATCGGTAAGAGACATCAAAGAACACACCATATCTAATAAAGTACGGTTACGACGTTCGGACACACCATTATGCTGTGGTGTTCTAGGTGGCGTGAGTTGTGAAACAATTCCACATTGTTTTAAATGAAGGCCAAACTCGTAACTCAAATATTCACCTCCACGATCAGATCGTAGAAACTTTATTTTCTTGTTACGATGATTCTCTACTTCACTCTGAAATTCTATGAACTTTTCAAATGTTTCAGATTTTGTGTTTCATCAAATAGACATACCCATATCTACTCAAATGATCTTGTAAAGGTTAGAAAATAACGATACCCGACGCGTGCCTCAACACTCATCGGACCACATACATCGGTATGTATTATTTCCAATAAGTCATTAGCTCGCTCCATTGTTCCGGAGAATGGAGTTTTAGTCATCTTGCCCACGAGGCATGGTTCGCAAGTATCAAATGATTCATAATCAAGTGATTCCAAAAGTCCATCCGCATGGAGTTTCTTCATGCGCTTTACACCAGTATGACCTAAACGGCAGTGCCACAAGTATGTTGCACTATCATTATCAACTTTGCATCTTTTGGCATCAATATTATAAATATGTGTATCACTACGATCAAGATTCAACAAGAACAGACCATTCATCAAAGGTGCATGACCATAAAAGATATTACTCATATAAATAGAACAACCATTATTCTCTGACTTAAATGAATAATCGTCTCGCAATAAACAAGATCTAGATATAATGTTCATGCTCAACGCTGGCACCAAATAACAATTATTGAGGTCTAAGACTAATCCCGAAGGTAGATGTAGAGGTAGCGTGCCGACGGCGATCACATCAACCTTGGAACCATTTCCTACGCGCTTCGTCACCTCGTCCTTAGCCAATCTTCGTTTATTCCGCAGCTCCTGTTTTGAGTCACAAATATGAGCAATCGAACCAGTATCAAATACCTAGGCGCTACTACGAGCATTAGTAAGGAACACATCAATAACATGTATATCAAATATACCTTTGTTCACTTTGCCATCCTTCTTATCCGTCAAATACTTGGGGCAGTTCCACTTCCAGTGACCATTTCCCTTGCAGTAGAAGCACTCAGTTTCAAGCTTGGGTCCAGCTTTGGCTTCTTCACGGGAGTAGCAACTTGCTTGCCATTCTTATTGAAGTTCCCTTTCTTTCACTTGCCCTTTTTCTTTAAACTAGTGGTCTTGTTAACCATCAACACTTGATGCTCCTCCTTGATTTCTACCTCCGCCGATTTCAGCATCACGAAGAGCTCGGGAATCATTTTCTTCACCCCTTGCATATTATAGTTCATCACAAAGCCTTTATAGCTTGGTGGCAGTGATTGAAGAACTCTGTTAATAACACACTCATCTGGGAGCTCAATTCCCAGCTGAGTCAAGTGGTTATGATACCCAGACATTTTGAGTATGTGTTCACTGACAGAACTATTCTCCTCCGTCTTGCAGCTATAGAACTTGTTGGAGACTTCATATCTCTCAACCCGGGCATTAGCTTGAAATATCAACTTCAGCTCTTGGAATATCTCATATGCTCCGTGGCGTTCAAAATGTTTTTTGAAGTCCCGGTTCTAAGCCGTAAAGCATGGCACACCAAACTATTGAGTAGTCATCAGATCGAGCCTGCCAGACGTTCATAACATCTGCAGTAGCTCCTGCAGCAGGTTTGTCACCTAGCGATGCATCAAGGACATAATTCTTTTGTGCAGCAATGAGGATAATCCTCAAGTTACGGACCCAGTCCGTGTAGTTGCTACCATCATCTTTCAACTTAGCTTTCTCTAGGAACGCATTAAAAATCAGGGAAACGGTAGCACGGGCCATTGATCTACAACATAGATATGCAAAACTATTAAGACTAAGTTCATGATAAATTAAGTTCAATTAATCAAATTACTAATGAACTCCCACTTAAATTAACGTCCCTCAAGTTATCTAAGTGATACATGATCCAAATCAACTAACCCATGTCCGATCATCACGTGAGATGGGGTAGTCATGAATGGTGAACATCTCTATGTTGATCATATCAACTATATGACTCACGTTCGACCTTTCGGTCTCTACTGTTCTGAGACCATATCTGTACATGCTAGGCTCTTCAAGTTTAACCCAAGTATTCTGCTTGTGTAAAACTGGCTTACACCTGTTGTATGTGAACGTAGAGTCTATCACACCCGATCATCACGAGGTGCTTCGAAACGATGAACTTTAGCAACGGTGCATACTCGGGGAGAACACTCTTATCTTGAAATTTAGTGAAGGGATCATCTTATAATGCTACCGTCATTCTAAGCAAAATAAGATGCATAAAGGATAAACATCACATGCAATCAAAATATGTGACATGATATGGCCATCATCATCTTGTGCTTTTGATCTCCATCTCCAAAGCATCGTCAGGATCTCCATCGTCACCAGCTCGACACCTTTGATCTCCATCATTGCGTCGGGGTCGTCTCGCCAGCTATTGCTTCTACAACTATTGCTAACGCATAGCGATAAAGTAAAGCAATTACATGGGGCTTGCATTTCATACAATAATTAAGAGACAACCCTAAGGCTCATGCCGGTTGTCGATATTACAAAACATGATCATCTCATACAACAACATATATCACATCACGTCTTCACCATATCACATCACAACATGCCCTGCAAAAACAAGTTAGATGTCCTCTACTTTGTTGTTGCAAGTTTTACGTGGCTGCTACGGGCTTCTAGCAAGAACCGTTCTTATCTACGCAAAAACCACAACAGTGATTTATCAAGTTTGTTATTTTAACCTTCTTCAAGGACCAGCCATAGTCAAATTCGATTCAACTAAAGTAGGAGAAACAGACACCCACCAGCCACCTTTATGCAAAACAAGTTGCATGTCAGTCGGTGGAACCGGTCTCATGTGCGTGGACATGTAAGGTAGGTCCGGACCGCTTCATCCCACAATGCCGCCGAATCAAAATAAGACGTTGGTGGTAAGCAGTATGAACATCACCGCCCACAACTCCTTTGTGTTCTACTCGTGCATATCATCTACACATAGACCTGGCTCTAATACCACTGTTGGGAAATGTTGCATGGAAAACAAAAAATTTCTACGCACACGCAAGATCTATCCATGGAGATGCATAGCTACGAGAGGGGAGAGTGTGTCTACATACCCTCGTAGACCGTTAAGCGGAAGCGTTTATCAACGCGGCTGATGTAGTTGTACACCTTCACGATCCGCCCGATCAAGTACCGAACATACGACCCCTCTGTGTTCAGCACACGTTCAGCTCGATGACGTCCTCGCCTTCTTGACCCAGCAAGACGGGCGAAGTACTAGATGAATTCCGGCAGCACGACGGCGTGGTGACGGTGGTGATGCAACTATCTCTGCAGGGCTTCGCCGAGCACTACGAAAATATGACCGAGGATGAACAAGAGGGAGAGGGGCGCCACACACAGCTTGGGGATCGTGGTGTATCTTGCCCCTCTACCTCCACATATATATATAGGTGGGGGGAAGGAGGGGAGGCAGCCTAGGGTTCCCCAAGAGGCCGGCGGCCACCTTGGGCGCCTTCACTGGCCGCGCCCCCCTTCCTACTTGGGCGCACGGGGGGAAGGCAAGAGGGGGTGGCACCCCTTCTTTCCTTTCTCTTAGGTGGAGGGCAAGGCAGGAGGGGCTAGCCCTCCCCCTTTCCTTCCCTAGGGCCGGCGGCCAGGGAGAGGGCGCGCCAGCCCCCTTGTGGGCTGGTGTGTGCCTCCCCTTGGCCCATATACATCCCGGGACCTCCCGGAACCCCTTCCGGTGATCCGATGACTACCCGATACATTGCGAATCCTTTTCGATGACTAAATAGCATCGTCCTATATATCAATCTTTACCTTCGGACCATTCCAGAGCTCCTCGTCATGTTCATGATCTCATCCGGGACTCCGAACAACATTCGGTCACCAACTCACATAACTAATATAATACTATATCGTCAACGAACGTTAAGCGTGTGGACCCTATGGGTTCGAGAATGATGTAGACATGACTGAGACGACTCTCCGGTCAATAACCAATAGCGGGACCTGGATGCCCATATTGGTTCCTACATATTCTACGAAGATCTTTATCGATCGAACCTCTATGACAACATACGTAATTCCCTTTGTTTGTCGGTATGTGATGTCTACTATGCAACTTTGTTCTTGTAGACTCGTGTTGGGCCTCCAAGCGCAGAGTTTTGTAGGACAGTAGCAATTTTCCCTCAAGTGGATGACCTAAGGTTTATCAATCCGTGGGAGGCGTAGGATGAAGATGGTCTCTCTCAAACAACCCTGCAACCAAATAACAAAAAGTCTCTTGTGTCCCCAACACACCAAATACAATGGTAAATTGTATAGGTGCACTAGTTCGGCGAAGAGATGGTGATACAAGTGTAGTAATGATAGTAGATATTGATTTTTTTAATAAGAACAATAAAAAACAGCAAGGTAGCAATTGATAAAACGGAGCACAAACAGTATTGCAATGCTTGAAAATGAGGCCTAGGGTCCGTACTTTCGCTAGTGCAATCTCTCAACAATGCTAATCTAATTAGATCATATAACCATCCCTCAACGTGCGATGAAGAATCACTCCAATGTTCTTATCTAGCGGAGAACATAAGAAGAAATTGTTTTAGGGTACGAAACCACCTCAAAGTTATTCTTTCCGTTTGAACTATTCAAGAGTTCGTACTAAAATAACACAAGTTATTCTTTCCGTTCGATCTATCCAAGAGTTCATAATAAAATAACACCATATGATACGCATCAACCAACTCTAATGTCACCAAGATACTCCAATGTCACCACAAGTATCCATGAGTTAATTATACAATATGCATCAAACAATTTCAGATTCATAATAGTCAATCCAACACAAAGAACATCAAAGAGTGCCCCAAGATTTCTACCGGAGAAACAAAGACGAGAACATGCATCAACCCCTCTTCATAGATTACCCCAATGTCAGCTCGGGAATCCGCAAGTTAAGTGCCAAAACACATATCAAGTGAATCAATATAATACCCCATTGTCACCATGGGTATTCATATGCAAGACATATATCAAGTGCTCTTAAATTCATAAAAGTATTCAATCTGATAAAACAAAATCTCAAAGGGAAAACTCAATTCATCACAACAAGATAGAGAGGGGAAAACACCATATGATCCAACTATATTAACAAAGCCCGCGATACATCAAGATCATGCCATCAAGAACACGAGAAAGAGAGAGATTAAACACATAGCTACTGGTACAAACCCTCAGCCCCGAGGGTGGACTACTCACTCCTCATCATGGTGGCCGCCGGGATGATGAAGATGGCCACCGATGATGATTTCCCCCTCCGGCAGGGTGTCGGAACGGGGTCTAGATTGGTTTTTCGTGGCTACAGAGGCTTGCGGCGCGGAACTTCTGATCTAGGGTTATTTCTGATGGTTTCTCTATTTATAGGATTTTTCAGTGTTGGAATCACGCGAAGATGGGCCTCGAGGTGAGCACAACCCACCGGGGCAAGCCAGGCCCATCTGGCGCGCCGTGGTGGGTTGTGCCCTCCTCATGGCTCTTCTGGCCCTCCCACGAAGCTTCAGGGGTCTCTTTTGTTCCAAAAAAAATCATCAAAAAGTTTCAGCTCATTTGGAGAACTTTCATTTCTGCACAAAAAACAACACCACGGTAGTTCTGCTAAAAACAGCGTCAGTCCGGGTTAGTTCCATGCAAATCATACCAAAACCATATAAATTTATTGTAAACATGGCATGAATACTTCATAAATTATAGATACGTTGGAGACGTATCAGCATCCCCAAGCTTAATTCCTGCTCGTCCTCCAGTAGGTAAATGATAAAAGAAATAATTTATGAAGTGTGAGTGCTAGCAAAGTGCATAAGTTTGATAATTTCAATCACTTTTCCTAGCATCATAACAGCAACTCTTTCTCATAAAACTCATCATGATAAAGTAGCAATTTAAAACGGAATTTTTGATGTGGAATGCTACCTATCATATTCATCACATACTCTTTTCTTTTGTAGCATGGACATTTGGACTTGAATGATTCAAAGCAATAGACTATAATTTGACATGAGGACATCAATACTCAAGCATATCAACAAGCAACCATGTCTTTCAAAATATCAACACTAAACAAAGCTATCCCTAGCCCATTATGCTCAATCATTGATCCATTCATGAAACACACTCGAATATTAGCTACATCCAATGCTCAAGTACGATCATAGTGCCCCTTAGTTGGTGCTTTATAAGAGAAGATGGAGACTCAAGTAAAATAAAAATTGCATAAAGTAAATAGAAAGGCCCTTCGCAGAGGGAAGTAGGGATTTGTAGAGGTGCCAGAGCTCAAAGCTTAAATTAGGAGATAATTTTTTTTTGAGAGGCATGCTTTTCTCGTCAACGAAAACGACTGAGTAATTCCCAACACTTTCCATGCTAGATATATCATAGGCGGTTCCCAAACATAAAATAAAGTTTATTCCTTTGTCCACCATTCTTTCACAATCCATGGCTAGCCGTATCCACGGGTGCCTTCCATACCAACACTTTCCAAGGAATTTATTATTTGACAACATAAAGTAAATTCATTTTTCATTTCGGGACTGGGCATCCCTATTGCCGCCGTACTTTCGTGCAATGACAAGTGAATAAACACTCATCTTGAGAATAACACATCTAGCATGGAAAATATTGGCCACCCCCTGCCGCTTCATGAGCGGTACGAGCACACAAAAAGGAAAATATTTTGAAAATTAGAGATGGCACATACAAATTTGCTTAGAACGGCACGGGAATACCGCATATAGGTAGGTATGGTGGACTCATGTGGCAAAACTGGGTTTAAAGATTTTGGATGCACAAGTAGTATTTCTACTTAGTACAAGTGGAGGCTAGCAAATAGATTGAGAAGCACCATCCAAGAAACAAAAATTCACATAAACGAGCATTGAGCATAACTAACACCGAATAATGCACCACAAGTAGAATGTAATTTAATTGCACAACTATTGACTTTTGTGCTTGCATAGGGAATCACAAACCTTAACACCGATATTCCTACTAAAGCACAATTACTCACCAACATCACTCACATATTATTATCTCCATATCGCAAAACTATTGCAAGGAATCAAACTTATCATATCCAATGATCTACATGAAAGTTTTTATTATATCCTTCTTGAATATTCATCATATTAGGACCAAATTCATAGCTTGTGCATATTGTCATCACTATTATCAACTCTCAAAATAAGATAAGTGAAGCATGAGAGTGTTCGACAAACTACTCCAAAAAGATATAAGTGAAGATCAAGTGAGTAGTTAAGTAAATGGGTAGCTATGTGAGGATTCTTTGTCATTTAAAAACTTTCAGATCTAAGTATTTTATTAAAGCAGCAAGCAAAACAAAATAAAATAACATTCCAAGAATAGCACAACTCATGTGAAGAAGCAAAAACTTAGGCTCAACCGAGGCTAGCCGATAATTGTTGATGAAGAAAGGTGGGATGCCTACCGGGGCATCCCCAAGTTTAGATGCTTGAGACTTCTTGAAATATTATCTTGGGATGCCTTGGGCATACCCAAGCTTGAGCTTTTGTGTCTCCTTAATTCCTTTTATATCACGGTTTCCCTAAATCTTAAAAACTTCATCCACACAAAACTCAACAAGAACTCGTGAGATAAGTTAGTATAAATCAATGCAATAACCTTATCATTCTCTACTGTATCAAATCACTAAAATTATTATTTAACATTGCATACTAAGTGCCTATGCATATTTAATACTCCTATCCTCAAATAGAATCACTAAACAAGCAAACATATGCAAACATAACAGCAATCTGTCTAAACAGGACAATCTGTAAAGGATGCAAGAATATCAATACTTATGTAACTCAAACAATTCTGAAAATTTACCACCCTGTATATAATTTATCATAGCTCACTGTGCAAAACAATTCAACATTTTATCACATTCTGAATTTTCTCGGGAATTTTTGCAACAGCGACAAACTTTCTGTTTTCAAACAGCCACATATAGACTTGCAAAATAAGCATGGCAAAGGCTATACTTGACATCTTTATTAAAATAAAATATGAAAACCATTATCTAAATAACAGCAAGAAAATCCTAACAAAATAAAATAATGCTCCAAGCAAAACACATATCATGTGACGAATGAAAATATAGCTCCAAGTGAGGTTACCGATAATGTTGAAGACGAAAGAGAGGATGCCTTCTGGGGCATCCCCAAGCTCAGTTGCTTGGATCTTCCTTGAATATTTGCTTGGGGTGCCTTGGGAATCCCCAAGCTTAGGGTCTTGTCACTCCTTATTCTCCTCATATCGATATCTCACCCAAAACTTGAAAACTTCAATCACACAAAACTTAACGGGACTTCGTGAGATGTGTTAGTATGATAAAGAGCAAATCATTCACTTGGGTACTGTCAAGACAAGATTCATAATTGTTCTCACACAATTCATACTGTACTCTATCATTTCCACAATTTATATTAAGCAATATAAGCCATAGAAACTAGGAAACAAGCAAACTATGCATTGAAAACAGAATCTGTCAAAAACAGAACAGTCTGTAGTAATCTGAACATTTACCATACTTCTGCAACTCTAAAAATTCTGAAAAATTAGGAAAGCATAGAGAATTTGTATATCAATCGTCTGTAAAAATTTCAGATCAAAAGCAAGTTCCAGTGAATTTTAGAAATTCCTGGACTGGGTGCAAAAAGTTTCTGTTTTTGCACAGAATCAAGTCAACTATCACCCACACTATCCCAAAGGCTTTACTTGGCACTTTATTGAAACAAAAGCAATAAAACATGATTACTACAGTAGACTAATCATGTGAACACACAAAAACAGTAGGTAAAAGTGTTAGGTTGTCTCCCAACAAGCGCTTTTCTTTAATGCCTTTTTAGCTAGGCATGATGATTTCAATGATGCTCTCATAAAAGTAAAGAATTGAAACACAATGGGAGCATCATGAAGCATATGACTAGCACATTTAAGTCTAGCCCACTTCCTATGCATCGGTATTCTGTGAGCAAACAATTTATGGGAACAAGAATCAACTAGCATAGGAAGGCAAAACATGCATGACTTCAAAACTTTCAACACATAGAGAGGAAACTTGATATTGTTGCAATATGTAAAAGCATATATTCCTCTCTCATAATAATTTTCAGTAGCATCATGAATGAATTCAACAATATATCCATCACATAAAGCATTCTTTTCATGATCCACAAGCATAGAAATTTTATTACTCTCCACATAAGCAAATTTATTCTCATTCATAGTAGTGGGAGCAAACTCAACAAAATAACTATCATGTGATTGAAAATTAAAATCACGATGACAAGTTTCATTGTTATCATTATTATTTATAGCATACACGTCATCACAATAATCATCATAGATAGCAACTTTGTTTTCATAATCAATTGAAACCTCTTCCAAAATAGTGGATTCATCATTAAATAAAGTTATGACCTCTCCAAATCCACTTTCATAATTATTAAAATAAGATTCAACACCCTCCAAAATAGTGGGATCATTATTACATAAAGTTGACACTCTTCCAAACCCACCTTCATCAATATAATCATCATAAATAGGAGGCATGCTTTCATCATAATAAACTTGCTCATCAAAACTTGGGGGACAAAAAATATTACCTTCATCAAACATAGCATCCCCAAGCTTGTAGCTTTGCATATCATTAGCATCGTGGATATTCGAAGAATTCATACTAACAACATTGCAATCATGCTCGTCATTCAAATATTTTGTGCCAAACATTTTACTAAATTCTTCTTCTATCAATTGAGCACAATTCTCTTTTCCATCATTTACAAGAAAGATATGATAAAGATGAACAATATGAGACCACCTCAATGCCATTTTTTTAGTTTTCTTTTATAAGCCAAACTAGTGATAAAACAAGAAACTAAAAGATTCGATTGCAAGATCTAAAGATATACCTTCAAGCACTCACCTCCCCGGCAACGGCGCCAGAAAAGAGCTTCCTTGACGGGGTGTGAGTGCCGCTTACCTAACCTCCCCGGTAACGGCGCCAGAAAAGAGCTTGATGTCTACTACGCAACTTTATTCTTGTAGACTCATGTTGGGCCTCCAAGCATAGAGTTTTGTAGGACAGTAGCAATTTTCCCTCAAGTGGATGACCTAAGGTTTATCAATCTGTGGGAGGCGTAGGATGAAGATGGTCTCTCTCAAACAACCCTGCAACCAAATAACAAAAAGTCTCTAGTGTCCCCAACACACCAAATAAAATGGTAAATTGTATAGGTGCACTAGTTCGGCGAAGAGATGGTGATAAAAGTGTAGTAATTATAGTAGATATTGATTTTTTTAATAAGAACAATAAAAAACAGCAAGGTAGCAATTGATAAAACGGAGCACAAACGGTATTGTAATGCTTGAAAATGAGGCCTAGGGTCCATACTTTCGCTAGTGCAATCTCTCAACAATGCTAATCTAATTGGATCATATAACCATCCCTCAACGTGCGAGGAAGAATCACTCCAAAGTTCTTATCTAGCGGAGAACATAAGAAGAAATTATTTGTAGGGTACGAAACCACCTCAAAGTTATTCTTTCCGTTCGAACTATTCAAGAGTTCGTACTAAAATAACACAAGTTATTCTTTCCGTTCGATCTATCCAAGAGTTCATAATAAAATAACACCATATGATACGCATCAACCAACTCTAATGTCACCTAGATACTCAAATGTTACCACAAGGATCCATGAGTTAATTATACGATACGCATCAAACAATTTCAGATTCATAATAGTCAATCCAACACAAAGAACCTCAAAGAGTGCCCCAAGGTTTCTACCAGAGAAACAAAGACGAGAACGTGCATCAACCCCTCTTCATAGAATACCCCAATGTCAGCTCGGGAATCCGCAAGTTGAGTGCCAAAACACATATCAAGTGAATCAATATAATACCCCATTGTCACCACGGGTATTCATATGCAAGACATATATCAAGTGCTCTCAAATCCATAAAAGTATTAAATCTGATAAAACGAAATCTCAAAGGGAAAACTCAATTCATCACAACAAGATAGAGAGGGGAAAACTCCATGTGATCCGACTATATTAAGAAAACCCGAGATACATCAAGATCGTGCCATCAAGAACATGAGAGAGAGAGATTAATCATATAGCTACTGGTACAAACCCTCAGCCCCGACGGTGGACTACTCCCTCCTCATCATGGTGGCCGCTGGGATGATGAAGATGGCCACCGGTGATGATTTCCCCCTCCGGCAGGGTGCCGGAACGGGGTCTAGATTGGTTTTTCTTGGCTACAGAGGCTTGCGGCGGCGGAACTTCTGATCTAGGGTTATTTCTGATGGTTTCTCTATTTATAGGATTTTTCAGCGTTGGAATCATGCGAAGATGGGCCTCGAGGTGAGCACAACCCACCGGGGCAAGCCAGGCCCCTCTGGCTTGTCGTGGTGGGTTGTGCCCTCCTCATGGCTCTTCTGGCCCTCCCACGAAGCTTCGGGGGTCTCTTTTGTTCAAAAAAATCGTCAAAAAGTTTCAGCTCATTTGGAGAACTTTCATTTCTGCACAAAAAACAACACCACGGTAGTTCTGCTGAAAACAGCGTCAGTCCGGGTTAGTTCCATGCAAATCATACCAAAACCAGATAAATTTGTTGTAAACGTGGCATGAATACTTCATAAATTATAGATACGTTGGAGACGTATCAGTCGGTATGTTACTTGCCCGAGATTCGATCGTTGGTATCTCCATACCTAGTTCAATCTCGTTGCCGGCAAGTCTCTTTACTCGTTCCGTAATACATCATCTCGTAACTAACTCCTTAGTCACTTTGCTTGCAAGCTTCTTGTGATGTGTATTACCGAGAGGGGCCAGAGATACCTCTCCGATACACGGAGTGACAAATCCTAATCTCTATTCATGCCAACTCAACAGACACCTTCGGAGATACCTGTAGAGCATCTTTATGATCACCCAGTTACGTTGTGACGTTTGATAGCACACAAGACATTCCTCCGGTATCCGGGAGTTGCATGATCTCATGGTCGAAGGAACATGTATTTGACATTTAAGAAAGCAGTAACAATAAACTGAACGATCATATGCTAAGCTAACGGATGGGTCATGTCCATCACATCATTCTCCTAATGATGTGATCCCGTTATCAAACGACAACTCATGTCTATGGTTAGGAAACCTTAACCAACCTTTATCATGAATAAGGAAATATAATAATAACAACTTTATTATTGCCTCTAGGGCATATTTCCATCACCTTACCCTTCTCATAATTGCTCTAACTAGTCATGCACAGAGCGTGATACGTCTCCAACGTATCTATAATTTTTGATTGTTCCATGCTATTATATTATCTATTTTGGATGTTTTATATGCATTAATATGCTATTTTATATTATTTTCGGGACTAACCTATTAACCTAGAGCCCAGGGCCAGTTCCTATTTTTTTCCCTGTTTTTGAGTTTCGCAGAAAAGGAATACCAAACGGAGTCCAAACGGAATAAAACTTTCGCGATGATCTTTCTTGGACCAAAAGGAAACCAGAGGACTTGGAGTGCAAGTCAGGGAAGCTACGAGGTGGCCACAAGGACGGAGGGCGCGCCCAGGGGGTAGGGCACGCCCCCCACCCTTGTGGGCCCCTCATGCGTCTCCTGACCTAATTCCTTCGCCTATATATACTCTTATATGCCAAAACCACCAGAGGCATCCACGAAAAGACTTTTCCACCGCCGCAACCTTCTGTACCCGTGAGATCCCATCTAGGGGCCTTTTCCGGCATCCTGCCGGAGGGGGATTCGATCACGGAGGGCTTCTACATCAACACCATTGCCCTTCCGATGAAGCGTGAGTAGTTTACCTCAGACCTACGGGTCCATAGCTAGTAGCTAGATGGCTTCTTCTCTCTCTTTGATTCTCAATACCACGTTCTCCTCGATGTTCTTGGAGATCTAATCGATGTAATACTTTTTTGCGGTGTGTTTGCCGAGATCCGATGAATTGTGGATTTATGATCAGCTTATCTATGAATATTATTTGAGTCTTCTCTGAATTCTTTTACGCATGATTTGATATCTTTGCAAGTCTCTTCGAACTATCGATTTGGTTAGGCCAACTAGATTGGTTTTTCTTGCAATGGGAGAAGTGCTTAGCTTTGGGTTCAATCTTGCGGTGTCCTTTCCCAGTGACAGTAGGGGCAGGAAGGCATGTATTGTATTGTTGCCATCGAGGATAAAAAGATAGGGTTTTCATCATATTGCTTGAGTTAATTTCTCTACATCATGTCATCTTTCTTAATGCGTTACTCTGTTCTTCATGAACTTAATACTCTAGATGCAGGCAGGAGTCGGTCGATGTGTGAAGTAATAGTAGTAGATGCAGAATCGTTTTGGTCTACTTGACACGGACGTGATGCCTATATTCATGATCATTGCATTAGATATCGTCATTACTTTGCGCTTTTCTATCAATTGCTCGGCAGTAATTTGTTCACCCACTGTATTATTTTCTATCTTGAGAGAAGCCTCTAGTGAAACCTATGGCCCCCGGGTCTATTTTCCATCATATTACTTTCCGATCTACTATTTTGCAATCTTTTATTTTCAGATCTATAAACCAAAAAACCCAAAAATATTCACTTTATCTTTTGTTTAGTTTTACCTATCTCTATCAGATCTCACTTTTGCAAATAACCGTGAAGGGATTGACAACCCCTTACCGCGTTGGGTGCAAGTTTGGTGTTTGTTTGTGCAGGTATTCGATGACTTGCGTGTTGTCTCCTACTGGATTGATACCTTGGTTCTCAAAACTGAGGGAAATACTTACTCTACTTTGCTGCATCACCCTTTTCTCTTCAAGGGAAAAACCAACGCAAGCTTAAGAAGTAGGAGAGCAAGACATGAATATCTCTCTCTCTGAGAGCGTGTCGAGAACCGCTAGTTGTTTCAGACTCTCTAGGTTCCAACAGTTGGTTACAACTCTGGTGTAGGGACAGAGTTTGGATGTACACGACCCAACAGCTCTCCCTGATCGGTCAATGGAGGGAAACGAATAGGGAACATAGGCATTGAGGCCTTTCTCGGCCAACGATTTATAACGACAGTGCTTTTGTCGCTCTTCCGAGAGCCAATCCAAAGCATCGACCAAGTGATGTCTGTCCTATTCCAAATTGGGAAGTATCCCACGTCTTATTACCTTTATCCCTAACATCTAGTGGGCCCTAACGATGTTGTACATAAATTCTCATGGTTTTCCTCATGTGTAGTTAGTATGGTTCATCTATATTTTAATTGAAATAAGTGGAAAATTCACACAAAAAAGCCAGAAACGTGCAATTCTTAAGGCCAATTAAATGTTTAGCCAACAAAAAGTTGTATACTAATAGAATCAACGAATTGACATAGAGCTCAGTACTCTAGGTGAAGGGCTAAAAGTTAGAGTGCTAAAAATCATATGTGATGCAAAGCATCTAAAGAAAATTTATACATATCATTTGGCGAATACAACCATACAGCAAGAAGCAAAGTGGAGTCGTATTTCTCTTAGTTCTTAATCTATTTTGTTTTTTAAGCTAAGATTAATGTGACATTAAATGTTCAACATGGACGCATTAGTTCCTAATACTTAAAAGTGAAAAACACTATGACTCGACTAGATTTAGTAAATCGATCAACAATCCTTAGTATTCTTGAAGAATCTAAGCTCATTTGTCCAGATATTTAAGGATTTAGAATGTTTTGGAAATATTTGGCCATATGTGAAGTGAAATTAAAAGTTTTTAGAGAGATAAAAATCTAGTCGAGTCATGTGGGACTCATGCACTAGATTTTGTGTCAACCGGCTAAACCGTACGACTAAGTTTTTCTAGTGATTACATCTAGAATTAGTTGTGTGTTAAAATCCCCTAGAGTTCTAGTTATGTAGTATGTTGAAAAAACGAGTTATAAGTTTAATACTCCATTCGTTCCATAATGAAGTGCGTATAGTTTTTTGGAAAAGTCAAACTTTGCAAACTTTGACCAAGTTTATAGAGAAAACTATTTATATCTACAGTACCAATTATATAAAATTTGAAATTACATCTTATCATGAATCTAATTATATATGTTTGGCATTCTAGATGTAAATGCTTTTTCATAGACTTGGTCAAAGTTTGTGAGGTATGACTTTTTTAACAATCTATATGCACTACATTACGGATTTTTTCATAGACTTGGTCAAAGTTTGTGAGGTATGACTTTTTTAACAATCTATATGCACTACATTATGGAATGGAGGGAGTACTTCTTCCATTATATGAACTATATATATTTGTTGCAATGACTCTTTACACCATATTTGGTTCTTGAAGTTTCACCCCATTGTTTTAATTTTGCATCATATATTACTATAAATTAGATCAATATCATTGTTGTCGATTCTTACTCTGTTCATGATTGCTCTAACTAGTCATGCACAGAGTGAGACATGGATATCTCTATCCGGGAGTATATTGAGAAACGATAGTTGTTTCAGACTCTCTGGGCTCCAACAGTTGGTTGCGGTTCTGATGTACGGAGAGAGCTTGGATGCCCGCGGACCTACTGGCTCTCCCTGATCAGTTTTTTTGAGGAACGTCCTCCTGATCAGTTAATGGAGGGAGATGGATCGGGGCCAGAGGCATCGGGGCCTTTCTAGGCGAACGATTTACAATGACAAGGCTTTAGTCGCTCTCCCGCAAACCAATCCAAAGCATCGAGGTTGTTATGCCTGTCCTATTCCAAATTGGAAAGTATCCCACATCTTATTTAACTTAGCTTCCACCTTTATGGAAGGAGACATCTAGTGGGCCCTAACGATGTTGACAAAAATTCTCATGGTTTTCCTCATGTGTAGTCCTGATGGTTCATCCAGATTTTATTGGAAACACGTGTAAAAATCACACACAAAAAGCCAGAAATGTGCAATTCTTAAGGCCAATTATATCATTCTTTTTTCAACACAAAGTTGTACACTAATAGAATCAATGGATTGAGACAATGCTCAATACTCTAGGTGGAAGGTTAAAAATCAGATGTGATGGAAAGCTTCTATAGAAATTTATACATATCATTTGCTGAATATAACTATACAACAAGAGGCAAAGCAGTACCATCTTTCTCCTAGTTATTAAATCTATTTTGGTTTTCTAAGCTAAGATTAATGTGGCATTATTAAATGTTCAAGATGGACGCCTTGGTTCCTATATACTTAACAGTGAACAACAATGTGATGCAGATGGCATGTAATACAAAGCTGTAATGCAAAAAAAGTGAGTTACACAAGGAGCTGCAGAGGCCATTGGGCAATGGTCTAGCACAAATACAAATAATCACATACCTTACTTTATAGAGCTTACAGAACATATAGGATCAATAGCAAATATGCATAGATGACAAAATGAACTACAATATTGAAGCCCACACCTTTTATAATAACTTGGATCTTTAATTTACGATCTCAACTGATTTTTTTTCTATCATAATTGGCATAAGTAACTACATAATGCAATCCTCAATATTATGGTAAATGCTAATCCTTCCATAATTTTTTATCGATAGAAATAAATGCTTGATAAAAAATAAATATTGCAAAGGAATCGTGTTTTCCCCATTTTATTTAGTTTGCGATATTTCCCCTTTCAAAACATGCACTTAATATCGTAAACCTAATTCCTTCTAGGGATAAGCACAATTAAAAAGACAACATCATAACTCTCCGCAAATTACTTTTTGCCATATCGATGTATCATTTTGTATTTATATGTGTTCATTTTTTTGTATATGTGTCAATATAGAGGAGCACTAGAGCGCATTCACAAATATCAATTTTTATAGAGGTTGAATGCTTGTTTATCTCAAGTATAGATAAAGTCTAGAAATCTGGAGTAGATTAAATGTCCATAGGTTGGTTGTCCTTGGATAATATACATTGTTAATTTATTGGGTTCTTTAATAAATAAATGACATCCGTTCTCCTGGGGATATACAACTAGCTGACAACACATCCATGCTCCAGTATTGGACTTTGAACACGATAATTCAAAAAGGTGCCTAGGCTCATCTGCAACCCGATGAACAGTAAAGTGCAAAAAATAGTAAAAAAGTCAAAAAAAATCTGAATTTTGTAGACATGCAAGGTGCTCATGTGTGCTACGAGCGTTTTGTTGTGGTGTTTGGACATTTGAGGAGCTCGCACAAAAAAATGGCAATAAACAGTGTTCTTTTTCAAAATTTCTCGGACACCCGAAATAGCCCCTCTGCTGCCCAAACACCACAAAAATTGGCATGCACCTTGCGCACATGAGTGTTTGTTTCTTGTTCAGGCGCAGGTGTGGACGCACCTTGGTGCAGAATTGCCGCTCTCCTTTGAACAAAACTTTTTTATATAACATAACATGAGAATGTTGAACACAACGTATGATCACAGTACTCGAGTTTGGGATTTTCTTGATTTCATCAATAATATGTATAAAGTGCGCAACTCAACCTCAAAATAGTAGCGACTAACCTCCCTCTAACTCGGTGTTAGTGGTATCCCTAGCTAATAATTATGCTTAGTGAACACGGTTGTTCGGCTCCGAAGCGCAAGAGAAGCAAGGTATCAATCCGCGGAGTCTTGGTTTGTAGCCAATGATCAGTACCTACACACAACTAAAACACTTCACTTTGTCCCCACCGCTTCTAGTAATCATGTCAACCTTACTAGCTTTGCTAATTATGAGTATTGATGTATTTTGCGGTTGGAAGTACTGATTGTAAGCAAGTGTAAGTAAATGTACAAAATATAAAGAACAAAAAAAATAGTGATCAAGGTTTTTATTATGAGAAATAAAGACTGGGATCCACAATTTCACTAGTGGGATATCTCCAGATAATATAGATGTGGTGAACAAATTACAGTTGTTTATCAATTATATTGTAGTGTTCATGATATGATCATATATGTCATGATTGCATACAAACATTACGTCCTTGCATCCGTAGACAGTTATCTAAATACATTTATTATTAATACTCCATCCTTGACCGCTATCCAACATGCATCTCTAGGCATTAAGTAAAAACAACGAATTGCATCAAGCAAAGTGACATAATGTAGATATTGTATTCTCTTTACCTCTAGTTCATCACCAAGAAAACTAGTGAACTATCTTTCTATCTTTGTGGCAATGGCAAAATACAAGTCTTTTTCCCTTTCTGTCACTGGGATACATTACTTGCAAAATTAAACCCAACTAGCATACACATTTTTCCTTGGAGAACATTCGTCTAAACATGGCTTGTGAAAGACTAGTAGATCAGAGAACTTATATGTCTATAATTCATGCAAGAAAGAATTTAAAACAATCCAAAAGAAGTCCATACATAGTATGATCATAAAGTGACAAGCCCATGTGATATTTATATTTACAAGCAAGGGAGAGAGGATGCCATCTAGTTACTATTATGAGCCCATAGTCCAAAAAGGACTACACACACATGGACATGGTGTCGGAAATAATGATGAAGATAGCCCCAGCGATGAACTCCCCCTCCAACGGTGTCCCAAAAAAGGTCTCCAGATTGGATTTGTGACATCCTAAGTTTTCCCAAACTTCGAATGTTAATAAATAAATTAGAGGGAATTAAAAAAATTAAAAATTGGTTGTGATTGCTTGATATTAGCTAGTTTTGACTCGAAGGTGCTTGAATTGATTTTAAATGTGTCTCAAATAAAGTTTTGGACTTATTTAGAACCCTAAATTGTCATTCAGGGAATATTTATAAAACAAAGTTTTGATCTCACAAAAAGGTTGAGACCTTTTGTTTAAATATTGGGTTGGCAAATAAATTCCATAAATCCCAAATAATGTGAAACGCTGAAGTTGAATGTGGGAATTAAGTTGAACCCTAAAAGATTTAGGTAATAAATTAATATCCCCACATAGGGTCGCAATTCAAGTGTTTTAATTTGGGCTGAAAAGTATATTCATTAAGTCCCAAATAACATTTTGTGCCTCTGTTATTTTTTCCCAAAAGGATTTAAATGAATTTGATTTTTGAATCAATTCAAAAAATCAAAAAGGAAATTATTTCAAGAAGGGCTACACATTTTATTTGGCAGAAATTGATTTCTGTAAGTCCTAAATATTGGTTTGACCCTCTGCTAATTTTCCAAATTGGATTTAGAGCTAGTTTGGTTTTGAACCAAATTCAAATTCAAAAGGAAAATTTGAAAACAGAAAAAAGGAAATAGAAAGAAATAAAAATAAAAATAAAAATCTTAGCGTACCTAACATAATAGCAGACCAGTAAGAAGGCCAACCCAGCAAGCCAGCGAGCCAGCTCAGCCCAGAAGCACGCGTAGCCCAACAACTTAAGTCTCTGAAGTGGTACACGTCATTTTAATGTCACCACACGATCTTTATCCAACAAACGTCAATGCAACCGCAGCTCTCTCTCTCTCACCGCCACATGGGCCCCACACGTCATAACACAGCCATCGTCAACCTCCCGTTCGCACAACACATGCTCACAACCCGTGGACGTCAATGCCCATGACCTCCACTTCGCGCCCAAGCCCATGAACTTGCCCAATAACTAGCCCCTTCCGCCCCGTGTCTTTTGCCCCACTTCGCTCCCGATATTGCTAACAAGCTACTCCGCTACGACCCCATCCCCTCGGCCTCTGCCAAGCCACCATCAACGTGGAGTAGGATAGCGCCAATTATACGAACCACATGAAAATCTCCATGGAGCCCTCAAGTGATTGCATCTCTCTAACAATACTCTTACTTTACTTCTGCAAAATCTTAATTTTTCGCTACCTATACTCTTGAAGACTTGCATGTGTAGGGTGCTTCATATTCTACCATAGACATACCTAATTGATCCTAAAACGCGCAAATCTCCACCCCCATCAGAATTCGCAGAGTCCCTTCCCCGACATTGTAGTTCTTTGTTCTCCACATATATAAGGAAATAGTAAGGCGGGAAGTAGGGCTCTTACGCACATTAGGGGCCTGAACCTGAGTATATCGTTTGTCTTAGCGTTCTGTGCCTAAGACCCCTGATTTCCTGACGTGACGTCCCCTCGACTACAAATTCCACGTACTCCCCTATACCGCTGTTAGGATCGACGTAAAATCTCTCAACAATACATATATGCATTCTTATAAGGTAAAATGAAGTGTAACAGGTACATTTGTACGGTGAGCCTTCACCGCCCCACACCTGAACCGTCAGCCTCCGACTCACCTTCTCCTGAGACGTTGCCGCAAGCCGTGTCATCTTCGTCTACGGCTCGTTCCCGGCCAAGGCCTTCCTCACGTCCATGGGCTTCTCTCCACTCGGTCGTCTTTGGCCTCGGTGTGCTGCACCTCGTCTCCTCCTTCCTTCTCCCACGAATCGACCGACTTGAATTCGAAATTCAAGCAACTCACGCATAGGTATTATGTAAACCTTTTAGCATCATTTTCTTTATTGCGTTTGACATTAGCAGTGCGGTAATCCTGTATGTCAGAAAATAAATACAGCTATCTTATCTCTTTTCTCTTGTACCAAAGTACGTATATGCATTCTTATTTCTTACAATGGAAAATGAATTGAGAGATACAGATCGGACTAGTCAACGTAGTGTTAGCTTAGCTAGCTTCCTTTTTGGCCGCGTCCGCGACCTTGTCCGTGATGCCCTGTGCGGCGTCCTTGGCGCCGTCCCACGCCTCCTCCGTCGCCTTCTTCGCCTGCTCGCCGAAGTCCTTGGCCTTCTCGTCCACCTCACTCGCGCCCTTGCCGGCTTCCTCCGCGGCCTTCTCGGTGTTGCCCGAGACGGCCTCCGCCGCCTCCGCCACGCCCTTCTTCAACTCGTCGGCCACCCCCTGGACGCCGTCGATGGCCTTGTCGGTGGCATCCGCAGCGTCGTTGTACGCCTGCCCATGCATGCATATATCTCGGTCAGCATATCCCAGAGAACGACTAACCAGCAGCGTACGTAAAAATAATCGGCATGAGGCCATGATCGAACGGTACTGCTCGCGACACACGTACCGGAGTCGCCCTTGGAGCGTTCTGCAGGCAGAGGCGGCCACCGCTCACGGTGCGCGGGCGAGCGGCGAGAAAGCAAGACCGTGGGAGAGCCTTGCCTGCCGGGGTGCCGGTGAGCGCGGCCGTGGCCGAGGCTCCGAGCAGCACGGAAGAAGCCATTGGTCGATAGAAAAACCTGCTGATGGATGGGTGGGTAGGGTAGGGTAGGTTGTGTGAGCTTCACTTGCAGTACGATGGGAGGACGAGAGGTGCATCGTCGTTTTTATAGGCCAGACGCGGAGGGGCGAAGGGTGAGGTGGCTCGCGACACGTCGGGCGGCGATCGCTCCGGCGCATGGCGACAACCGACGGTCGACAAGGTTCTGTGGTGCAGCCGTGCGCGGAGAACTGTCGACAAGGTTATGTGGTAATGTACGGTCGAATTTCCTATACCAATAAAGGAAAATAAATGGGTATCTGCTGCACCCATGCTTGCTACTACCAGCTGCTTACCCCACCTGCCTCTCACGGGAACGCACGTATACCTACATGACCTGTTTGGAGCGGATCGAAGAAACAAATCCTGATGTCCACGTTTGAAGGTCACGTACAATCAAGGTTTTGTCAGGAGCTCTTTTAAGATGCTTCAACTTATGATAACAGAAGATATTTGATACCGGCCGTCGATTGATCAAGGGTGAGTTTAGCCATATTTATATCCCATCTGTAGAAAGTATTAACTGGAAAGTGATTGAATGAACAATAATGACCTCATCGATACATGGTCGAGAGCATGGTTAATAGCATAGCAGGCTGCTGGCTATATGATGTTGACACGTCATCTATAATTAAGCTTATAAGCGGGAAGTATAATAGTTAGATATAAATATGTACTCCCTCCATCTGAAAATACTTGTCGAAAAAAATAGATGTATTTAGACGCATTTTAGTTCTAGATACATCCATTTTTATCTATTTTTCTGACAATTATTTCCGGACGGATGGAGTATTACTTTTTTTATATATGACTCACCTCACTCTCTCACAAAGCCTCTAGGGCAGATGCTACAACTGGTTGTTAATCTGTAGCCTGCTTCTATTCTCTTTTCTCTCCTCTCTCCTTCAACTCAGTAAAAATATAATATTAAAAATCTTGCATCCTGCTTACATCACTTATTATACTTGCTCTCAAGGAGCGCCTTCAAAAGATGTCAGCTGCTATGATGGAAAGAGAAGGGGCCTCTCCCCGTGCATCGTCTTTTAGCATGTTATATCATAGAAAATATAAAAATTTATGAGACAACTAGCCCGATCAATTTAGGGGTTGTATCTAAATTTAATGATTTGGGTCTCATGCATACATGTGACGCATACATGTGATTGGGCTAGTAAATTTATTTGCCTATGGCTACGTGCAAGGGTTGTATGTTAACTACTAAGGCCATCCCTCTAGGCTACAACATCCCTCTCTTTTCATTAACTACTAAGGCACATCAGCAAAATACCTAGTATAAAACAGTGCTAAAAAATCTGCATTGTGGGAGAGTTATGTTCTAAACGGACGTCACTATTAGGATTCAACATGGCCAACCATCACGACCCTTCACTAATGACGGTTCCATGTTCCAAATGAATATTTGTTTAAGGACGCTGATAACGTCCACACGTGTGGCATATTAGACATTCGCCCACACATCGTGTGTGGCATAGGCAGGAGGCAGCCCACACGTGCCATGTGTGGGCAAAATTAGAACTGCCCACACGTGTGGGCGCAGCTATTTCGTGCCACACGTCCAACAAACTACTACTCATCCTCACCCTGTGTGTGTGACACGAAGCAAATCTGTCCACACGTCCTGGCGCACCCGTGAGATGACACTTTAGTTACCCCGGCGGATGGCAACTTTAGTCAACCGGGATGGAAAATGTAGTTGCCATGTCTAAGTAACGGTAGTTGCCGCGTGTATTCGAACCATAGTTGCCATGTGTGATAAACTACTTTCCCTACGTGGTCAAACAATAGTTGCCATGTATGATTAACTAGTTGCCACGTGTGGTCCAACCATAGTTGCCATATGTGTTTACCTAGTTGCCACGTACGCATAACTGCAGTTGCCATCTAGCAACGAATCATAGTTGCCATTTGTGTTTACCTAGTTGCCATGTACGCGCAACTGCAGTTGCCATCTAACAACGTACGAGCGCCGTGTGGGCGAAGAACAGTTCGCCCACACATGCGTGGACTAGGTGGCGACTGTGTGGGCAGAAACTAGTTCGTCCACACGGCGCAGCTGGCAACCGCGTGTTGCGGGTCGTGTGGGCGAACTCTCCAACACCCACACATACGATGATGCCCCACGTGGCACTGAAAATCTAACAGATTCCTTTAGGATTCGTGCAAACTTGCCACACGTGTGGGCGTTATCATTTGGATTGTTTACTTATAGCATGCTAATGCATCAACAGTCACAAACTAATTTATTCCTAATAGACTGAACCCTCACTTCATTTGATAAGATGAACACTATGGAAGAGGTTGCTCCCGAGCTCTTCGATCAAAAGGGAAGAATAAGGATGAACCCTCGCCTCCTTGTCTCTGCCTTGTTAATCCAACGAGAGATATATAAGCTGCATATTTTTTTTACCATGCGCGCCCCTCAACTTTCTACCCCACCAATCTCACATGCAACGTTGGCTAAACCACCTGCCTACACTACTCGTATTTGGTTGGCACTGCCATGCACAACCCCACCCCACCCGAGTTGTCGCATATTTCATGTCGTTGATGTCCCCAACCATTCCTCTAAAGTCTATAAACCCTCTCACCATCTTGGGTGCAACCCCCTTTGCACCCCCGTGTGCACGCCGCACCCCTCACATGTATTGTCAACCTTTTGCCCCGCCTTCGCCAAGGATGTCGGGTTGTCCCCGTATCCGATACTACCTTGGATCAGCCTTGCCAGAGACACTGCAGCCAGCCACGTCGTCCATGTCTCGACCTTGATGCAGCACCTCTCCTTCTTCCTTCTTCGACGAAATCAGCTTGCGCAAATTGGGAATTCATACATCTTACGCAAACAACAAAAAATAAATGGAAAAGGGTGAAATTGCAATTGCACCAAAAATATGCATTTGTAATGAATATAAAACAAAACCAAAAAAACAAGTGATACGAGAAAGTGATTGAAACTTTCCATAAAGTGACCAAAACACCATTACATAAAAGCAGACTTGGACCTGCATCGATCGCGATAGTTCCCGAAGCAGAGGAAAATAGGATGTACTTAAGCAAATAGGAGGTGGCTGAGTTTGCTCATCTGGCTGCAAGCCAAACTATGTGTTCCCTCTCTCTCTCTCTTTGAAGGCAGAAAGATAGGGGATCCCTGGATTTGTTGTTTCTGGTGTGTAGGATGTGATTTAGGGATTTAATTAGCAGTCCTATGGTGGCAAAGACCACGCCATGGAGATTCTTGTGTTGTAGCTCCTTCCCTACCATATGACGCTCCTCTAGACAACGCGGGTGAGATGGCAGCCTCGTGTCCTTGATGATTCGTCGCATCGTTGAGTTTAGGGTTTGGTCGTCAGCATCGTCGCTTTGAGGAGGTGGTGACAATAGGCTTCCCTTTTGGTTCTTCGTGTCCACCTCCTACCCGGTCAGTTGTCGACCATTTTGGCGATTTTGTGGGGGCTTGTGTCTCCTAATTTGTATATTAGGATTTATGGAGTTTTGCGGCGGCCGTTATCATCTCATCTAGCGGTGTCTTATTCCCCGAGTCATTCGTCCTTCTAGATCGATGTTGACATTGTTTCATGTCATAGTTCACTTCCTAATTGCATGTGTGGATAGGACTCGTTCTGACGATGGCGCATACCTCCAACCATGACAACAATCAACATGCCATCGGTGCAAGTCGGAGAAGAAGGAGGAATCCCTAAGGATCGAGATGCAATTTATATTTCTATTAGTTTTTCCATGAGATGTTGGATCTAATGCTTTAGCATTTCCGTAATGAAAAAATGAATGTGTGGTAATACACTATAAGATTCTAGCTTCATAAGAATAAGATTCCACATAACATTATGCATGTGGAATTCTTTCTCTCTCAAGAATATGAGTGTAACATTCCCTGATACAAAAAATAACTTTGGAGATGGTGTCACATTCCGTCTTTGGATGCATTTTCACATTATGTCTACGGTCAACCAATGTTAATATGTAATACTGGAGATGGTTTTAGTCGGTTTTACTACTCAGAACACATATGAATTGGTTTTGCTCCTCAAACCGCCTGGAATACTTAAGAATTCGAGCATTGCTATTTTCAAGAACGAACAATTGTTGCTTTGCTTGCAACTTAAGACTGATTTCAGTTAAATATTATCTATTACAACTCACATATGAAAATTTCTATTATTACTTTGATATCTCAGGAAGACCTTGAAGGTTGAAGTAGACGAGAAGCCCTTTGGAGCTAAAGTAAACAAGTAGAACGCGGGCAACTTTACATGCTTAATTTATGTGAAATTTATGATACTTGGTGTATTGGTGATCTCACAGGGTAAATCAATAGGATTTAGCAAATCCTATTCTTATGGTCGCATAGGGTATGCCAACCTAGGACCAGACCAATTTAGGTATTTCTCCAATTACTGTTTACTAATGTGGGGCTTTCCCTCTGCTTTCTCTTTTTCGGGAGCCGAGCTGAAAAGATGAAGTTACCCAAAGAAAATTTAGCTTCTCCTTTCCTTGGAATGGGCCTGGCTCAGAAGGAACATGTCAAATAAGCTGGCAAACAAACTGTGATAACCTTGAGAGGACCCACTTTTCTTTTCTAAATAAAATTGTACCCATGGTAAGGAGAAAATAATCAATAGCGAGGAACTCCACTTTCACCATCACTAGCTAATTGATCGTGTGTTGCAATGAGCGCACATCTATTCTAGTGGTTCAACACCAATAATTATGTCTGACATATATGTCACACCCACCATATTCCAGATTTTGGTAAGGTTTGATTTTATTTGAGTATGAGTACAGGAAGCCAATGAAATTTTAACTTAGTGGAGGTTTTGGTAAGATTTTTATTTGATTTGCTATGGGTAGAGTAAGTCAAGGAAACTTTTGATTTGGTTGAAATTTTGATAAAAAATATATTTATTTGATTCAATTAATGCAGGAAATGGTTTTTGCTAAGATTTGATAGAGTTAATGAAGAACATTGTTTCCAATACGACATGGAAAAAGCACCAAATTAGTTTAGATAAAAGGAACATATTTCGATTCAGCTATTGGCAGCATAGCTCCTGTGTGCCAAAAATGTTTTTTTGCAAATGTCAAAAAAGTATATAGGTTCATTGTCACACTCAATAACGACCTGCAAATTTTTAGGGCAAAGCTAAGCATTTTGACCCGTGCAAAAAAAAAAGTCAAACGTCAAATGTTGCACTTAATTTTATTTTATTTACCGACAAACCACTGCTTCACGCGGAAGTTTTCAAGCACACTTGTTACACTAACAAGGTCGTCTACACACAAAAAAACAGAATTTTTTAACATTATTTTCTCTTTATTTTAAATGTATTGTTCATCAAAGAGCATATACCCCAGACCCAAAATGGCCAGCCTAGAGCATAAACTCTCCTTTAGAAATAGAGAAGAAAATAATAGTGGAACCTGATGTACACCCTGCAGACAAAAAAGGTAGGAGAAGTGACTTCTAGTCCGTTGCCATTTTTTGCGGGTGAAAAGAAAAGAGTAACGAACTGGAATTCACTTCTCATACTTTTTTTTTTGCAGAGTGTACACCATGTTTTATTATTGTTTTCTCTTGTATAATTGTGCTCTTCGAAAAAGGAAGGTACGAGAAATGTATTCCAGTTCGTTATTCCTTTTGAGTTCTCGTGCCTTTTCTTTTCTCTGAGCATCCTTTTTTTTTTGGTTTGTCTCTCTTATTTTATTTTCTTTCTCCACTTTTTTGTGTGGTTACGATCAGATTTTGATTTTCTTCTGGTTTAGCATTTGATTTGTATTTTTTTTGTGAGGGGTTTCTATTTGTTTTTGTCTCACTTTTCTATTTTCCATTTACTCACGGAATAAGTTGCTCAAACAGCTTTGCACTAAATTTTTTAATGTTTGTGATCGTTTCCTAAATACAAAAAATTTCAGTTTTGTGAATGCTTCTAAAATTATTTAAGATTTTCAGATCATAATTGTTTTATAAATTGTGAGCATTTTTTGGAATTTCTAAACATTTCTTTCAAACCATATATATTTTTATTATGAAAAAAACTCATGAAAACAAACTAAAAATCATGGAGCATACTTTTTTGTGAGTATAAACATTAAAAAATTCTGAACATTTTTCAATGTATAAATATTTTTAGAAAATATCCGTGTAACTTCAAAAATGTTTGGGCACTTTCATGGGAAAATGAAAACCAAGAAAGCAGAAATAAAAAACTCCACTGGAATCCTATATATACTTAAATAATGGACCCTCACTACCTTTAATTATGAGCCTTCTATCTCACTGTAAGCATCTACTAACACTATTATTCAACTCATGTAAACTAGCAAACTACATGGAAGAATATCCACTGATAGCACACCTTAAACGTCCCCATGATACCATTTAAAAAAACAAGTTTAAATGTTACTAAAACTTCTGAAATTTTATAAGGAATGTTCATAGGGAATTTGTCTGCAATCCATAAAATTTTCAGCTTTAAGTTTGAAATGCACATTGAGAAATTAGAAAAATAAATCCAAATGTGAAGTATCAATTTTGCTTTTGTCTTTTTTGACACTATTAATACTAGATTTGTTATTTTTATTTCTCAATGTGTATTTCGAATTCGGATCTGATTTTTTTAGGGGTTGTAGTCACATACGTCGCGAACATTCAAAAATAATTCAGATCTTCTTGAAACATACAAAATTAATTTTCCAAAGTTGGTATCATAGGAACATTTAAGGTGTGGTTATCACCTGATAGTTTGGGGGTTGTTCTAACACAAATGTAAATATGAAACTTGTCTACCTTAAAAAATAGTAGTTTTAAATTTTGATTATTTTTCATACATAATTTATCTGAGATTAATCTTTAAATTCTTGGCGCAACGAGGAAATCATCTTTTCCTTTAGGGGAAATCATCTAGTTAGAAAAGAACACTGGAAGAGCGCTCTTTCGTACATAATTCATCTGAGATTAATCTTTAAATTCTCGCCGCAACGGGGAAATCATCTTTTCTTTTAGGGGAAATTATCTAGTTAGAAAAGAGAATCTAGAAAAGAACACTGGAAGAGGACTGGGCTGGCAGCCCACGAATTGCGAGATGATACATATTTTTTGTCGATGAGAAATAAAACTGAAGATTCTGTCGATGAGAGATAAAACTGAAGATCAATGGCAGTATCGCAGAGCTCCAAAGACAAAGACGACTGAAGATCAATGGCAGTATCGCAGAGCTCCAAAGACAAAGACGACTTAGTGGTTCAACTAGTAGGAGACATCCTCCATCAGAGAGAGCAGTCATTGCAGAGCTCAAAAGAAATTTCTTGTTTTTTCTACGACTGCTCCAATGTTTTTATCTCGGGGGGAGGCATCGGCGCATCTGTTTACCAAAGCATATTATTCAACATGTAAACCGAAGAGGCTGAAAACTAAAATTCAACTCGAAAGAGAGGCCACTAGACGCGTGCAGATGTCAAGCCAGACAGCCATCTTCGTCTACGGCAATCCGGCGCCCTTCTCCCTGGCCTGCCTCTTCCGCTCCTCCTGCGCGATCCTGTCCTTGGTCGCTGCCTCGACGTCGTCCCACGTTGAGTGCTCCTCCGCCGTGCTCTCTGAACCGACCTTCTCCTTCACCCCTTGCGCAGCCTCCTTTGTGGCCTCCCAGGCGCCCTGCGCCGCCTGCTTCGCCTTCTCGCCGAGCGCCTGCGCCGTCTCAGCCACCTTGCTCGCGCCCTCCTTGGTCATCTCCGCCACCTTCTCCCTGGCGCTCCTGGTGCCCTCCGCGGCCCTGTCCTTGGCCTCGCCGGCCTTGTCCATGGCGCCCTCCGCCACCTCCGCCGTCTTCTCCTTGGCCGCGCCCGCCGTCTCCTTGGCCTTGTCGATCGCCTGCCCCGTCCTCTCCTTGGCCTTCTCCTTCATCTCCCCCGCCTTGTCCGCGGCCTGGCTTGCCGTCTCCTTCGTCTCGTGCTTGGCCTTCTCTGTCATGCGGGACGCCTTCTCGGCGGCTTCCTCCGCCGTCTCCTTGGCCCTCTCCTTCATCTCCCCCGCCTTGTCCGCGGCCTGGCTTGCCGTCTCCTTGGTCTCGTGCTTGGCCTTGTCCGTCATGCGGGAGGCCTTATCGGCGGCGTCCCCGGCCTTGTCCTTGGTCTCGTCGGCCATGCGCGACGCCTGGTCCTTCGCGCTCTCCTTGGCATCGCCGGTGGCGTTCTTGGCCTGCTCCGCCGCGCCCCTGTACTTGTCCTTGATCTCCCTCCGATCGTCCGGCGAGTTGTTATATGCCTGCCGATGCACGAACCAAAGCCGGCGAGCACGCATGTCAGCATGCACCTCAAGAGAAAAAACGTGGCATGGCAGACGAGCCAAACTGAACTTCGTATACTTACCTGCGACGATCTCGGGGCGGTCTGCAAGCAGATGGGGCTCCAGCTCGCGGCATGCGGCCGGGGAGCGAGGAAGCAGGGCCTGGGAATGGCCTTCACGGCAGTGTTGCCGGTGAGCGCCGTGGCGCTGGCGACCCGCGCGCCTCCGAGAAGCATGGCGGCCATCAACCTGGACATGGATGTACTCTATCAGGACGGCTCGATCCGTCGATGCGGCGAAATCTTGAATCAGTTGGCAACGATGGCGGTGTAATCTTGAGCTTTGCAGTAAGGGAGAGGACGAGGCCGACCGGAGTGTTATAAGCTCGAGGGAGGGGCGGCGGTGACACGTACGGGGACACGTTGCGGCTTGTGACGACACGTGGTGGCTCCGTGGAGTGTGCTGCTGTCCGTGGCCCGCAGGCCGGAGTGCCGCGAACGGTCTGAAGGTTCTGGACCGTCTGCTCTATGGCCATACAAGTGTGGTACGGACGTGGCCCTTGATCGAAGTTTATTCGCTCGTGCGCGCGGCAATGCCCACGTCTCATGCAAGTGCCCTACCGCGAAGACGGATTTTGCCAAGCAGCACGCGGCAAGCGGCGTCATTAATCCAAAAGCGAGTTCATATTCGGCGGAAGTGCTGTTCTGCTCCTGATGCATGTGGATCCAGGATGAATAGTAAATTTTAAAAAGGCTAGAATTTTTTTGATTTTTCTTTTTTGTGATAAACATTGTCGGATGTTTTATGACATGCAAAGTTTTGTGATGGAAAAACTTTCGTGCAGGTCTGGACAAAAAAATCGTTATTCCAAAGTGCTTTAAAAAATTGCCCTTTTTAAGCATTTTTTTTTACCCAAACCTCCATGAAATGTTTGTTCGTGAATTTTTTTTGCATGTTGATAAAACTTTTGACAATATTTTTCTAAAAATGATATTTTAATTATTTTTTATTTTCTTGATTTTATTGCTTCTGATGCCCCCGATTCAATCGTATACTAATCATACACGCAAATGTGTATGATCAAGATCAGGACTCACGGGAAGATATCACAACACAATTCTAGATACAAATTAAAATAATTCAAACTTCATATTACAAGCCAGGGGCCTCGATGGCTCGAATACATAAGCCCGAATACAAACGAGTCAGCAGAAGCAACAATACCTGAGTCCAAAGTTTGCCTTAAGAAGGCTAGTACAAAAGTATCAATGATCGAAAAGGCAAGGCCTCCTGTCTGGGAGCCTCCTAACTACTCCTGGTCGTCAGCGGTCTCCACGTAGTAGTAGGCATCCTCGGGGTAGTAGTAGTCGCCGGTGCTGGCAACTGGCTCCTGGGATCCGCCATCTGGTCACAACAACAGGAAAGAAGGGGGAAAAGGGTAGCAAAGCAACCATGAGTACTCATCCAAAGTACTCGCAAGCATCAGATCTATACTAAGTATGCATTGTTATCAAGGGGAGGGATGTATCTGTGGACTGTACTGCAGAATGCCAGAATAGAGGGGAAGACCTAGCCTATTGAAGACTAGCATCTTCAAGCATCTTGCAGCATCAGAAGAGGTAAGAGTAACATATTATACTAGCATTAAGTATGTTATAACTTCACCCATAGATCATTTCCTCGACTCCCTGCGAGAAAGCAATCCTGGAGCTATCATATCCATTTCATGCCTCAGCATCCAGTTCTAGTTGTATCGTTCGGGATACAACTCCAAGCGTCTGTTACCGTGGACACGGCTATTCGAATAGATAATACTTCCCTGCAGGGGTGCACAAACTTACCCAACACGCTCGATCAACTCCGGCCGGACACACCATCAGGTCATGACCGGCCTCGGCCGATCAACACACCGCAGTCCTACCTAGGCTCAACAGAGAGGCCAGCACGCTGGTCTACATCCTAAGTGCGCAGGGATCTTGGGCCCATCGCCCTTTGCACCCCTACATGTTGTGTACGCGGCCGGTGAGCAGACCTAGCCCCCTTATACAACCGCATGCGTTCCAGTCCAACCCGGCGCGCGCCGCTCAGTCGCTGACGTCCGAAGAGCTTTCGGCTGATACATACTACGCAGAGTGCCGCCCATACTTATTCCCGTGTGGTGGTTAGTGCGAAAAGGCCAGAGGCCTACTCGGATCACATATCCAAACCGTTAGTGTCTTGGTAGTGCGCGGTAATGAGCAGAGACTCACGATCATGTGACCCCATCGCCCCGTCTCGTGGACTCACGGCAAGGGTTAAGAATGCCCGATCGTGCCACGTAATAATCTCGCGGGTACCCTCCAGGTCAACCCGACTACACATCAATTCGCGGGTACACTCACGGTCAACCCGACTTCACATTTCTCTCACGGGTACCCCTCGGGGCCGACCCGACTTCAGTCATGGTTGTAGGGTAAAGTCAAAGTAACCGTGTGTCCAAAATAGCAAGGGGAAAACCCAAGGAATCACCCTCGATGGATTCCCACTCGATGTAACCGTCAAGGTGGACTTGGAGGAATCACCCTCGATGGTCCACACTTGAAGGGTTGCACGACAGAGTCGTTATCGGGAGTGGTGAAGGAGGAATCACCCTCGATGACCATGACCGAATAGCTACACTACAGGGTTAACATCAGAAGTGTTGACAAGGTATCACCCTCGGCACTCGATAGTAACTCTACAGAGTCGTACAACTAAGGGGGGGGTGATGTGTGGTGTCAGGACCTGGACGTTGATCGAGTCATCAGTCATCAAGCGGGGGCAACTGGGATAAGGTGAGGGGTCACTGGTGGATCACTGACCAACCTATACTAAGCAGATAGGATAAACATGTAAGGTAACAATTGCAGGCTAAAAAATCAGGCTATGCATCAGAATAGGGGCAATCAAGTATAGTAGCAAAATCTAATGCAAGCATGAGAGAGAAGGGAATGAGCGATGTCGGAATGATCAGGGGGGGGGGGGGGTTGCTTGCCTGGTTGCTCGGCAGACAGATGGAATCTTCTGAAGCGTAGCCGTAGTCGAACACCGAAGCATCAACAGTCTCGGGGTCTACCAAAAAGAAGTAGCAGAGGGGGAACACAATAAATAACAGAGCAAACAATTGCAACACAAAGCATGAAATGGCAAAACGTTGTGCTAGGGGCGACCTAACGCAGTGTTACGCGTAACAGACGGAGAGGGAAAACATCTCCCGGCGTTTGGTATTTCCGGGCAGATAAAGAGAGGGGGACGGTTCCATGTTTGCAGTGTTAGAGACATGTGACAGGTACATGGAGGGCACCAACAGTTTTGTCTCGTTTTTCTGAACGTTTTTCATATATAAAACATTTTCATCGGAGTTACGGATTATTTTCTATGAATTTTCAAAGTTTTAAATATTTTCTGAAATTCCTGGAATTAAATTAATTTCGAAAAAACACAGTTAAATACTTTTGTCACCTAGCAGTGGGCTAGCCACTGAGGCTGACATGTGGGGCCAGGGGCCCCGTTGACTTAGTCAACATCCCAGTCAGCAGTCAACACAGTTGACTGTTAACTGGTCAAATCTGGCAGATGGGGCCCACGTGTCATACTCTGTAGTTAAACTAAATTTAGTTAGTTAAATAAGTTAGCTAGGTGGGGCCCTGTGTTAGTGGGGGTTAGTGGCTAAATTAGTGGCCCTAATTTAAACAAGGGTATGTCCCTCTGTTAGAGGCACAGGCCGCCAGGGGATTTGCAGGGCGCGCATGACGCAACCAGGCGCTGGCGGCCATAGCCAGAGCCCCTCATGGGCGGCCGGCGAGCAGGGAAGGGCGCGGACACGTGCCAGGGCAGCGGGCGTGCGGCCAGGCACACGATGGCGGGCACGCGAGAGGGCATAGGAGCGGCGCAGGGCAGTGGCGGACACGGCGCTAGGCAGCGGCGGCGGCGACAGCAGGCGAAGCTGCGCGGAGCATGGCGGAAGTAGCGGGCAGCAGTAGCGTCAACAGAAGCTGCAGGAAGCCGCGGCAACAGCAACTAGTGGCAGCAGGCCAGCGCGGGGCGCGCGCGCAGCTGCGGGCGCGACCGCAGCAAGCACGGCGCGGGACAAGGCGCGGCCCGCGGCCAGAGGGCACGGGGGCGAAGCGAGCTCGGGCCAGGCGGGCAGCAGCGTCTACGGGAACGGGTCCGCGCGAAGGAGGGAGGGAATCGGAGGCGCGACTCACCGCGGTTCGCGGGGCAGTATCGGAGCAGCTGGAGAGGGTCGGGGCGGCGCGAGTCAACGACATGATGTAGTGGCCGGCGTTGGGGAAGAAACAATGGGCGTAGCTGAGGCTGCTCCCCGTCTCCATTCCGGTGGCGTAGACGATGTAGCGGCGATCAGTGAAGCTGCTGGACATCCACACGAGGCCCGGGGACGACGGTGATCGCGAGAACGGCGGTGGCCATGGCCGACGCGGATCGGGTGCGCTCTACGGAGGGGAGATGGACGCGAGGGGAAGGGGATCTGGGGGGGGGGTAGGTTTTCGAGGGAGGCTGAGACGGGCAGGGGAGGGAGAAAGAGAGTTGGGGGGTCTTTGTAACACCCTGGTTTTCGCTCCTTGTTTTTTTTCCTTCGCGGGATGTGACTCCCGTCTTTTTTTCTCGGTGTTATCGGATTTCTTTAGCTCCTGGGTATATGAAGATGGTCATTTAACCTTGCCTTCCCTATCAACCAGAGATTCTCTCGAGTTCAACCTTGCCACTCAAGATCTATTCTCAGGGTTTAGCCGTCGAAACCCTACCTTCCGAGTTACCAAAAGGGAAACCCTAATTCTTTTCGATCCAAAGGAACCCCAATTTACATTGATCTGATGCCTCCCAAACTTCTCCCAGTGATCACCCTATCCTTGTAAACCCTGGATATGCAAAAATATTGCCAAGTCATTTGCAATATTTTTCATTTATAATTAATTCCTTTTTCTGCCAGTTAAAGGAATTAAATCCAGGAAAATATCTATCCATCTCCAAAGTTCATGAAAACTTGTGGAGATATTCTTTGTGATCATATTGAGCTCCCATAAAAATATTGGCCATAATTAAGTAAGGGGAATTGCATTTTCCTATTTAATGCCAATATTGCATTTTGGACAGTTTCTAAAGGAACTACCATTTTGGTAGCCAGGAAGAATTCCAAATAAATTGTGGAGCTTATCCTATCCATATCTTCACCATTTCCATAAAAATCCAAAGTTCCATGGTTCAAATTTTGAGCACAACATCAATTTGCAAATTATGTTCAGTTGGGCAAATTGCAAAGGAAGTGCTTGAACCCTTGATCTATTTGAGCTGAAATTTTTCATGGTGGTTAACATTGCTAAATCACTCATGGAAATCAAAAACCAGCTCAATCCATCCATCCATGCTTCCACAGCAATTTTTCTAAGTTTCTGTTCAGATTGCTTGTCTGTGAAGGAAGTACCTTCATAGATGATCACAATGAGCTGAAACCTTTCCAGTATCTCCATATGTTCATATCATTACCCTACACCAAGTTTGAGCCATATCCATGTAGCCATTTTGTCCCAGCATCATCATCTCCATTTCTCGCCAGAGTATGTAACACCCCCCCGTTTCAACCACAGCGATCTCCTCTTAGTCATGCTAAGTCATCATCATTATGCCATTAGAAAAACCATTAAGAAATATTTCTACCTCAAGTTCAAAATCTAAAATAAAGTCAGTAAATTATTTCTTCAAACTGCCAAAACAAAATAGTTCATCATGTTGTAAATATTCCTAACGCAATTATAAAATTGAAACCAATAATGTTGAAATTCCCCAAAATGCCCCTGGACTTTAAAACAGTAGTCCAGCAGCATTTAATCTGTCCTTTCAATTTCTAAAAATGTCTAACCTATTCCTTTGGCCTCCAAACTTTTGCTGGCAGTGCCAAATATTACCAGGAAATATTGGGGCTTAGTCCCACATTTTTCTAAAAATGTTAGGTAGCTCACAAAAATCATTTCCTATCTCTGTTAAATGATAAAAGAGAAAACAGAAAATGGAAAAGGAACATAAACTCACCTGGCCTCTGGGCCGCGGCTACAGTGGCCGGCCCAGCCCACCCTTACCTACTTCTCCCTCCGTGTCGACCTCCCTGTGGCCGCGCCGGCGAGCGCCGGTGAATCGTCGACACCGCGACGGGAGCAGGGGCACGAGGGGATAAGAGCGAACCCCGTCCATCTCCCCTGGTCGCCCTCCTCACTCTCCTCCCCTTTTCCCCTCTCGCGCGCCCAGCTCCCTCCTCTTCCACCTCTGCCCGAGCGCGTCGCTGTCGCCCTTCGTCGTCTCCGCGGCCACCGGCCACCTCGAGCTGCGCTCGGGAGTCCAGCAGCTTCGCCGGGCTCGTCCCCATCTTCTTCACCCCCAGATCGACGCCGAGAACTGCCGCATCGCCGCCATCGCGGTCTTCCCCTTCTCCGGTCACCGCACCTGCTCCGACGAACCCCGCGGCCCTGCTACTACAAAACTGTCGTCGGGCCTCCTTGTGCCTCCTAGGTGAGCTGCGCTTCTTCTCCCCTCTTCTAGCTAGCCATGGCGCCCTCTAGCTCTGATCCCCGCCACGGCCGTGCTCGCCGCCGCCGCGAACCTCACCGTCATGGCCTCTGTCGCCGCAGCTCATGTTTGAGCTCGCTACTGAGCTCCTGGAGCTCCTAGAAGCCGAACGCGCGCACGCACACAGCTCCCCGACGCCTCTAGCTACGCTTTCGCCTGGGCCCGTACTCCGGCCGCCGCCCGAGCTCACCGTAGCCGTCACCTCTGACTGCGACAGCCCACGCTAGTAGCTTAGATCGATGCGGCATCGAACTCTCGCCCGAGCATGACCGAAAATGCCCGCGAAAGCGCACCGTAGCCGCTAGCCCGTGACGCGCCCGAGAGCTCCTCCGCCACCCGTCGTCGTCGGCGATGTTCCAGCCACCCCCGCGTCCAATCGGTGGCACCGATCGACGCACGGGCTTGCTGGCTCTCGAACGCGACCGGCCACGGTCCAATTGGACCCCCATAGGCGAAACCCGAGCCTCTCCAGCGAAGTTGCCGCCGCAGAGGGCTCGCCGGAGAGATTCCGGCGCCGGCGTCCTACGTGGACTGACCGTTGGGCCACCCTGAGCCACTGGCAACTGGGTCCCATGGACCCAGTTGACCAGTTGACCAGGTCAACGAGCTGACGTGGCGCCCACTGCCACTGACGTGTGGGTCCCCCGTGTCAGCACTTTAGTTAGCGGCTAATTGCACTTAATTAAGTTAAACCACTAATTAGCTAAGACACTGACAGATGGGCCCCACCTAGTTAATTAACTCTATTAGTTTAAATTAACTCACTGTTATACCCACAGAGGCTGACAGATGGGCCCCACCTGTCAGTTTGACCACTCAGCAGCTTAGTTGACTGGTTGATGCAGTGCTGATGTCATGCTGACGCAGTATATTTCTTTCTGTTATTTTAGATAATTCCAGAATTTCAAAAAATAGTTTAAAACTTTGAAAATTCGTAGAAAATAAACCGTAGCTCTGATCGAAAAACTTTCTACATGAAAGTTGCTCAGAACGACGAGACGAATCTAATCGTGTCGTTTGTTTCCATGTCGGAACCACCTACGTAGGAGAACCCGTAACTTTTGGCCTGATTCCGGTAGATGAATACCGCATATACACCGGTTATTAAATCCCACTTTAATCCTAAAATAACTAAACTAACTTAGACATATTTTTAGGCAACCCTGCACTGCATCCTAGGCATGGCATGCTCTGTGTTGCATATGTTTGCTGTGTATTTATCTGTTTCCTCCCCCTCTTCTCTCTCGTTAGACCCCGACACCGACGTAGTCCCCGAGGCCGACGGAGCTCCGAAGTACGACTACGCCCCTGACGACCAGATCCTTGCCGCAGAGCTTCCAGGCAAGCACCCCCCTTTTGAGCATACCGATATCGCCTATTCTTCTCTCTCTTATGCTTGCATTAGAAGTTGCTGTTACTACTGTTATCCTATATCTGCTACATAGCCTCTTTATTGTAACCTGCTATTGTTACCTACCTGCTTATCCTAAACTGTTTAGTATAGGTTGGGTAGAGACCTATCAGAGACCCCACTTTATCCCGACTGCCCCGCTGGAATCAGAAGACCCGATCAATGGGATCGAAGACCAGGCCCCGCACCGCACATTACTTCCCCCTTAGTTGCTCGACACTACTGGGTTACTATCGAGTGCCGAGGGTGATACCTTGTCAGCACTTCTAATGATAACCTTGTAGGTTAGTTAAACGGTCATGGTCAGCGAGGGTGATTCCTCCTACACCACCCCCGATAATGACACCGTCATGCAACTCCTCAAGAGTGGACCTCGAGGGTGATTCCTCCTTTGTTCACCTTGACGATAACATCAGGTGGAATTCCATCAAGGGTGATTCCTCAGGGTTCCCCTTGGTGTTAGACACACGGTTACTATGGTTACTATGACTTTACACTGAACCATGTTACTAAAGACGGGTCGGCCCCGAGGGGTACCCGCGCGAGCATATTTGCGAAGTGATGTGGAGACGGGTTGACCTGGAGGGTGCCCGAGAGATGAATACGAGGCGTGGCCGGGCATTCTTAACCCTTGCCGCAAGTCCTCGAGATGGGGCAACGGGGTCACATCGCTCGTGAGTCTCTGCTCGTTACCGCGTGCTCCTAATCCACTAACGGTTTGGATATTTGATCTGAGGGGCCTCTGGCCTGATAGCACTAACCATCACGTGGGCATAGTATGGGCGTTCTGCATCGTATACATCAGCCAAAGCTCTATAGACGTCAGCGAGGAGCGGCCCGCTTTGGACTGGACTGGTTAAGCCCGCGCTTGTATTAAGGGGGCTAGGTCTGCTTCCGGAGCGTCCTCGCAACATGCAGGGTTCCCAGGGCGAAGGCCCAAAACCCCTGGGGGCATAGGTTAGTCTGGCGTGCTGACCTCTCTTTAGAGCCTAGGTCGGGTTGCGGCGTATCGTTTGGCCGAGGCCATGCATGACCCAGTAAAGTGTGTCCGGCCGGAGTTAATCGAGCGTGGTGTGTAAGTTGGTGCACCCCTGCAGGAAAGAAACAATCTATCAATAGACTGTCCTACGATAACGGACACTCGGAGTTGTATCCCGATCGGTACAACTAGAACTGGACACTTGAGATGATAACTGGATAGTATGGCTCTGGGATTGCTTTCTCGCCGGGAGTCGAGGAAGAATCTCTAGGCGAGGTTGATGACACTACTACTACTTTACATTATGCTAATCTGCACTCTTCTAATGCTGCAAGACCGAGGAAGATGCTTGAAGATGCTACTCTTCAATAGGACTAGGATTTCCCTTCTATTCTGGCATTTCTGCAGCCCAGTCCACATATACAGCCTCCCTTTGATAATGTTGCATATGTAGTGTAGATCCTTGTTTGCTGAGTACTTCGGATGAGTACTCACGGTTGCTTTGCTTTCTTTTTCTCCCCATATCCGTTTGATGCAATGAGATGGCGGAGCTCCTAAGCCAGCTGCCCACGCCGACGGCTACTACTACTACCCTCCCGGCGAATACTACTACAAGGAGCCGTCCGACGACCAAGAGTAGGTTCGGAGGGTCCCAGGCAGGAGGCCCGCGCCTTTCGATCGTAGTGTTTTCTTTTGCCCCGCCTTCTTAAGGGCTTATTCTGTCTTTATTTTTATATCTATACTCAAATATCTGATGCTTTCGCTGACGCTTGTATGCGAGCTTATGTATTCGAGCCCTCGAGGCCCCTGGCTTGTAATATTAAGCTTGTAGGACTTTATTTATGTTTTAGAGTTGTGTTGTGATATCTTTAAGTGAGTCCTCAGGCTTGATCGTGTGCATTTGCGTGTATGGTTAGTACACGATTAAGCCGGGGTCGTCACAGAGTACATGGTTACAAAGGAAGTACCATCTATACTGGTCCATTTGTGTTGAAACTTTGGCCTCATGTCCACCTTAGTGCATGATTAACCCTTGCCCAAGATCAGGCCAAGGTGAGCACTGTGGTGGCCACACCACATGTCAAACATTTGCTGGTGGCTGCCTCTGCCGATGTCGATTCCTCGCTCGTCCCATAGCTGGTGGCTGCCTCTGCCGATGTCGATTCCCTGCTCGAACGCTGCCACCTCGCCGCGCTCTGGAAGCTCCGCTGTCGTCGCGAGACCCCTCCCCGCGGCTATAAATAGCATCCCCGAGCCCCTCCTCTTCACCAGCAGCCCCAGCCTCCCTTCTCTTCGAGCTCGAGGAGCTCCCTGCCTCTCCCATGGCCGCAGCTCTGCCGCCGGACCTCCATCGCAACTCCAGTGCCCTGGCCATCCCCTCCCTCCCTCTGCCGCAACCGCGTCTGCCCCAGGAGCCAAGGAAGCCACCGCCATCTCCATTCCCGCTGGGGAGGCCCTGCCGGCGCGGCCCCTCTGCTGCCGTTCGGCCGTCGTGCCTCGTGCCGCGGCGGCGGCGCTGCAGGTCGTCCGTGGGTGACCGCACGGCAAGGAGTGGCCGAGCTCCCGCGCTCGTCGGCCGACCTCCTGAGGCAGCGAGGCGACGGCTACGCCGGCGGCCGAGCACCCCGCACCTCCTCTATTCATGCTGCGTCAGGAGGAAGGAGACCAGGGGAGGAGAGAGAGAGAGAGGAGATAAGGTGGGTCCCACCCGTCAGCCGGTAGGCAAAGTCAACCCGGGACCGCGGTCAGGTTAAGTGGAGGCGCCCCTCGCTGAAATACGCTTTCACTTCACTGAAAGTGTATTTACAGAAGTGCGCCATCCGTTTTCAGCAGCCGGCGCTGAAACCCTTATATAGCGGACGTTCGTCGGTTAAGGGCAAAAATGAATAGGTTCTGTTTATTTTTCTGCCTAAACAACGAACGACCACAACTTTTCGCTCGTAACTCCGATTCAGGTGAAACCAACGCCCACGTCTTCAGTTCGTTGAGCCCGTTCCGATGGTATCATTTTCATAATGTTTACACATTCTGAAAATGACCATGTTTCCATTGCCCTTCTATCAGCCACTCCGAGAGAGAATCTTTTCCGGCGGATTTTCTTGCGAGGTTACCGCACTCTTTCCCGGAGTATCCCTTCACCCCCAGGCAAGCCGACCATCTGATATATGCCCTAAAACATTGCTCTGTGTTATTCCTACATGTTTAAATTAATATGCTTGTAATTGTATGCGTAGTAGTGGGCTGTATGTGACTCTGACGAACCCTTGTTTGTACTTTCATCGATGATGGCACCACGCCTGTGTCTGAGCTGCTTTTGGCCGTCTGGGGTGGATGCCGACATTATGTTCTCGTTTCAACAACTGGCCGTGTTCTGAGCTGTTTTGCGGCCGTCTCGGACAGTTGTTGAATTTCTTTCTGTAGTAGTGACCCTATGCTCTGAGCTATTTTTCGGCCGTCTTAGGGAACTGCTACATTCTTTTTATCAACATTGTCTCATGCTCTGAGCTGCTTTCTAGCCGTCTTGAGCCGGGGTTGAGTTATTCTGCTAATGTCCCAGATCTGAGTTGTAAAGACCATTCTGGTCGCTACTGGTTTCTTTGCCGCTTTTATGCAAGGGTTCCGATGGTCGTAACTTACAGCTAGAACTTGTAAAGTGATAACTTGCCATTTAAATGTTGTTTCACTAGTGACTCATTGTGATGTTATGTGGAGATAGGTTGTTATGTTTCCACAGTTGTTACCTCATACATAGTTACCACCATGTTAAGTTATTCATGATAAACAACCATGCTTGCTAAGTACCTGCTAAAGCTAAACCTAGTCGGTTGATCCAGAGTCACCTGTCCGGACTTACCCGTGCAGCCACATTTGCCGGTATGGGACGGCCTTGACTTGGTCTGATTGCGTGCTCTTTTATCGGTACCACCAAGCAGGGAAGGTTATGCGCGCGCGCTACCCTGGCCCGGTAGGCGGCGATAACCTTGTGAGCCTAGTTGATTGTTTAACCTGGGAGTCCCCATTTACAGTTGTTTGGCCACGACGGTGGCAGGTGTCACGAGGTGACACAGGGGCCACCCAGGGCAGGACTCCGGGGGAGGATGATTGTCGGTGGTACAATGGAGGAGTCACGGGTTAGGCAAGTTTCGTTGTAGCAACACTGGTCCACCCGAATGGGATCACGAGGCCAGGTGCTCCATGGTGTGTGTAAAGTGCACAACCTCTGCAGAGTGTAGAATCTATTCGAATAGCCGCGTCCACGGTATTGGACAGTCCGTCCAGACCTCACTAGGTGGTCAACCGTAATAACAGTGATAATAATGATGGAAGAACTTGTCTTATGCCCTGAGGTACTCAGTGGATTGTGAATATTCTGAGGGTTGTAAGGCAACCCGGAAGAGAGTAAGTTGGATTTGGTTAAGAGTTGGATTGGATCCTGAGATTATTCGGAGTATGGATTATATACTTGATATGCTTTACTTTACTGTATTTTACTTTAGTAGTTATATTGCTAGATAGGTATGCTATGGCATGATAATTAATATTGCTCTAATAACAAATACATGCTTGAATGCCATGGATTGCTTTGCTTGGTGTATATGTTAGTTTGGTTTGCTTGCGAGTAAATTCAAAAGTACTCAGCGGCCTTTAACGTGGCCAGGTTCACATAAGGATCCGTCGTCGAGGAGCCAGAGCATTCGCGGGCTAGAAGAGTAACCCAGTCAGATCCCTGTGGATTGGAGCCGCACCAAGACCCTGCTACCTTAGATAGAGCTTTTCCGCTGCCATCACCTCTTGTAAGATATCATGTAAGACTTATATATCCATTAATAGAAATGCCTGTGTTCATGATACTTGTTGTAAACGCGCATGCCAGAGTGATTTCCTGGGCTGGCATACGTGCCGACCGTCTGGCTACAGTGGTAATCAGGCGGGGCGCCACAGTCTTATCCCCTCGCCGGCGCCAGCAAGCGGATTCGGCGGGGCTCCTCCCCTGTAGCGACCCCGGTCGGGGGAACCGGGAGAGGGACGATCGTAGGTGGTGGGCTGGGCCGGTCGGGTGGCCGAGGCCCAGGTGGGGGGGTTGGGGCCTTTTCCTTTTTTTGTTTTCTTTTGTTTGCTTTCCTTTTTATTCTTATTTCTTTTCTGATTTCTATTATAGTTTCATTTATTTTAGATTTATAAAATACCAAGTTAGCACCTAAATTAGTATCATTAATATAGGCCACTGCTAAACTTAGTTTGGACCCAAAATAAAATAGTTTAATATTTTTCTAATTTGAAAAACAATTAAATTATTATTTTAGCCACTATTTTTAATTGGTTTAGGGCATTTAATTACTTTGTAAAAGGTTGGTTCCACCACCAAAATTAGTTAGGGATTATTTGTGACATGATGAACCTTTTAGTTTTCATGTTTGAGAAATTTTGAATTTCACTTGTTATTTGAATTTGAATTTGAACTTAGTTTGAAACAAGTGAGGTTTAGAATTTTTTTTAACCATGATGACCTGGCATCATTAATAGGGGTTTACTGTAGCCTAACTATCGGGGTGTCACAAATCTCCTTCACTACAAGAAATCTCGTCCTGAGATTTAAGAGGTGGAGTAAGGGGGAAAGTTCTGGGTACGAGATTCTAATGGGTCCGTTTGTTCTTGGGTGCTCTTCTCGAAGAGGTCGATCCATAGCGTTGATGTCTTCAATTCGATGCATCAGGGCACCATGATGAAGTCGTCATTCTTCCTTCAGGATCTCCATCGTACGTACGAAAAAGATTAGGGGAAAAACTCGGGAAGGACGAAGCTCAACACATGTTAGGTACCTAGGGGCTATCTCAGTGAACGAGGTATAGAGGCATCTCTCGAGTTGAAATTCAAGAAAGTCATTGAGAGTAAAGTAAGAAGGTGCAATAAGAAGCTTCAAGCGGATAGGCAATCGTTCATTGCCTGAAACGGAATGTGAGAGCAGTTCAGAGCAATGGGAATAAGTATTGTGTCTGATACCAGAATTGATGATCTCTCGAAAGGTGGCTCGTGAATTACATACGAAGCCAAGCGTGAGGAATAACTTTGGAAACAGGGGGTGTACAGGAGAGTCAGGTTTCGATCCTATGGAACTATGGGCTATGGGCCCACCATGTCGGTTAAAAGTAGAAATGGTGGTGATATTTTGCACGGTCTTGATAGCAAGACATGTCAGACGATAGCCTGTCAGTTATGTCGGCAACAACAATGGTACCAAGGGCGAGGGACGAAGAGAACCATTTTCCTGCTCGTTAGGACGAGGCGGACCAATAGGCAAAGTTCTCGTTCATCGGTGGTTACTGGAATGCCATCAACAATAGTAACAAGGTTATACTTGACAGGGTTGTACACCAGGGTGCTTACTTAAGCAGGGAATTATTGCTGCTTAGATTATATAGATGACAAGAAAGGTTAAACAAACCAACGAAGAAAATGTGATTATCCATTTAAACAAACCAATGGAAAGGAAAATGTGATTATACACAAGTATATCCTTCCCAAAGACAAGCAGAGCATGACATACTTGACTGGACATCAAGTACATAACCATTTAGACAAAGGGGGCAAAGAAATTCATGATGTTATCCATACAATAGTGTTTGGATAATTGATCAAGAAACAATTAGCTTCGAGCTTCCATTGTTCTTGTTGACGTTCGAAGTACCAAAATCATGCTTCGGGGTAGAAATGATATGGTGTTAAAGTAAAGATTAGGTATGAAGATCACAAGAAATACACAAGGGACAATTTTAGGAATAGCGAGGAAAACAAGGTATAAGCAAAACATGACCAAGTCAGTGTTGGAAGGTAGGCAAGGTTGTTGTCGATGACAACACAATTTATCGAGGGGCAAGGATAATATTTCTCGACATGAATTCGATTCATATCTTGGAAGAAGTCAAAATGTTGATGATGGTGACGACACATTTTGTCGAGAGGTTTCATGAAGATGTAATCGATCGGTGATGACACCAAGCCAAAAGAATGGTGAATCAAAAGGTTATTAGAACCACAGACAAGATGCAATCTTAGAATCAGAGTTGCCTTTCAAGGCAAACAATATGATGCTGAAAGTTCGACATATGCTTATCACATTGTCGGAATTGTGTTCCGGGGATGAAAGGCATAGTAGCACGGTCAAGCTTTAGCATGACGATGGTGATGTAGCCAATCGACTGGAAATGACATGATCGAGTACAAACTCGCAAGCAATGAAGATTACTAAGAGTTGTGGGATCGTAGTGCGGACTCGATTTACTTATAGGTGTTCTTGGTTGTCGAACAACCCAGAACCCGTGGAAAATTGGAATCTGCGAGAAATAATAGTTGATGAAGAACTCATAAGAAGTTATGTAGTCCCGTGTTATTCTCGAGATACCCAAGGGTAATACTCGAAGGTAGAGCAGAATCGAGGTTAGGCAGGCATATTGATCTGCAGAAGACAAGCGTTTAACTTGTCCGAGAAATGGGATCAAAGAAAAACTATCAGGGTCGGAACCACGGTTGCAAAGGACCAAGCATAGATACAAGATGAACTTATAACAAGGGGATTATTATTATTACAAGAAGCTTCCATGATAAGTTCCACATCGGGTCCATGGGCATGAACACAAAGTTCAAGGTCGACTCCCACTTCTCCAAAGGACAACCTTACATTCACTTCTCGTTTCGAAAATGGCATTAGTGTTGAAAGTTTTACCTAGTGAAATACCAGATGAGTATGACCCGTGAAATCTTTCGGGTACACACCGACTAGGAAAGGCATTGGTTCAACCCATCAGGGCATCTTAGGAACATATACCACAAACTGCAAGAATAATTAACACAAGCTTGATAGTAGAGCATGGTTAAAAAAAAAGCAAATGATACAATTTACCGAAGGCTTTATGTATCAGGGGAAGAACTCAAGGTTTATTCAATATAAAGGACGGGGTCGGATATTAATCCAACAAATGATTTAGCGGGCTACAAAGGATCTGATGTGAGTATCGATGTTCAACCAGAAGAAGTAATGCAAGGGAAACTGATTATAGAAATTTCAGGATAATTTCAAAGCTTAAATACGAAAGAATTATGATTTCCAAATCAGGGGATCAGAAGTAGAGGCTCTGATCAAAAGACAAGTAAGTTGGATAGACATAGATCACAATCAATCAAGGTTTGATTTACCAAGAACCAGCTCATGTCCGGAGTGACGTCTGAGCCGAAGGGACGAATTCTAGATGTGACTGATGATTCGGAGCATTCGTAAACCTATCAAATCAAATGCTCATAATGATGATGACAAAGGATGCCAATGAATATTGCTAGGCATATGAAAGTAACCATAATGCAGGCAGGTAAGACTTTCCAGAGCAATGGGTTGCAAAGGATTCTCGAAAGATCATATAGTATTTCAAAGTATCTTATGAAGCATATGAACAACTGGGGATGAACAGATACTCGGTAAGTGTGAAGAATTATCCGTAGGGGTATTCATGTGGCAAAGAACTGCAGGGCAGTAAGCTCAAAGGATTCTCGGGACAACAGAGAGTATTTCAGGGCATCTTGTAATAACAAGAGCAACGAGGAATGATTGTATGAATGGCAAGTGTATGTAGTTTTCCATAGGGGTTGACGATGGAAGGGAATGGCAAAAGTGATGAGCACAAGTTCTCGAGCGAACATTGGAGAGTATCTTCGAAGTCTTCTGGTGAAGCAGGCGATCATCTGGAATGAAGTGGCTCTCCGGAAGGAAGTAGTTACGAGAACCTAGAAGTAGAGTTAGTAAAATCATTGAACCCGAATAGAAGAGAGATCAGAGTCCCAGAGTAAGACGAGGAATAAAAGATCCTAATACCACCCATTTGTGATGTGGGCCCGTAAGCCACACAATAGTGTTAGTAAAGTTTTACAGAGACTAGACTCGACTTCGGCCAAGGAGTTTGAAGGGGGATTCCTACACGCAGTCGGCTCTGATACCAACTTGCGACGCCCCCGATTCAATCATACACTAATCATACACGCAAATGTGTACGATCAAGATCAGGGACTCACAGGAAGATATCAACACAACTCTAGATACAAATTAAAATAATACAAGTTTCATATTACAAGCCAGGGGCCTCGAGGGCTCGAATACATAAGCTGGAATACAAACGAGTGAGTGGAAGCAACAATATCTGAGTACAGACATAAGTTAAACAAGTTTGCCTTAAGAAGGCTAGCACAAAAGTATCAACGATCGAAAAGGCAAGGCCTCCTGCCTGGGAGCCTCCTAACTACTCCTGGTCGTCAACGGTCTCCATTTAGTAGTAGGCACCCTCGAGGTAGTTGTAGTCGCCGGTGCTAGCAGCTGGCTCCTGGGATCCGCCATCTGGTCGCAACAACCGAAAAGAAGGGGGAAAAGGAGTAGCAAAGCAACCGTGAGTACTCATCCAAAGTACTCGCAAGCATCAGATCTATACTAAGTATGCATTGTTATCAAGGGAAGGGATGTATCTGTGGACTGTACTGCAGAATGCCAGAATGGAGGGGAAGACCTAGCCTATCAAAGACTAGCATCTTCAAGCATCTTGCAGCATCAGAAGAGGTAAGAGTAACATATTATAATAGCATTAAGTATGTTGTAACATCGCCCAGAGATCACTTCCTCGACTCCCTGTGAGAAAGCAATCCCGGAGCCATCATATCCATTTCATACCTCAGCATCCAGTTCTAGTTGTATCGATCGGGATACAACTCTGAGCATCCGTTACCGTGGACACGGCTATTCGAATAGATAATACTTCCCTGCAGGGGTGCACAAACTTACCCAACACGCTCGATCAACTCTGGCCTGACACACCATCAGGTCATGACCAGCCTCCCTCGATCAACACACCGCAGTCCTACCTAGGCACAATAGAGAGGCCAGCACGCCGGTCTACATCCTAAGCGCGCAGGGGTCTTGGGCCCATCGCCCTTTGCACTCCTGCACGTTGCATACGCGACCGGTGATTAGACCTAGTGGCCAGCAGGGGTACCCCCCCTGTGATGTTATTTACATAAAAAATTCTTAAATATTTAGAAAAAATCATGTCAAAATTTCAGGTCATTCTGAGCACTTTTATTTTTGGGCACCTTTTTTATTGCATGGAAGATTCAGAAAACAGGAAAAACATGACATTTTATTGTATTCAACTAGAAATAACAGAAAATAAATGGTAGGGACAGACGGTTGTTCTTACTAAATTCATCGACCACATGTCTCTCAAAAGTAATCCATTAATAAGGTTGATCAAGTCTTATTAACAACCACTTCTGATTAACATGAACCCAAAGAATTTTCATAAAAACACTAAGTTACCTCAACGGGGATATGCATATCCCCAACAATAAGTATTTCATATTTCTTTTTGGCAGTAGGTAGAGGGAGTTGAAAACTTCCAATAGTAATTGCCGGAGACTTTTCAATAACATTAATACCTTTTACTTGAAATTGTTTCTTCGGAAAGTGCACTGTATGCTCATTACCATTGATATGAAAAGTGACTTTGCTTTTATTGCAATCAATAATAGCTCCTGTAGTATTCAAAAAGGGTCTACCAAGGATAATCGACATCTTGTCGTCCTCGGGCATCTCAAGTATAACAAAGTCTGGTAAGATAGTAACATTTGCAACAACAACAACGGGCACGTCCTCACAAATACCGATAGGTATGGCCCTTGATTTGTCAGCCATTTGCAATGATATTTTAGTAGGTGTGAGTTTATTCAAATCAAGTCTTTTGTATAAAGAGAAAGGCATAACACTAACACCGGCCCCCAAATCACATAAAGCAGTTTTGACATAGTTTCTTTTAATGGAGCATGGTATAGTTGGTATTCCTGGATCTCCTAGCTTTTTAGGTACCCCATCCTTAGAAGAATAATTAGAAAGCATGGTGGAGATTTCAGCTTCAGGTATTTTTCTTTTATTAGTGACAATGTCTTTCATATATTTAGCATAAGGGGCCATCTTTAAAATATCAGTTAAACGAGTATGCAAAAAGACTGGCCTGCGCATTTCAGCAAAGCATTCAAATTCTTCATCATCCTTTTTCTTAGATGGTTTAGGTGAAAAGGGCATGGGTTTCTGAATCCATGGTTCTCTTTCCTTGCCATGCTTTCTAACAACAAAGTCTCTCTTATCATAACGTTTATTTTTAGGTTGTGGGTTATGATACGTCTCCAACGTATCTATAATTTTTTATTGTTCCATGCTATTATATTATCTGTTTTGGATGTATTATATGCATTAATATGCTATTTTATATTATTTTTGGGACTAACCTATTAACCTAGAGCCCAGTGCCAGTTTTTGTTTTTTCCTTGTTTTTAAGCTTCGCAGAAAAGGAATACCAAACGGAGTCCAAACGAAATAAAAATTCATGATGATTTTTCTTGGACCAGAAGACACCCAGGGGACTTGGAGTCCAAGTCAGAAGAGATGCGAGGCGGCGACAAGGGTGGAGGGCGCGCCTTAGGGGGGGCCTGCCTTGTGGGCCCCTTGGGACTCCTCTGACCTAGCAATTCCTCCTATATATTCACATATATTCCAGAACCACCAGAGCAAGCCACGAAAACACTTTTCCACCGCCGCAACCTTCTGTTCCCGTGAGATCCCATCTTGGGGCCTTTTCCGGCATCCTGCCGGAGGAGGAATCGATCACGGAGGGCTTCTACAACAACTCCATTGCCCTTCCGATGATGGGTGAGGAGTTTACCTCAGACCTACGGGTCCATAGCTAGTAGCTAGATGGCTTCTTCTCTCTCTTTGATTCTCAATACAACGTTCTCCTTGATGTTCTTGGAGATCTATCCGTTGTAATCTTCTTTTGTGGTGTGTTTGTCGAGATCCGGTGAATTGTGGATTTATGATCAGCTTATCTATGAATATTATTTGAATCTTCTCTGGATTCTTTTATGCATGGTTTAATATCTTTGTATTTCTCTTCGAATTATCGGTTTGGTTTGGCCAACTAGATTGATTTTTCTTGCAATGGGAGAGGTGCTTAGCTTTGGGTTCAATCTTGCGGTGTCCTCACCCAGTGACAGTACGGGTAGCGAGGCACATATTGTATTGTTGCCATCGAGGATAAAAAGAAGGGGTTTTCATCATATTGCTTGAATTAATTCCTCTACATCATGTCATCTTACTTAAGGCGTTACTCCGTTCTTTATGAACTTAATAATCTAGATGCATGCCGGATAGCGGTCGATGTATGGAGTAATAGTAGTAGATGCAGGCAGGAGTCGGTCTACTTGACACGGACGTGATGCCTATATGCATAATCATTGCCTTGGATATCGTCATAACTTTGCGCTTTTCTATCAATTGCTCGACAGTAATTCGTTCATCCACCGTATTATTTGCCTTCATGAGAGAAGCCTCTAGTGAAACCTATGGCCCCCGGATCTATTTTCCATCATATTACTTTCTGATCTACTATTTTCCATCATATTACTTTCCGATCTACTATTTTGCAATCTTTTATTTTCAGATCTATATACCAAAAAGCCCCAAAAATATTTTATCTTTTGTTTATCTATCTCTATCAGATCTCACTTTTGCAATTGACCATGAAGGGATTGACAACCCCTTTATCGTGTTGGGTGCAAGTGTTTGATTGTTTGTGCAGGTGTTGGTGATTTGTGCGTTCTTCTCCTACTGGATTGATACCTTGGTTCTTAACTGAGGGAAATACTTACCTCTACTGTGCTGCATCACCCTTTCCTCTTCAAGGGAAAAACCAACGCAAGCTCAAGAAGTAGCAGGAAGAATTTATGGCGCCATTGCCGGGGAGATCTACGCCAAGTCAAGACATACCAAGTACCCATCATAAACTCTCATCTCTTGCATTACATTATTCTCCATTTGCCTCTCATTTTCCTGTCCCCCACTTCTAAATCGATTTTCAAAAAGATTTGCCTTTTTATTCGCCTTCTTTTCGTTCGATCTTTTGTTTGCTTGTGTTACCATGTGCCTTCTTTTTGCTTGCATCTTTGCTTGCTAAAAGTTTATGGATCCTCATCCACTTGCTAATCTTTTTAAGAGATCCAATTATGATGAACCAATTTCTAGTGATTTGAGTGCGCTAGATTATCTTTATGAAGTTTTGCTTGAAATTTGTGAATCTGAAAATTGTGATGAAGTGTTAAAAGAAGAAATCTATGAAGTGATTCACGATAGCTCCTTGGATGAAAAGCATGATTGCAATGGTTCTACTATAAATTCTATTAATGTCAGTTGTGCTAATGATATGCAAAACCCTAAGCTTGGGGATGCTAGTTCTGCTAGGTCCACTACTTGTTGCAATGATCATGATTGGGGCGATTTTTCTTATGATCTTGAAAAGTTATTTAAGCCTCATGATGAATATGTTTCTAATAATATTAAAAGTGGGTTTGTAAGAGTGTCAACTCTAGGTAATAATGATCCCACTACTTTGGAGTATGATCAATCTTATGAAATTTTTGATAAAAGTGGGCTTGGAGAGGTCATGACTTTATTTAATGATAATCCCACTATTTTCGAAGAGTGTCAACTTTGCATGCATGTGGATCATGAAGAGAATAGTTTATGTGGTAGTTATATTGTTGAATTTGATTATGATTCTACATGTAATTATTATGAGAGGGGAAAATATGGATGTAGAAATTTTCATGTCACTAAATTGCCTCTCGTTATGTTGAGATTGCTATTGTTTCTTTCTTCTTCCTTGCATATGCTAGTTTTTGCTTTTCTTGATAATTTGTTTGCTTATAAAATGCCTATGCATAGGAATCATGTTAGACTTAAATTTGTTTGTCACATGTTTTATGATGCTCTCTTTGTGTTTCAATTATTATCTTTCATGTGAGCATCATTGAAATCACAATGCCTAGCTAAGGGTGTTAAACAATAGCGCTTGTTGGGAGGCAACCCAATTTTATTTTTGTTCTTGTTTTTTTTGGTTATGTTTTTCAATAAATTTTTCATCTAGCCTCTGGTTAGATGTGTTTTGGTGTTTTAATTAGTGTTTGTGCCAAGTAAGACCTTTGGGATGGCTTGCGGTGATAGTTGATTTGATCTTGCTGAAAAACAGAAACTTTTGCGTCCAGTCACAGAATTTGAATAATGCACTGGAGCGTTGAAAACCCCTGAAGTTTTTACAAGAGATTGATATAGAAATTTTCTATTTTTCCGTAAATTTTCATAATTTTTGGAGTTACATAAGTATTAGAACAATTCAGATCTTCGCAGACTGTTCTGTTTTTTACAGATTCTGTTTTCTTTGTGTTGTTTGCTTATTTTGATGAATCTATGGGTAGTATCGGGGGATATGAACCATGGAGAAGTTGGAATACAGTAGATATTAAACCAATATAAATAAAGAATGAGTTCACAACACTACCAAAAGTGGTGATTTTATTTTCTTGTACTAATGGATCTCACGAGTTTTCTGTTGAGTTTTGTGTTGTGAAGTTTTCAAGTTTTGGGTAAGGATTTGATGGACTATGGAATAAGGAGTGGCAAGAGCCTAAGCTTGGGGATTCCCAAGGCACCCCAAGGTAATATTCAAGGACAAACAAGAGCCTAAGCTTGGGGATGCCCCGGAAGGCATCCCCTCTTTCGTCTTCGTCTATCGGTAAATTTACTTGAGGCTATATTTTTATTCACCACATGATATGTGATTTGCTTGGAGCGTCTTGTATGATATGAGTCTTTGCTTTTTAGTTTGCCACAATCATCCTTGATGTACACACCTTTTGAGAGGGACACGCATAAATCGTGATTTATTAGAATACTCTATGTGCTTCACTTATATCTTTTGAGCTAGGCAATTTTGCTCTAGTGCTTCACTTATATCTTTTTAGAGCACGGCGGTGGTTTTATTTTATAGAAATTATTGAACTCTCATGCTTCACTTATATTATTTTGAGAGTCTTTCTAAACAGCATGGTAATTTGCTTTGGTTATAAATTTAGTCCTAATATGATAGGCATCCAAGAGGGACATAATAAAAACTTTCATATAAAGTGCATTGAATACTATGTGAAGTTTGATTCCTTATGATTGTTTTTGAGATATAAAGATGGTGATATTAGAGTCATGCTAGTGAGTAATTGGGGATTGTAGAAATACTTGTGTTAAAGTTTGTGATTCCCATAGCATGCATGTATGGTGAACCATTATGTGATGAAGTCGGAGCTTGATTTATTTATTGATTGTCTTCCTTATGAGTGGCGGTCGGGGACGAGCGATGGTATTTTCCTACCAATATATCCCCCTAGGAGCATGCACGTAGTACTTCATTTCGATAACTAATAGATTTTTGCAATAAGTATGTGAGTTCTTTATGACTAATGTTGAGTCCATGGATTATATTCACTCTCACCCTTCCACCTTTGCTAGCCTCTCTAGTACCGCGCAACTTTCACCGGTTTCATACACCTACCTTTTACCTTCCTCAAAACAGCCACCATACCTACCTATTATGGCATTTCCATAGCCATTCCGAGATATATTGCCATGCAACTTTCCACCGTTCCGTTTTATTTTCCATCATTGTCATATTGCTTTGCATGATCATGTAGTTGACATAGTATTTGTGGCAAAGCCACCGTTCATAATTTTTATATATGTCACTCTTGAATCATTGCACATCCCGGTACACCGCCGGAGGCATTCATATAGAGTTGTGAGTAAATAAAAGTGTGATGATCTTCATTATTAGAGCATTGTCCCGTGTGAGGAAAAAAATAAAAGAGGCCAAGGAAGCCCACAAATAAAATAAAAGAGGCCAAAGAAGCCCACCAAAAAAAAGAAAAAAATGAGAGAAAAGAGAGAAGGGGCAATGTTACTCTCCTTTTTCCACACTTGTGCTTCAAAGTAGCACCATGATCTTCATGATAGAGAGTCTCCTATGTTATCACTTTCATATACTAGTGGGAATTTTTCGTTATAGAACTTGGCTTGTATATTCCAATGATGGGCTTCCTCAAATTGCCCTAGGTCTTCGTGAGCAAGCAAGTTGGATGCACACCCACTTAGTTTCTTTTTGAGCTTTCATAAACTTATAGCTCTAGTGCATCCGTTGCATGGCAATCCCTACTACGCCTAGTTGATGTGAGACTATCTCCTTCTTTTTGTCTTCTCCACAACCACCATATTCTATTCCACCTATAGTGCTATGTCCATGGCTCACGCTCATGTATTGCGTGAAAGTTGAAAAAGTTTGAGAACATCAAAAGTATGAAACAATTGCTTGGCTTGTCATCGGGGTTGTGCATGATTTGAATACTTTGTGTGGTGAAGATGGAGCATAGCCAGACTATATGATTTTGTAGGGATAACTTTCTTTGGCCATGTTATTTTGAGAAGACATGATTGCTTTATTAGTATGCTTGAAGTATTATCGTTTTTATGCCAATATTAAACTTTTGTTTTGAATCTTATGGATCTGAACATTCATGCCACCATAAAGAAAATTACATGGATAAATATGTTAGGTAGCATTCCACATCAAAAATTCTGTTTTTATCATTTACCTACTCTAGGACGAGCATGAATTAAGCTTGGGGATGCTTGATACGTCTCCAACGTATCTATAATTTTTTATTGTTCCATGCTATTATATTATCTGTTTTGGATGTTTTATATGCATTAATATGCTATTTTATATTAATTTTGGGACTAACCTATTAACCTAGAGCCCAGTGCCAGTTTCTGTTTTTTTGTTGTTTTTAAGCTTCGCAGAAAAGGAATACCAAACGCAGCCAAACGGAATAAAACTTCACGATGAGTTTTCTTGGACCAGAAGACAACTTGCGGACTTGGAGTCCAAGTCAGAAGAGCCACAAGGCGGCAACAAGGGTGGAGGGCGCGCCCTAGGGGGGGCGCGCTCCCTGCCTTATGGGCCCCTCGGGACTCCTATGACCTAGCCCTTCCTCCTATATATTCACATATATTCCAGAACCACCAGAGCAAGCCACGAAAACACTTTTCCACCGCCGCAACCTTCTGTTCCCGTGAGATCCCATCTTGGGGCCTTTTCCGGCATCATGCCGGAGGGGGAATCGATCACGGAGGGCTTCTACATCAACTCCATTGCCCTTCCGATGATGCGTGAGTAGTTTACCTCAGACCTACGGGTCCATAGCTAGTAGCTAGATGGCTTCTTCTCTCTCTTTGATTCTCAATACAATGTTCTCCTTGATGTTCTTGGAGATCTATCCGATGTAATCTTCTTTTACGGTGTGTTTGTCGAGATCCGATGAATTGTGGATTTATGATCAGCTTATCTATGAATATTATTTGAATCTTCTCTAAATTATTTTATGCATGATTTAATATCTTTGTATTTCTCTTCGAATTATCGGTTTGGTTTGGCCAACTAGATTGGTTTTTCTTGCAATGGGAGAGGTGCTTAGCTTTGGGTTCAATCTTGCGGTGTCCTCACCCAGTGACAGTAGGGGTAGCGAGGACGTATTGTATTGTTGCCATCGAGGATAAAAAGATGGGGTTTTCATCATATTGCTTGAGTTAATTCCTCTACATCAAGTCATCTTACTTAAGGCGTTACTCCGTTCTTTATGAACTTAATACTCTAGATGCATGCTGGATAGCGGTCGATGTGTGGAGTAATAGTAGTATATGCAGGCAGGAGTCGGTCTACTTGGCACGGACGTGATGCCTATATGCATAATCATTGCCTTGGATATCGTCATAACTTTTCGCTTTTCTATCAATTGCTTGACAGTAATTCGTTCACCCACCATATTATTTGCCTTCATGAGAGAAGCCTCTAGTGAAACCTATGGCCCCCGGGTCCATTTTCCATCATATTACTTTCTGATCTACTATTTTCCATCATATTACTTTCTGATCTACTATTTTGCAATCTTTTATTTTCAGATCTATATACCAAAAAAACCCAAAAATATTTTATCTTTTGTTTATCTATCTCTATCAGATCCCACTTTTGTAATTGACCATGAAGGGATTGACAACCCCTTTATCGCGTTGGGTGCAAGTGTTTGATTGTTTGTGCAGGTGTTGGTGATTTGTGTGTTCTTCTCCTACTGGATTGATACCTTGGTTCTTAACTGGGGGAAATACTTACCTCTACTATGCTGCATCACCCTTTCCTCTTCAAGGGAAAAACCAACGCAAGCTCAAGAAGTAGCAGGTTATCAAGATCAATAGCAGGTTCTATCTCAACATCATTATCTAGTTCTTTATCATTGTCTGGTTGAGCATCTTCATGAACATCATCATTATTATTTTCATTATCACTGGATGAATGTTCATTACCAGATTGAGTTTCAGTATCAGAAATAGAGACATCATTGTTATCTTCAGAAGGTTTTTCTACCTCACACTAGTGGAAAAAAGCCTAGCTATGGCATGGCAAATAGTGCCTTGCTGGCCTAGACACCCAACGCCACCAATATGGCGCCATTGTTAAGAAATAGTGGCGGCGTTGCCACCTACACCATCAGTATTTTGGACCGTAATGGCGTGCCGCGTTGTCAACGCCAGCAATAGTTTTTGTAGCGAAAAAAAATTATATATGCACCTGCATATAGGTGGTCATTTGTCAACATGCATGCAATACAACAAGGTTACTTAAGACTTAGTAATATGTCAACATGTGCGCGCCCTGCCACACACATTCTTTTAAATGTTGTCGATGACGATCATCATCCACAAGTCATGGCGTGTGGTGTTCCTGATAGTACCTATGATAGCTTGTCCATCGTGCAGATTCTTGCCAACGAGGAAGCCCCTCCACCCCATCGCGCTTAAGACAATGCGATCATCCGTGTCCGCTAAATACGCACAGGTGGAGATGGAGCCCGTTGTTGTAAGGCATACTCCAGTATAGCCTACTTCATCAACCTCAATGCCACAACTCACAGCTAGCCTCTTAGGTAATTTCTGAGAAGAAACATATGTCAATTGGATTCTACACTAATTAAGCATGAATTGGATCCTTTACACTAAGCATATATATCAATAAGAATGCACACAATTAATTAAGCACATCAAAAGATTCCACAGTAAACACATACCATGATATGGCCGCTGGATACATTGGTCCTTCTCAGACGGGTCACGAATGGCACCCCGACGTAGTAATCACGAGATGGAAGTTTGTCCAACAGGTTGTTAGTCTGATCGTTGTTCAATTGCATTCTTTGGTCAAAGACGGCATCATAAACAACGGTCATCCTGGGTCTTTGTCCTCTTAAGGAGAAGGTGATCAATTCACCCCTATTGAGATGGTTGTGGGAGAGGAAACGATCCCATTTGTCTCCTCCCAGTTGGGTCATCGTTTGTCCTTTTTCGACCTCCAAAGTGTAGGGGCCCCTGGGGGCTTCGAAGATGACAATGTCTTTGGTCAGCTCATTGAATTCCAACCTCACGTTGCATGGAACAATCTATGTATCAAAAAATAGAAACAAGCACAACATTAATGGTTATAGATAAAACAGAAATATGTCAAACTAGTATATAGAAGGTTTGTTGTTACCGCCGAAGGAACATAGCACCACTGGAAGTAGATGCCGAAAAGATCGCCAGTTGCAAGGCTGAGGGCGCACTTTGACTTGCATATTTCACATGGTGGTGGATGGGCCATTCTACGAGAAACATATCATTTGCACATTACAATAACCGGATTCTACGTTTGTTTGGGCTACAGATTCTACAAGAAACATGCCATTTTTCGTAACATTTCTTTGGTAATTTTTAAAAACCAAAAGGCGATTCCACAGATTCTACAATGAACAATACATCCATACAAACTGGAAGACCATTTCTCTTATCGAACTACAAATTCCACACAAACAAGTATAGCATATTGTAGTAAACTAGTATAGTATATGCATACATACAAGAAAAAAGGGAGGGGATATCACCTCTTAAGGAGGAGGTGGCGGTGGCGGCGGCGGCGACAGCAACCAGCGTCGACGCCGGCGAGGTCCGGACGTGGTGGTGGCGGCGACGACGACGAGCGGCGATGACGGGCGAGGTCCGGAGGACGGCGGCGGCGACGAACGGCGATGCTGGGCGAGGTCCCGAGGGCGGCGACAGCGACGCCGGGCGAGGCCCGAAGGGGGCGGCGGCGCTGGTGGCCAGGGGGGAGTAAAAAGTAGTGCCTATGGGTAAATAGGACACTGGGCCAGGCCTAGCTCAGGGTTGGACAAAACTTAGTGTTGGCATTGCCAAAATGGACACGACATGACTAGATACTTTATCTATGGCATGTACATAAATCGCACGCCAGCTGATGCGGCTTGAAGCTACGTCGGTATTTCCCCAAAGAGGAAGGGATGATGCAGCATAGCGGCGGTAGGTATTTCCCTCAGTGATGAAACCAAGGTTATCGAACCAGTAGGAGAGCCAAGCAACACTACGTAAACAGCACCTGCACACAAATAACAAATACTCGCAACCCGACGTGTAAAAGGGGTTGTCAATCCCTTCCGGGCAACGGCGCCAAAAATTGGCAAACGGACGTGAGAGAGTAGTAAATATTGATAGATCGAACGCCAAATAAAATAAAGTGCAGCAAGGTATTTTTGTATTTTTGGTTTAATAGATCTGAAAATAAAAGTTGCAAATAAAGAAAAGAGCGAATAGCAAAATAGATCTTGAAAGCAAATATATTGGAAAAGAGACCCGGGGGCCGTAGGTTTCACTAGTGGCTTCTCTCGAGAAAAATAGCAAACGGTGGGTGAACAACTTACTGTTGGGCAATTGATAAAACTTCAAATAATCATGACGATATCCAGGCAATGATCATTATATAGGCATCACGTCCAAGATTAGTAGACCGACTCGTGCCTGCATCTACTACTATTACTCCACACATCGACCGCTATCCAGCATGCATCTAGTGTATTAAGTTCATGGAGAAACAGAGTAATGCAATAAGAATGATGACATGATGTAGACAAGATCTATTTATGTAGAAATAGACCCCATCGTTTTATCCTTAGTAGCAACGATACATACGTGTCGGTTCCCCTTCTGTCACTGGGATCAAGCACCGTAAGATCGAACCCACTACAAAGTACCTCTTCCCATTGCAAGATAAATAGATCAAGTTGGCCAAACAAAACCCAAATATCGGAGAAGAAATACGAGGCTATAAGCAATCATGCATATAAGAGATCAAAGAAGACTCAAATAACTTTCATGGATAAAAAGATAGATCTGATCATAAACTCAAAGTTCATCGGATCCCAACAAACACACCGCAAAAAGAGTTACATCAAATGGATCTCCAAAAGACCATTGTATTGAGGATCAAGAGAGAGAGAGAGGAAGCCATCTAGCTACTAACTACGGACCCGTAGGTCTACAAAGAACTACTCACGCATCATCGGAGAGGCACCAATGGAAGTGGTGAACCGCTCCATGATGGTGTCTAGATTGGATCTGGTTGTTCTGGACTCTGCGGCGGCTGGAATTGATTTTCGTCGACTCCCCTAGGGTTTCTAGAATATTGGGGTATTTATAGAGCAAAGAGGCGGTTCGGGGGGCACCCGAGGTGGGCACAAACCACCAGGGCGCGCCTGGTCCTCCAAGCGCGCCCTGGTGGGTTGTGCTCCCCTCGGAGCACCCCCCCCCCAGGCGCTTCTCCAGCCTACTGGATGTCTTCTGGTCCAAAAAAATCCACAAAAAGTTTCGCTGCGTTTGGACTCCGTTTGTTATTGATTTCCTGCGATGTAAAAAACATGCAAAAAACAGCAACTGGCACTTGGCACTATGTCAATAGGTTAGTACCAAAAAATGATATAAAATGACTATAAATTGATTGTAAAACATCCAAGAATGATAATATAACAGCATGGAACAATAAAAAATTATAGATAAGTTGGAGACGTATCAGCATCCCCAAGCTTAATTCCTGCTCGTCCTCGAGTAGGTAAATGATAAAAACAGAATTTTTGATGTGGAATGCTGCCTAACATGTCATCTCATATTCTTTTCTTTATAACATGGACATTTGGACTTTTATATGGTTCAAAGCAATAGTCTAGTTTTGACATGACAACTTAAATACTCAAGCATATCAACAAGCAACTATGTCTTTCAAAATATCAATGCTAAAATAAGTTATCCCTAGCCCATCATGCCCAACCATTGATCCACTCATGAAACACACTTGCATATTAACTACACCCAATGCTCAAGTACGATCACAGTGCCTCCTAGTTGGTGCTTTATAAGAGAAGATGGAGACTCAAATTAAAAATAAAAATTGCATAAAGTAAAGAAAGGCCCTTCGCAGAGGGAAGTAGGGATTTGTAGAGGTGCCAGAGCTCAAAGCTTAAATTGAGAGATAAAAACATTTTGAGAGACATACTTTTCCCACCAACAAAAACGACTTAGAGCTCCCCACAGTTTCCATGCTAGATATATCATAGGCGGTTCCCAAACAGAAAATAAAGTTTATTCCTTTTTCCACCATTTCTTTCACTTTCCATGGCTAGCCGTATCCACGGGTGCCCTCCATACCAACACTTTCCAAGGAATTTATTATTTGACAACATAAAGTAAATTCATTTATTCATTTTGGGACTGGGCATCCCTAATACCTTTGCCTTACTCTCGTGCAATGACAAGTGAATAAACACTCATCGTGAGAATAACACATCTAGCATGGAAAATATCAGCCACCCCTCACGGCCTCGCGAGCGGTACGAGCACACAAAAGAGAAATTTATTTTGAAAATTAGAGATGGCACATGCAAATTTGCTTAGAACGGCAAAAGAATACCGCATATAGGTAGATATAGTGGACTCATATGGCAAAAATGGTTTAAAGGGTTTTGGATGCACAAGTAGTGATCATACTTAGTGCAAAATGAAGGCTAGCAAAAGATTGACAAGTGACCAACCAAGAAACAAAAAATCTCATAAGTGAGCATTAAGCATAATTAACACCGAATAATGCACCACAAGTAGGATATAATTTCATTGCATAACTATTGATTTTCGTGCTTGCATAGGGAATCACAAACCTTAACACTAATATTCTTACTAAAGCACAATTACTCATCAACATAACTCACATATCACTTCATCATATCTCAAAACTATTACAAGGAATCAAGTTTATTTTGTCCAATGATCTTCATGAAAGTTTTTATTATATCCTTCTTGGATATCTATCACTTTGGAACTCATTTTCATGTGTTGCTTTTGATAAGCTCAAACAAATATAAGTGAAGATCATGAGCATAATACTTCTTTCTCTCAAATTAATTTAAGTGAAGCAAGAGAGAATTTATTAAAAAAATTACTAACTCCCAAATAAATCTAAGTGAAGCATGAGAGTATTTCTTCAAAAATAACAAAGCAAACCGTGCTCAAAAAGATATAAGTGAAGCACTAGAGCAAATCCATAGCTCATTAAAATTTAAGTGAAGCATAGAGAGCAATTCTAACAAGACATGGCATAATTTTGGCTCTCTCAAATAGGTGTGTCCAGAAAGGATTCATGACTTAGAACACAAAGCAAAACAAGCAAAGACTCATATCATACAAGGCACTCCAAGCAAAACTCATAGTATGTGACGAATAAAAATATAGCTTCGAGTAAAATACAGATGGTCGTTAGAAGAAAGAGGGGATGCCACTCGGGGCATCCCCAAGCTTAGTTGCTTGCTTATCTTTGGATAATAGCTTGGGATGCCATGGGCATCCCCAAGCTTAGGCTCTTCTTACTCCTTATTCCTTCATCCATCGTAAGATAACCCAAAACTTGAAAACTTCAATCACACAAAACTCAACAAAACCTTCGTGAGATCCGTTAGTATAAGAAAGCAAATCACTACTATAAGTAATGTATCAAACCAATTCATATTTTATTCTTGCATTATATCTACTGTATTCAAACTTTTCTATGGCAAAAACTCTTCAAATAAAACCATAGATTCATCAAAATAAGCACACAATGCAAAGAAAACAGAATCTGTCAAAAACAGAACAGTCTGCAAAGATACGAATTGTTCTCATACTTCTGTAACTCCAATATTTTTTAAAAATTAGGACAACAGAGGAAATTTGTATATAAATGTTGTGTAAACAATTCATAATTTTTTGTCTCTGCTGTGAATTTTCAAAATTGTTTTACTGGACACAAAAGTTTCTGTTTTCCAACAGGATCAAATCAACTATCACCCAAATCATCCCAAAGGCTTTGCTTGGCACAAACACTAATTTAAACCACAAAAACACATCTAATCAGAGGCATAATTGGGTATTTAATTGAAAACAGCAAGAAAACCAAAAAGCAAAAAGATACAAGTTGGGTTGCCTCCCAACAAGCGCTATTGTTTTACGCCCTTAGCTAGGCATAATATTTATTGATGCTCACAAGAAAGGTAAAAATTAAAACACAAAGAGAGCATCATAAATCATGTGACAAACACATTTTAGTATAACATACTTCCTATGGATAGGCATTATATAAGAGAACAAATCATCAAGACAAGCAAATTCTAGCATATGCAAAGGAGAAGAAAGAAACAATAGCAATCTCAACATAACGAGAGGAAATTTAGTAACATGAAAATTTCTACAACCATATTTTCCCCTCTCATAATAATTACATGTAGGATCATAATCAAATTCAACAATATAGCTATCACATAAAATATTCTCTTCATGATCCACATGCATGCAAATTTGACACTCTTCCAAAATAGTGGGATTATCATAAAATAAAGTCATGACCTCTCCAAGCCCACTTTTATCAAAAATTTCATAAGATTGAACACTCTCCAAATATGTGGGATTATTTTTACCTAAAGTTGACACTCTTCCAAACCCACTTTCAATATTATTGCAAACATTATTATCAATAACATATTCATCATGAGGCTTAAATAAAATTTCAAGATCATAAGAAGAATCACCCCAATCATGATCATTGCAATAAGTAGTGGACATATCAAAATTAGCATCCCCAAGCTTGGGATTTTGCATATTATTAGCACAATTGGCATTAATAGAATTTATAATAACATAATTGCAATCATGCTTTTCATTTAAGGAGCTATCATGAACCACTTTATAAATTTCTTCATTTAACACTTCATCACAAATTTCAGATTCATAAATCTCAAGCAAAACTTCATAAAGATAATCTAGTGAACTCAATTCACTAGCAATTGGTTCATCATAATTGGATCTTTTGAAAAGATTAGCAAGTGGATGAGGATCCATAACAATAGATTTTTAGCAAGCGAAGATGCAAGCAAATAAAAGGCACATGGCAACACAAGCAAACATGAGATCTGACAAGAAAAACGGCGAACGAAAAAGAGGGCGAATAAAATGGCAAATTTTTGTGAAGTGGGGGAGATGAAGACGAGAGGCAAATGGCAAATAATGTAAATTGCAAGGAGATGAGATTTGTGATTAGGAACCTGGTAGATGTTGATGATGTCTCCCCGGCAACGGCGCTAGAAATTCCTTTTGATGCGGCTTGAAGCTACGTTGGTATTTCCCCAAAGAGGAAGGGATGATGCAGCACAACGGCGGTAGGTATTTCCCTCAGTGATGAAACCAAGGTTATCGAACCAGCAGGAGAACCAAGCAACACTATGTAAACAGCACCAGCACACAAATAACAAATACTCGCAACCCGACGTGTAAAAGGGGTTGTCAATCCCTTTCGGGCAACAGCGCCAAAAATTGGCAAACGGACGTGAGAGAGTAGTAAATATTGATAGATCGAACGCCAAATAAAATAAAGTGCAGCAAGGTATTTTTGTATTTTTGATTTAATAGATCTGAAAATAAAAGTTGCAAATAAAGAAAAGAGCGAATAGCAAAATAGATCTTGAAAGCAAATATATTGGAAAAGAGACCCGGGGGCCGTAGGTTTCACTAGTGGCTTCTCTCGAGAAAAATAGCAAACAGTGGGTGAACAAATTACTGTTTGGCAATTGATAAAACTTCAAATAATCATGATGATATCCAGGCAATGATCATTATATAGGCATCACGTCCAAGATTAGTAGACCGACTCGTGCCTGCATCTACTACTATTTCTCCACACATCGACCGCTATCCAGCATGCATCTAGTGTATTAAGTTCATGGAGAAATGGAGTAATGCAATAAGAACGATGACATGATGTAGACAAGATCTATTTATGTAGAAATAGACCCCATTGTTTTATCCTTAGTAGCAACGATACATATGTGTCGGTTCCCCTTCTGTCACTGGGATCAAGCACCGTAAGATCAAACCCACTACAAAGCTCCTCTTCCCATTGCAAGATAAATAGATCAAGTTGGCCAAACAAAGCCCAAATATCGGAGAAGAAATACGAGGCTATAAGCAATCATGCATATAAGAGATCAAAGAAGACTCAAATAACTTTCATGGATAAAAAGATAGATCTGATCATAAACTCAAAGTTCATCGGATCCCAACAAACACACCGCAAAAAGAGTTACATCATATGGATCTCCAAAAGACCATTGTATTGAGGATCAAGAGAGAGAGAGGAAGCCATCTAGCTACTAACTACGGACCCGTAGGTCTACAAAGAACTACTCACACATCATCGGAGAGGCACCAATGGAAGTGGTGAACCCCTCCATGATGGTGTCTAGATTGGATCTGGTGGTTCTGGACTCTGCGGCAGCTGGAATTGATTTTCGTCGACTCCCCTAGGGTTTTCTGGAATGTTGGGTTATTTATAGAGCAAAGAGGCGGTTCGGGGGGCACCCGAGGTGGGCACATCCCACCAGGGCGCGCCTGGGCCTCCAGGCGCGCCCTGGTGGGTTGTGCTCCCCTCGAAGCACCCCCAGGCGCTTCTCCGGCCCACTGGTTGTCTTCTGGTCCAAAAAAATCCACAAAAAGTTTCGCTGCGTTTGGACTCCGTTTGGTATTGATTTCCTGCGATGTAAAAAACATGAAAAAAACAGCAACTGGCACTTGGCACTATGTCAATAGGTTAGTACCAAAAAATGATATAAAATGATTGTAAAACATCCAAGAATGATAATATAACAGCATGGAATAATCAAAAATTATAGATACGTTGGAGACGTATCACCAGCACAATCTCCCAACTGGTCAGCACAGCTGGACCCACATAGTAGTGACGTCGGGCAAAATAGCTACGCCAGCACTACTCATGAATACCTGGCATGCCAATTACACCAACGCTAACACTATTTGAAAAAAATAGTGCTGGCGTTGATGAAAACTGGCGCGCCACCAACGAAAGTTGTGGCTAGCACTTTTTCCACTAGTGTCAGGATCACTAGAAGTATGCAAAGTCCTATCATTTTTCTTTTTCTTTTTCTTTTTAGTAGGACTAGGTGCATTAGTATTAATTCTTTGAGAGTCTTGTTCAATTCTTTTAGGGTGACCTTCAGGATAAAGTGGCTCCTGAGTTATTTTACCTCCTCTAGTTGCTACTCTAACAGCATAATCATTCATATTATTGTTCATTTTCATTAAGAAGCTCACTTTGAGATTTAGCAACTTGTTCTAACTGGGTTTAACCATAGACGCATGTTTCCTACACCTCTAACATCATTTGTAATTCTAAATAACAAGTCACTCAAGCGAGCAATCATATCAGAATTTTGTTTCAACTGTTTCATAACATTTGCATTGAAGTGATCTTGTTTTCTAATGTAGTGGTCAAATTCATATAAGCATTGACTAGGATGTTTATTGTAAGGTATATCACCTTCATCAAACTTTAAAAGAGAATCTACCTCTACCACCTATGGTGGTGGTGTGTCAAGTCCATGTATCTCTTCAATAGGTGGTAAATTCTTAACATCCTCTGCTTTAATACATTTTTCCTTCATACATTTCTTTGCTTCTTGCATATCTTCGGGACTTAGAAATAAAATACCCCTATTCTTTGGAGTGGGTTTAGGCGGTGGTTCAGGAAGAGTCCAATCATCATAATTCTTCAATATTTTATTCAATAATTCCTCAGCTTGTTCAACAGTTGTTCCCTTAAAACACAACCAGCACAACTATCTAGGAGGTCCCTAGAAGCATCAGTTAGTCCATTATAGAAGATATCAAGTATTTCGTTTTTCTTGAGAGAATGATCAGGCAAAGCATTAAGTAATTGGAGAAGCCTCCCCCAAGTTTGTGGGAGACTCTCTTCTTCAATTTGCACAAAGTTAAATATTTCCTGTAAAGCAGCTTGTTTCTTATGAGCAGGAAAATATTTTTCAGAGAAGTAGTAAATCATATCCTGCGGACTACGCACACAACCAGGAGCAAGAGTATTGTACCATATCTTAGCATCACCCTTTAATGAGAACGGAAATAACTTAAGAATATAGTAGTAGAAAATTTTCTCATCATGAGCAAAAAGGGTGGCTATATCATTTAATTTAGTAAGATGTGCCACAATAGTTTCAGTTTCGTAGCCATGGAAACGATTAGATACAACAAAAGTAATTAACTCTGGGTCGACAGAGAATTCATAATCCTTATCAGTAACAAAGATAGGTGAAGTAGCAAACTTAGGATCACATTTCATTCTAGCATTCAAAGATTTTTCTTTCAACTTGCATAAGAATTTCTTAAGATCATCTCTATCTTTACAAGCAAGAAAATCCCTAGCAACCTCTTCATCCATAACATAACCTTCAGGTATCTTAGGCAATTCATATATAGGAGAGCTAGGTCTAATAGGTGTTTCATAATTTCCAGTTTCAAAGACTTCATCAGTTTCAGTAATTTCATTCTCCTTAGCTCTAGCAATTTGTTCATCAAGAAATTCACCTAGTGGCACATTCTTATCAAGCAAGGTACTAGCATCATCATAAACATCATTCATAGTAGAAGTAGCATCATCAATAACTTGCGACATATCATGATTAATAGCATGTGGTGGTGTTGCTAGCTTACTCAAAACAGAAGGCGAATCAAGTGCAGAGCTAGATAACAGTTCCTTACCTCCCCTCGTCTTAGAGGGAACGATCTTGGTTCTATCATCCTTAAGATTCTTCATAGTGATAAATAGATAATAATCCCAAGTGACTCAACAAATATAGCTATGCTCCCCGGCAACGGCGCCAGAAAAAGGTCTTGATAACCCACAAGTATAGGGGATCGTAACAGTTTTCGAGGGTAGAGTATTCAACCTAAATTTAAAGATTCAACACAAGGGGAGCCAAACAATATTTGTAAGTATTAGAAGTTGAGTTGTCAATTCAACCACACCTGGAGATTAAATATCGGCAACAAAGTGATCAGTAGCACAGTAGTATGATAGTTTGATAGTAGTAACGATAGCAGTGGTAAAGGTAACTTTGCAAGAACAATATGTGAAAAGCTCGTAGGCATTGGATCGGTGATTACGCTGGATAATATTCATCATATAACAGTCATAACCTAGGGTGACACAGAACTAGCTCCAGTTCATAAATATAATGTAGGCATGTATTCCGCAAATAGTCATACGTGCTTATGGGAAAGAACTTGCATCACATCTTTTGTCCTACCCTCCCGTGGCAGCGGGCTCCATAAGGAAACTAAGGGATATTAAAGCCTCCTTTTAATAGAGAACCGAAACAAAGCATTAACACATAGTGAATACATGAACTCCTCAAACCACCAGAAATAATCCCAATTATTGTCACCTTGGGGTATGCGGATCATAACACGTAGCAGGTGCATATAACTTGCAAGATCGGATCACAAACATAGATATAATGGTGAAAACATAAACGGTTCAGATCTGAAATCATGGCACTCGGGCCCTAGTGACAAGCATTAAGCATAGCAAAGTCATAGCAACATCAATCTCAGAACATAGTGGATACTAGGGATCAAGCCCTAACAAAACTAACTCGATTACATGATGAATCTCATCCAGCTTCTCACCGACCAGCGAGCCTACGAAGGAATTACTCACTCCCGGCGATGAGCATCATCAAATTGGTGATGGAGGATGGTTGATGATGACGACGACCGCAGATCCCCCTCTCCGGAGCCCCGAGCGGGCTCCAGATCTGGCCTCCCGATGAAGAACAGGAGGTGGCGGCGGCTCCGTATCATAAAACGTGATGAAACTTCCTCTCCTATTTTTTCTCCAAAAATAGGATTTTATAGCGTCGGGATTAGGGTCAGCGGAGCCTCGTGGGCTCCACTACCCACCAGGGCGCGCCAGAGGGGGGTGGCGCGCCCTGGTGCCTAGTGGCCAGCTCCCCCCCCCCTCAAGTGGGTCTTGGTTCCAGTATTTTTTATTTATTCCAAAATAATTCTCCAAAAAGTTTTGTCCGATTCCGAGAACTTTTATTTCTGCACAAAAACAACACCATGGTAGTTCTGCTGAAAACAGTGCCAGTCCGGGTTAGTTTCATTCAAATCATGCAAATTAGAGTCCAAAACAAGAGCAAAAGCATTAGGAAAAGTAGATATGATGGAGACGTATCAGTAGGCCTTAGGCATTTTTCATTTTTCTTTTCTATTTTCTGTTTTTTTCTCTGATTTCTATTTTATTTTAATACTAAATGAGTTTTCTTAAATGCGAGACTCCGCACATAAATCAAGCACATTATTGCTAGGTGTTACAAAAAGTTTGGGGCCATTTGGAGTTGTCTAACCATTTTTAGAAATTGACAAGGCCAATTTAACTGCTGCTGGACCACTAAATTAATTCCCAGGGGCATTTGGGGAATTTTAGAGATGTTGTTTTCCTAAACAGAATTACTTAGGAATTATTTGCAAAATTATGAACTATTTTGTTTTCATTTTGAAGATGTAAATTATTGAATTAAAATTTAAAATTTAATTTGGCTTGAGTTTGGACAAGTGGCAATTTGCATAGTTAATATGATGACATGGCCACCATTAGGGGGAAGATTACTGTAGCATGACACTGGGGTGTTACAATTAAGTACTTAAATAAAAACCATTGTCTTCATGCCTCCGCGAGGACGGATCAGTCAGTTACAGGATAATGAAGGGGTGCCCTAGGAGGAAGTGCCATCGTCGCCGTTACCATCGTCCGCTTCAACCTCGTTAGAGCCCTCGTCGTTGTCGCAGGAGAACTTCCCGAGAAACGCGTCCACATGGCCTTCTACGGCCTCCACAAGGCCATCACGGAATTCTTCAGGAACGGGACCTATCACCTTGCCGAAGTCAAAGTCAGGGTCGCCGTGCAGAAGGTGGCTGAAGACACGGGTCGCCGCCTGAGAGAAGAGGTTGCGACATTCCTCCTCCAAGATGCCATCCACCTTCTAGGCCCGTCTTCGAGCCGGTTGATACGTCCATTTTGCACCATGTTTTCCTACTATTATTTATAATGTTCTTATGCATAATAATGCTTTTGGTAGTAATTCTAATGCCTTTTCTCTCATAATATGCCAGGTTTACACAAAGAGGGAGAATACCGGCAGCTGGAATTCTGGACCTGAAAAAGCTACATCAGAGTTACCTATTCTACACATCTCCAAATGAGCTGAAAATTTACGGAGAATTATTTTGCGATATATGAAGAATATTGGAGCAAACTACCAGAGGGGGCCCACCAGGTGGGCACAACCCACCTGGGCGCGCTAGGGAGCCCAGGCGCGCCCTGGTGGGTTGTGCCCTCCTCGGCCCACCTCTGGTGCCCCTCTTGTGGTACATAAGTCATTTTGACCTAGAAAAAAGAAGGAGAGGACTTTCGGGACGAAGCGTCACCGTCTCGAGGCGGAACTTGGGCAGGAGCGCTTTTGCCCTCCGGCAGAGCGATTCCGCCGGGGGAACTTCCCTCTCGGAGGGGGAAATCATCGCCATCGTCATCACCAACAACTCTCCCATCTTTGGGAGGTCCATCTCCATCAACATCTTCAATAGCACCATCTCCTCTCAAACCCTAGTTCATCTCTTGTGTTCAATCTTTGTACCGGAACCTTAGGTTGGTACTTGTCGGTGACTAGTAGTGTTGATTACATCTTGTAGTTGATTACTATATGGTTTATTTGGTGGAAGATTATATGTTCAGATCCATTATGCTATTTAATAGCACTCTGATCTTGAGCATGATTATTATTTGTGAGTAGTTACTTTTGTTCTTGAGGTCACGAGAGAAGTCATGTTGCAAGTAATCATGTGAACTTGATATGTGTTCGATATTTTGATGATATGTATGTTGTGATTCCCTTAGTGGTGTCATGTGAACGTCGACTACATGGCACTTCACCATACTTGGGCCTAAGGGAATGCATTATGGAGTAGTTATTAGATGATGGGTTGCTAGAGTGACGGAAACTTAAAGCCTAGTTTATGCGCTATTTCGTAAGGGACTGATTTGGATCCAAAAGTTTAATGCTATGGTTAGATTTTATCTTAATACTTTTCTCATAGTTGTGGATTCTTGCGAGAGGGTTAATCATAAGTAGGAGGTTTGTTCAAGTAAGAACAGCACCTAAGCACCGGTCCACCCATAGATCAAATTATCAAAGTAGTGAACACGAATCAAACCATCATGATGAAAGTGATATGATGAAATTCCTGTGTACCCTCAAAAACGCTTTGCTTATCATAAGAGACCATTTTGGCCTGTCCTTTGCCACAAAAGGATTGGGCTACCTTGCTGCATATTATTTACCATTACCGTTACTTGCTTGTTACAAATTATCTTGCTACCAAACTATCTGTTACCTACTATTTCAGTGCTTGCAGAAAACACCTTGCTGAAAACCACTTGTCATTTCCTTCTGCTCCTCGTTGGGTTCGACACTCTTACTTATCGAAAGGACTACGATTAATCCCCTATACTTGTGGGTCATCTAGGATCTTTTCTGGCGCCGTTGCCAGGGAGTGAAGCGCTCTTGGTAAGTGTAAATTCGTAAGGAAAAATTATTACTACGTGCTGAAATTTATTGTCACTTGTTACTATAGAGAATCATCTTTAAGGGGGTTTGTTCGGGGTATCTTCACCTCGACCAGAACCACAATTAGCTACCCCTCAACCTACTGCACCTACTGAAAATATTGGTTATGAAATTCCTTCGGGTATGATAGAACAACTACTAGCTAATCCCTATGCAGGAGATGGAACCGAACATCCTGATATGCACTTGATATATGTGGATTATTTAAGCTTGCAGGTTTGCCCAGAGATGAAGCTAAGAAGAAGGTTTTCCCTCTATCTTTGAAGGGAAAAGCATTAACATGGTATAGGCTATGCGATGATATTGGATCTTGGAACTGGAACCGATTGAAATTGGAATTTCACCAAAAAATTTATCCTATGCATCTAGTTCATCGTGATCGGAATTATATATATAATTTTTGGCCTCGTCAAGGAGAAAGTATCGATCTAGCTTGGGGGAGGCTTAAGTCAATGTTATATTCATGCCCCAATCATGAGCTCTCAAGAGAAATTATCATTCAGAATTTTTATGCTCGACTTTCTCGTGATGAATAATCCATGCTCGATACTTCTTGTATTGGTTCTTTTATGAAGAAGACTATTGAATTCAGGTGGAATCTTTCAGAAAGAATTAAACGCAACTCTAAAGATTGGGAACTCGACAAAGGTAAAGAGTCGAGTATTAAGCTTGAATTTGATTGTGTTAAATATTTTATGAATACCGATGCTTTTCACAAGTTTAGCACTAAATATGGACTTGACTCTGAGATAGTAGCCTCTTTTTGTGAATCATTTGCTACTCATGTTGATCTCCCTAAGGAGAAGTGGTTCAAATATCACCCACCTATCAAAGAAGAAATTAAAGAACCCGACATAGCTAAAGATGAAACTATTATTTACAATGTTGATCCAGTTGTCCCTACTGCTTATATTGAAAAACCACCTTTCCCTGATAGGATAAAGGAACATGCTAAGGATTTAACTGTGGTTCGCAAAAGTAATATTAGAGCACCTAAACCTGCTGAACAAATTAAATTAGAACCTAGTGTTGCTATGGTTAAAGATCTTTTGGTAGAAAATATTGATGGGCATGTTATTTACTTGTGTGATGAAGCTGCTAGAATTGCCAAACCCGATGAAAAAGATAAACATAGACCTGTTGTTGGCATGCCTGTTGTCTCAGTTAAAATAGGAGATCATTATTATCATGGTTTATGTGACTTAGGTGCTAGCGTGAGTGCTATTCCCTTTCCCTTATACCAAGAAATTATGAATGACATAGCACCCGCTGAAATAGAAGACATCTATGTCACTATTAAACTTGCTAATAGAGACACCATCACACCACTTGGGATTGTTAGAGATGTTGAAGTCTTGTGTGGGAAAATAAAATACCCCACTGATTTTCTAATTCTTGGTTCCCCACAAGATGACTTCTGTCCCATTATCTTTGGTAGACCTTTCTTGAACACTGTCAATGCCACTATAGATTATCATAAACAAACTGTCAGTGTTAGCTTTGGTGATGAGTCTCATGAGTTTAATTTTTCCAAGTTTAATAGACAACCTCATAGAAAGAATTACCTAGTAAGGATGAAATAATTGGTCTTGCTTCTATTGCCGTGCCTCCTACAGATCCACTAGAACAATACTTGCTAGACCATGAAAATGATATGCACATGCATGAAAGAAATGAAATAGATAAAAAAAATCTTCGAACAACGACCTCTGCTAAAACACAATTTGCCTATTGAAACTCTAGGAGGTCCTCCTCCACCTAAAGGTGATCCAGTGTTTGAATTAAAACAATTTCCTGACACTTTGAAATATGCTTATCTCGATGAGAAGAAGATATATCTTGTTATTACTAGTGCTAACCTTTCAGAGCATGAAGAAGAAAGATTATTGAAAATTCAGAAGAAGCACCGAGCTGCTATTGGATATACTCTTGATGATCTTAAGGGCATTAGTCCTACTCTCTGTCAGCACAAGCTTAATATGGAACCTGATGCTAAACCCGTCGTTGATCATCAACGACGTTTGAATCCTAAGATGAAAGAAGTGGTAAGACCTAAAATATTAAAGCTTCCGGAAGCAGGTATAATCTATCCCATAGCTGATAGTAGATGGGTAAGCCCCGTTCATTGTGTCCCTAAGAAGGGAGGTATTACCATTGTTCCTAATGATAAAAATGAACTCATTCCACAAAGAATTATTACTGGCTATAGAATGGTAATTGATTTTCGGAAATTAAAGAAAGCAACTAGAAAAGATCATTATCCTTTGCCTTTTATTGATCAAATGCTAGAAAGATTATCAAGCACACACACTTTTGTTTTCTTGATGGATATTATGGTTTTTCTCAAATACCTGTTTCATAACCTGATCAAGAGAAAACCACCTTTACTTGCCCTTTTGGAACTTATGCTTATAGACGTATGCCTTTTGGTTTATGCAATGCACCTGCTACTTTTCAAAGATGTATGACTGCTATATTCTCTGATTTTTGTGAAAAGATTGTTGAGGTTTTCATGGATGATTTTTCTGTTTATGGAACTTCTTTTGATGATTGCTTGAGCAACCTTGATCAAGTTTTGCAGAGATGTGAGCAAACTAATCTTGTCTTGAATTGGGAGAAGTGCCACTTTATGGTTAATGAAGGTATTGTTTTGGGGCATAAAATTAAAGGTATTCGTAGTTTTCTCGGTCATGCTGGTTTCTATAGGAGGTTTATTAAAGACCTCTAAAATTTCTAGGCCTCTTACAAATCTTTTACAGAAGGATGTTCCATTTGTTTTTATGATGATTGTGTAGAAGCATTTGAAACACTTAAGAAAGCCTTAACTTCTGCACCTATTGTTCAACAACCTAATTGGAACTTGCCTTTTGAAATTATGTGTGATGCTAGTGATTATGTTGTTGGTGCTGTTTTAGGACAAAGAGTTGATAAGAAATTAAATGTTATCCATTATGCTAGCAGAACTCTAGACAGTGCCCAAAGAAATTATGCTACTACTGAAAAACAATTTTTAGCAGTTGTGTTTGCTTGTGATAAATTCAGATCTTACATTGTTGATTCTAAATTTATTGTTCACACGGATCATGCTGCTATTAAATATCTTATGGAAAAGAAAGATGCTAAACCTAGACTCATTAGGTGGGTTCTCTTGCTACAAGAATTTGGTTTACATATAACTGATAGAAAAGGAGCTGAGAATCCCGTAGCTGATAACTTATCTAGGTTAGAGAATATCCTTGATGACCCACTACCTATTGATGATAGCTTTCCTGATGAACAACTAGCTGCAATAAATATTTCTCATAATACTCCTTGGTATGCTGACTATGCTAGTTATATTGTTGCTAAATACATACCACCTAGTTTCACATACCAACAAAAGAAAAAATTCTTCTATGATTTAAGGCATTACTTTTGGGATGACCCACATCTTTATAAAGAAGGAGTAGATGGTATTATTAGACGTTGTGTATCTGAGCATGAACATGAACAAATCCTACGAAAATGTCATTCCAAAGCTTACGGAGGACATCATGCGGGAGATAGGACGGCTCACAAGGTATTGCAATCTGGTTTTTATTGGCCTACTCTCTTCAAGGATGCCCGTAAGTTTGTTTTATCTTGTGATGAATGTCAACGAATTGGTAATATTGGTAAGCGTCAAGAAATGCCTATGAACTATTCACTTGCTGTTGAACCTTTTGATGTTTGGGGTTTTGATTATATGGGACATTTTCCTTCCTCTAATGGGTATAGACATATTTTGGTTGTTGTTGATTATCTTACTAAGTGAGTAGAAGCTATTCCAACTAGTAGTGCTGATCATAACACTTCCATTAAAATGCTTAAAGAAGTTATTTTCCCGAGGTTTGGAGTCCCTAGATATTTAATGACTGATGGTGGTTCACACTTTATTCATGGTGCTATCCGTAAAATGCTTGCTAAATATGATGTTAACCATAGAATTGCATCACCCTATCATCCTCAATCTAGTGGTCAAGTTGAACTTAGCAATAGAGAAATAAAGCTTATATTACCAAAAACTGTTAATAGGTCCCTAAAGAATTGGTCTAAGAAATTAGATGATGCACTTTGGGCCTAAAGAACAGCATATAAAAATCCTATGGGTATGTCTCCCTATAAAATGGTTTATGGAAAAGCTTGTCATTTGCCTCTTGAGTTAGAACATAAAGCATATTGGGCAATTAAAAAACTCAACTATTATTTCAAACTTGCCAGTGAAAAGAGGTTATTTGATATTAGCTCACTAGATGAATGGAGAACCCAAGCCTATGAAAATGCCAAGTTATTTAAAGAAAAAGTTAAAAGATGGCACGACAAAAGAATCCAAAAGCGGGAATTTAAAGTTGGAGAATATGTTCTTTTGTACTGCTCTCGCTTCAGATTCTTTGCAGGAAAACTTCTCGCTAAATGGGAAGGACCATATATCATTGATGTCTACTACGCAACCTTCTTCTTGTAGACTCGTGTTGGGCCTCCAAGCGCAGAGTTTTGTAGGACAGTAGCAAATTTCCCTCAAGTGGATGACCTAAGGTTTATAAATCCGTGGGAGGCATAGGATGAAGATGGTCTCTCTCAAACAACCCTGCAATCACATAACAAAGAGTCTCTTGTGTCCCCAACACACCCAATACAATGGTAAATTGTATAGGTGCACTAGTTCGGCGAAGAGATGGTGATACAAGTGTAATATGGATAGTAGATATAGATTTTTGTAATCTGAAAATATAAAAACAGCAAGGTAACTAGTGACAAAAGTGAGCAAAAACGATATTGCAATGCTTGGAAACAAGGCCTAGGGTTCATAATTTCACTAGTGCAAGTTCTCTCAACAATGATAACATAATTGGATCACATAACAATCCCTCAACGTGCAACAAAGAGTCACTCCAAAGTTTCTATCGGAGAACGTAGGATGAAAAAGTGCGTCAACCCCTATGCATAGATTACCCCAATGTCACCTCAGGAATCCACGAGTTGAGTGCCAAAACATACATCAAGTGAATCAATAGAACATCCCATCGTCACCACAGATATCCCATTGCAAGACATACATCAAGTGTTCTCAAATCCAATACTCAATCCAACATAATGAAACCTCAAAGAGCAAGACTCAATTCATCACAACAAGAGATAGAGAGGGGAGAAACACCATATGATCCAACTATAATAACAAAGCTCGCAGTACATCAAGATCGTGCCAAATCAAGAACACAAGAGAGAGAGAGATCAAACACATATCTACTAGTACATACCCTCAGCCCCGAGGGTGAACTACTCCCTCCTCGTCATGGAGACCGCCGGGATGATGAAGATGGCCACCGGTGATGGTTTCCCCCTCCGGCAGGGTGCTGGAACGGGCTCCCGATTGGTTTTTCATGGCTATAGAGGCTTGCGGCAGCGGAACTCCCGATCTAGGTTTATTTCTGGAGGTTTTGGTATTTATAGGAGGTGTTGGCGTCGGGGACAAGTCAAGGGGGTCCACGAGGCGACGACAAGGCAGGGGGCGCGCCCTAGGGGGGGCACCCTCCACCCTTGTGGTTGCCTCGGGACTCCTCTCCGATATCTTTTCATTCCAGTATTTTTTATATTTTCCAAATTCTCCGTAAATTTTCAGCCCATTCCGAGAACTTTTATTTCTGCACAAAAAACAACACCACGGTAGTTCTGCTGAAAACAGCGTCAGTCCGGGTTAGTTCTAATCAAATCATACCAAAATCATATAGAATTGTTGTAAACATGGCATGAATACTTCATAAATTATAGATACGTTGGAGACGTATTAGCATCCCCAAGCTTAATTCCTGCTCGTCCTCGAGTAGGTAAATGATAAAAGAAATAATTTATGAAGTGTGAATGCTAGCAAGTGCACAAGTTTGATCAATAATAATTTCAATCACCTTTTCTATCATCATTATATATCATAAACAGTAGCTCATCTCATAAAACTTCTCATGATCAAGTAGCAAGCTATTCACATGTTAAAGCATAGACCATAAACTTTCTTGAAAACTAATAAACTATGTTCTCAGTCATCAAACAATTGCAATTCATCTTATTTTCAGGAAGGGTCTATGTAAGAGCTTTGATTTAGCGAATCCCACATACTCAACTATCATATTGTCTTCCATGATTGCTACCACTCAAAGCATATTTTTTGAACAAATAGCATCCATCGAACACAGAGAAAGATAGGGGCTTAGTGTTTCGCCTCCCAACTTATTTATCATATAGATAATTGTCAACAATAATAATTCATGATCAAATATATTTGAATGGCCATATATGCTTAGATCTTTCCCCACCACATGATGCTTGCCAACTAAATAATAGGTTGCTATAAGAAATTGACTCAACAAAAATAAAAGTAAAAGATAGGCCCTTCGCAGAGGGAAGCAGGGATTTGCAGAGGTGCCAGAGCTCGAAGCTTTTAAAACAGAGATGAATATAATTTTGAGAAGTATGCTTCCATTGTCAACGTAACGACCGAGAGTTCTCACTATCTTCCATGCTAGACACATTATAGGCGGTTCCCAAACAGAATGGTAAAGTTTTTACTCCCCCTCCACCAACAATCACACTCCACGGCTAATCCGAAACAATGGGTACCGTCCATACCAACAACAATCCTGTGGGAGTTTTGTTTGATGATTATATTTTGATTTGATTTCGAGCATGGAACTGGGCATCCCGATTACCAGCCACTTTCTCGTGAATGACAAGTGAATCAACACTCATCGTGAGAATAACCCACCTAGCATGGAAGATACTGACAGCATCTAGTCGATACATGAGTGATTCGGGCATACAAAACAGATTATTATTTGAAGGTTTAGAGTTTGGCACATGCAAATTTACTTGGAACAGCAGGTAAATACCGCATATAGGTAGATATGGTGGACACTCATGGAGGAAACTTGGTTCAAGGATTTTGGATGAACAAGCAGTATTCCCGCTTAGTACAGAGATTTTGGCTAGCAAAAGATTCTAAATAGCAAGCACCACATGTTGGAGGATCCATAACAATATAACTTCTATACAAATATACCCAAGCATAACTCATTACGTTGTCTTCCTTGTCCAACTTCAACTAATTTGCTCAAGTTTGAAAATAATTAATGGGGCTCACAATCATAGAAGATGTCCAAGATAGTATATTTATATGTGAAATCTCTCTTCCTTCAATATTCTTTCATGAATTGTTTAAGCGACCAATACTATGTTTGCTAACTTTCAATAAATTTACCACCTCCACTTCTTATATGTGAAGTCATTACTCCCCATGGGATAAGCATATGGAGCATATATAATTTCAGATTTATGATATTCAATTCATTCAACCATTTACTCATAGGATATAAGTGAAGCACACGAGTAAATGACAAACTACTCCAAAAAGATATAACTGAAGATCAATGAGTAGTCAAATAATTAAGTAGCTATGTGAAGAATCTCTCTCATAAATAAAACTTTAGATCTTAAGTATTTTATTCAAACAGCAAGCAAAACAAAATAGAATGACATTCAAAGGATAGCACATAGCATGTGAAGAAGCAAAAACTTAGGCTCAACCAAAACTGACCGATCATTGTTGAAGAAGAAAGGTGGGATGCCAACAGGGGCATCCCCAAGCTTAGATGCTTGAGACTTCTTGAAACATTAACTAGGGGTGCCTTGGGCATCCCCAAGCTTGAGCTCTTGTGTCTCCTTAATTCCTCTCATATCGCGGTTTCCCTAATTCTTAAAAACTTCATCCACACAAAACTCAACAAGAACTCGTGAGAAAAGTTAGTATAAATCAAATGCAAAACATTATCATTCTCTACTGTAGCAAATCACTAAAATTATTATTTGACATTGCATACTAAATGCCTCTGCATATTTAATACTCCTATCCTCAAATAGAATCGTTAAACAAGCAAACATATGCAAACAATGCAAACATAACAGCAATCTGTCTAAACAGGACAGTCTGTAAAGAGTGCAATTGTACTCATACTTACCTAACTCCAATTTTTTTGAAAAATTACCACACTGTATAAAATTTGTTGTATCTTATTTTGAAAAACTTTTAAGATTTTACCACATTCTGACTTTCCATAAGAATTCAGACAATGATAGAAAACTTTCTGTTTTCAAATCAGCAACATATAGACTTGCAAAATAAGCATGGTAAAGGCTATACTTGACATTTTTATTGAAATAAAAGACGCAAAACATTACTCTAAATAACATCACGCAAATCTAAACAAAATAAAATGATGCTCCAAGCAAAACACATATCATGTGATGAATAAAAATATAGGCCCAAGTAAGGTTACCGATAATGTTGAAGACGAAAGAGGGGATGCCTTCCGGGGCATCCCCAAGGTTAGTTGCTTGGATATTCCTTGAATATTACCTTGGGGTGCCTTGGGCATCCCCAATATTAGGGTCTTGTCACTCCTTATTCTCCTCATATCGATATCTCACCCAAAACTTGAAAACTTCAATCACACAAAACTTAACAAAACCTTCGTGAGATCCGTTAGTATAATAAAACAAATCATTCACTTGGGTACTGTCAAAGACAAGATTCATAATTGTTCTCACACAATTCCTACTGTAACTTATCATTTCCACAATTTATATTAAGCAATATAAGCCATATAAAGTAGAAAACAAGCAAACTATGCATCGAAAACAGAATCTGTCAAAAACAGAACAGTCTGTAAAGATCTGAATTAATCTCATACTTCTGTTACTCCAACAATTCTGAAAATTTAGGAAAACGTAGAAAATTTGTATAGAAATCAACTGTAAAAAATTAAGAATATTTCCACATTTCAGTGAAAGATAGGAATTTCTGTACTGGACGCAAAAGTTTCTGTTTTTTGCACAGAATCAAATAAACTGTCAACCACACTATCCCAAAGGCTTTACTTGGCACTTTATTGAAACAAAAGCTATAAAACATGATTACTACAGTATTTTAATCACATGAACACACAAAAACAGTAGGGGTAAATGTTGGGTTGTCTCCCAACAAGCGCTTTTCTTTAATGCCTTTTTAGCTAGGCATGATGATTTCAATGATGCTCACACAGAAGATAAGAATTGAAACACAAAGAGAGCATCATGAAGAATATGAATAGCACATTTAAGTCTAACCCACTTCCTATGCATAGGGATTTTGTGAGCAAACAACTTACGGGAACAAGAATCAACTAGCATAGGAAGGCAAAACAAGCAATACTTCAAAACTTTCAACACATAGAGAGGAAACTTGATATTATTGCAATACCTACAAGCATATGTTCCCCCCTCATAGTAATCTTCAGTAGCATCATGAATGAATTCAACAATATAACTATCACATAAAGCATTATTTTCATTATCTACAAGCATAGAAATTTTATTACTCTCCACATAAGCAAATTTATTCTCATGAATAGTAGTGGGAGCAAACTCAACAAAATAACTATCATGTGAGGCATAATCCAATTGAAAATTAAAATCATGATGACAAGTTTCTTGGTTATCATTATTCTTTATAGCATACATGTCATCACAATAATCATCATAGATAGCAACTTTGTTCTCATAATCAATTGGAACCTCTTCCAAAATAGTGGATTCATCACTAAATAAAGTCAGGACCTCTCCAAATCCACTTTTATCAATATGGTAAAAAGATTCAGCACCCTCCAAAATAGTGGGATCATTATTACCTAGAGTTGACACTCTTCAAAACCCACTTTCATCAATATAATCATCATAAATAGGAGGCACGCTATCATCATAATAAGTTTGCTCATCAAAACTTGGGGGACTAAAAATATCATCTTCATCAAACATAGCATCCCAAAGCTTATGGCTTTGCATATCATTAGCATCATGGATATTCAAAGAATTCATACTAACAACATTGCAATCATGCTCATCATTCAAAAATTTAGTGCCAAAAATTTCCTTAAATTCTTCTTCTAACACTTGAGCACAATTTTTCTTTCCATCATTTTCACGAAAGACATAAAAAAGATGAAGCATATGAGGCAACCTCAATTCCATTTTTTTGTAGTTTTCTTTTGTAGACTAAACTAGTGATAAAATAAGAAACTAAAAGATTCAATTGCAAGATCTAAAGATATACCTTCAAGCACTCACCTCCCTGGCAACGGCGCCAGAAAAGAGCTTGATGTCTACTACGCAACCTTCTTCTTGTAGACTTGTGTTGGGCCTCCAAGCGCAGAGTTTTGTAGGACAGTAGCAAATTTCCCTCAAGTGGATGACCTAAGGTTTATCAATCCGTGGGAGGCATAGGATGAAGATGGTCTCTCTCAAACAACCCTGCAACCAAATAACAAAGAGTCTCTTGTGTCCCCAACACACCCAATACAATGGTAAATTGTATAGGTGCACTAGTTCGGCGAAGAGATGGTGATACAAGTGTAATATGGATAGTAGATATAGATTTTTGTAATCTGAAAATATAAAAACAGCAAGGTAACTAGTGACAAAAGTGAGCAAAAACGGTATTGCAATGCTTGGAAACAAGGCCGAGGGTTCATACTTTCACTAGTGCAAGTTCTCTCAACAATGATAACATAATTGGATCACATAACAATCCCTCAACGTGCAACAAAGAGTCACTCCAAAGTTTCTATCGGAGAACGTAGGACGAAAATGTGCATCAACCCCTATGTATAGATTACCCCAATGTCACCTCGAGAATCCGCGAGTTGAGTGCCAAAACATACATCAAGTGAATCAATAGAACATCCCATTGTCACCACAGATATCCCATCGCAAGACATACATCAAGTGTTCTCAAATCCAATACTCAATCCAACATAATGAAACCTCAAAGAGCAAGACTCAATTCATCACAACAAGAGATAGAGAGGGGAGAAACACCACATGATCCAACTATAATAACAAAGCTCGCAGTACATCAAGATCGTGCCAAATCAAGAACACGAGAGAGAGAGATCAAACACATAGCTACTAGTACATACCCTCAGCCCCGAGGGTGAACTACTCCTTCCTCGTCATGGAGACCGCTGGGATGATGAAGATGGCCACCGATGATGGTTTCCCCCTCCAGCAGGGTGCCAGAATGGGCTCCCGATTGGATTTTCATGGCTACAGAGGCTTGCGGCGGTGGAACTCCCGGTCTAGGTTTATTTCTGGAGGTTTTGGTATTTATAGGAGGTGTTGGCGTCGGGGACAAGTCAAGGGGGCCCACGAGGCGATGACAAGGCAGGGGGCGCGCCCTCCACCCTTGTGGTTGCCTCAGGACTCCTCTCCGATATCTTTTCGTTCCAATTTTTTTTATTTTCCAAAAATATTCTCCGTAAATTTTCAGCCCATTTCGAGAACTTTTATTTGTGCACAAAAAATGACACCACGGTAGTTCTGTTGAAAACAGCGTCAGTCCGGGTTAGTTCTAATCAAATCATACCAAAATCATATAGAATTGTTGTAAACATGGCATGAATACTTCATAAATTATAGATACGTTGGAGACGTATCAATCATCGAGGAGGTTTATCGCTCTGGAGCTATCAAAATAAATAATGCCGAAGGTACTAACCCGAAGGTGGTCAATGGGCAAAGAATTAAACACTATATCTCAGGTACGCCTATCAATGTTGAAAGTAATATTATTCAAACCATGACACGGGAGGAACACATAAAAGAAACCTTCCGGAACACTCCAGAATCCCTAAAAAGAGGAGGTACATGATACGGTAAGTAAGCGGACTCCGAAAAATCCGCAAATTTTTTTTGTCAGTTTTGGAATATTTTAAAAATAAGGAAAATAAGAAACAACCAGGAAGGCACCCGAGGGGGGCACAAGACACCAGGGCGTGCCAGGGCCCCCTGGCGCGCCCAGGGGGTTGTGCCCACCTCGGGAACCTTCCCGACTCCGTTTTTCTCCTGGTTGCTTGTTTCCCAAGATAAAAAATCTTTATATACCCCCCAAACGTATTGACCACCATATCGCGGAGAAATCTTCTGTTCTTCTTTCTTGCTGTTTTTCTGGCAGATCTGAAAACATGTCATCTCAAGATTCGGAGGGAGAGAGCTATGTCGCTGAATATATTGCAAACCCTAAGGTTTACGAAGATGTGGAACATTATGGTTGGACCACGGAGGAAGAAGAAGACTATGATCCGAAAGGGAAAGAAGAGACAAGCTCAGATGATGATGAAGTTCCATTGCCTCAACCTGGGGACATGCACGTGGAATTCAAGTAGTCAAGTCTCCCTAACAAAGCAAAGAAACTTAAGATCCAGTTTATCCCTTTTCGTCTCTTGCAGGAAAACAAACAGGAATTATGCAAAAAGGTACTAAGGCTTGAGCAGGAGATCGATGACTTGAGGGAGGAAAATTCGATCCTCAAGCGTAAGCTGAGGAAGAAGAACACTCATACCTCATCACCACCACCTTCATCATCTTCTCCAACAAAAGAAACTTGAGTTCATGGTATGGGCACTCCCCTTGGCTTGTGCCAAGCTTGGGGGAGGTGCCCCGGTATTGTATCACCACCACTATCTTTGATTTCATCTATTTTAGTTCAAACTTTAGTTATCCTATGATTTAGTTGAATAAAAGTTTAGTTCGATCCTTTCTTTTCGAGTGCTTGCTTAGTGATCTATCTATGTAATTGTGTGCGAGATATATAATAAAGAGTAGTTTGAGTTTTGTTTCTTTACTCTTTTGTTCCAATAAAAAGAAAGAAAAATAAATGAAAAAGATCATATGCTAATCTTATGGTAAGTAATGACATCACATAAGGAAAAGTATAAGTGGTAAAATTTGTTGGAGATTGACAAACATAGCATTGGTCAATGATGCAATTCATGAAATAATTAATAAGGGAAGAGAAGATTCACATGCAAATACACTATCTTGGACATCTTTTATGATTGTGAGCCCCCATTAAATATTTTGTGTCAAAATAGTTGACATTGGACAAGGAAGACAACGTAATGATTTATGTTTGTTCATATTCACATAGAAGCTATATTGTCATAGATCCTTTAACATGTGGTGCTTGCTTAATATCTTTTCTAGCCAAAAACTCCGCAGTAAGTAGAGATACTACTTGTGCATCCAAAAACCCTGAACCCAAATCTTATTTTGAGAGTCCACCATACCTACCTATGGATTGAGTAAGATCCTTCAAGTAAGTTGTCATCGGTGCAATAAGGCAATAAAAATAGCTTCTAAATGTGTTGGATCATTTAGTGTAAGAGAAAAATGAGTGTTGTACGAACTTGTGATGGCAAAGTAATAAAAGCAATGGACTGCATAATAAAGGTTGCTATCATAAGGGGCAATATAATGTGACGTTCTTTTGCATTAAGGGATTTGGTATACAAACAAATAAGCGCATGACAACCTCTGCTTCCGTCTACGAAGGGCCTATCTTTTACTTTTATGCATTTACTTTTATGTAGAGTCAAAGTTTTCTTCCCTATTCCGTTTTATTTTCTCTTTTTGCAAGCATCATGCATGTGGTGAGGAAAGATCTAGGCACATATATCCAGTTGGATATGAGTGGGCATGAGTTATTATTGTTGACATCACCCTTGAGGTGAATATGTTGGGAGGCGAAACTATAAGCCCCTATCTTTCTATGTGTCCGGTTGAAACTTTTTGTTCATGGGTATGCTGTGAGTGTTAGCAATCATAGAAGATTAAATGATGGTTGAGTATGTGGACTTGCCTAAAGGCTCTGATACGTGACCCTTCCTGAAAATATGATGAGTTGTAGTTGCAAAGTTGACTGAGAACATAGTTTGTTGGTTTCCAATAAGGTTTATGCTTTATACTTCGATGTTGTGATGAATTATTACTTGTTCATGGGGAGTTATATGACAACAGTTATTTGATAAAGTTTTATGTTAAAGTTCCTTGCTGTTATAATATGCATGATGCTTCTATGTCTGTATTTTGTTTTTATCAACACCTCTCTCTCATAGCATGTGGACATGTTTTTCGATTTCAGTTTTTCGCTTAAGGACAAGCGAGGTCTAAGCTTGGGGGAGTTCATACGTCCATTTTGCATCATGTTTTCCTACTGTTATTTATAATGTTTTTATGCATAATAATGCTTTTGGGAGTAATTCTAATGCCTTTTCTCTCATAATATGCAAGGTTTACACAAAGAGGGAGAATACCGGCAGCTGGAATTCTGGACCTGAAAAAGCTACATCAGAGTTACCTATTCTTCACATCTCCAAATGAGCTGAAAATTTACGGAGAATTGTTTTACAATATATGAAGAATATTGGAGCAAATAACTATCAGAGGGGGCCCACCAGGTGGGCACAACCCACCTTGGCACGCCCTGGTGGGTTGTGCCCTCCTCGACCCACCTCCGGTGCCCCTCTTCTGGTATATAATTCATTTTGACCTAGAAAAAAAGGAGAGGACTTTTGGGATGAAGCGCCGCCGTCTCAAGATGGAGCTTGGGCAGGAGCACTTTTGCCCTCCAGCGGAGCGATTCCGTCGGGGGAACTTCCCTCCCAGAGGGGGAAATCATCGCCATCGTCATCACCAACAACTCTCCCATCTTTGGGAAGGCCATCTCCATCAACATCTTCAACAGCACCATCTCCTCTCAAACCCTAGTTCATCTCTTGTGTTCAATCTTTGTACCGGAACCTTAGATTGGTACTTGTGGGTGACTAGTAGTGTTGATTACATCTTGTAGTTAATTACTATATGGTTTATTTGGTGGAAGATTATATGTTCAGATCCATTATGCTATTTAATACCCCTCTGATCTTGAGCATGATTATTATTTGTGAGTAGTTACTTTTGTTCTGGAGGTCACGTGAGAAGTCATGTTGCAAGTAATCATGTGAACTTGATATGTGTTCGATATTTTGATGATATGTATGTTGTGATTCCCTTAGTGTTGTCATGTGAACGTCGACTACATGGCACTTCACCATACTTGGGCCTAAGGGAATGCATTGTGGAGTAGTTATTAAATGATGGGTTGCTAGAGTGACAGAAACTTAAACCCTAGTTTATGCGTTATTTCGTAAGGGACTAATTTGGATCCAAAAGTTTAATGCTATCATTAGATTTTATCTTAATACTTTTCTCATAGTTGCGGATGCTTGCGGGGGGGGGGGGGGGGGGTTAATCATAAGTAGGAGCTTTGTTCAAGTAAGAATAGCACCTAAGCACTGGTCCACCCACATATCAAATTATCAAAGTAGCGAACACGAATCAAACCAACATAATGAAAGTGATATGATGAAATTCCCGTGTACCCTCAAGAACGCTTTGCTTATCATAAGAGACCGTTTTGGCCTGTCCTTTGCCACAAAAGGATTGGGCTACCTTGCTGCATATTATTTACCGTTACCGTTACTTGCTTGTTACAAATTATCTTGCTATCGAACTATCTGTTACCTACTATTTCAGTGCCTGCAGAAAACACCTTGCTGAAAACCACTTGTCATTTCCTTCTGCTCCTCGTTGGGTTTGACACTCTTACTTATCGAAAGGACTACAATTGATCCCCTATACTTGTGGGTCATCACTGGTCCATGAGCTTCGTGGATAATTCCATGTAATCGACGTTGCGTGGCATGAGGGGGGCTTCGAGCTTATCCCTGTAGATGGAACTCAAAGCGCCGCAGGCCTGGGTCTTAAGAGAGGGGAGCGCTCCGAGACGTTCGGGCTGCTGCTTCCGCTCCTGATCTGCCTCGCCCACGGCCTGCTCGGCAGTGCTAGTAGAGCCCATCGTCTGAAGCCAACAGGGAGCAAGCTTGGCCTCGGCATCAGCTTGGGCCTGCCGCGCTGCCGCTTGCGGGTCTCCGATTCGATGATCGCCACTTTAAGACCAGCAATTTCCTGCTGAAGTTTCTCACGCTCCACTACGAAGGCGTCCTCCTGCAGCTTCAGTTGCTTGCCATGCTCTTCAGCAAGCTTCGAGCGGTCTGCAGTTACCTTCGCGTCAGAGTCCGCTTGGATTTTCTTATCCTTTAGCCTCTAGCTGGGCGGTGGCTTCAGAGACATGCTTCACATGGGCCTCCTGGGCGTCGGTCACCTGGCGCCCCAGCGCCTCCAGACGCTCGCGCTCCACGGCCTGCTCGGTTAACACTCTCGCGAGGTCCGCCTCGCGGGCTGTGAGCTTTGCATCGTGGTTTTTGAGGTCATCTTCCCATGATTGGAGCAGCTGCGACTGCACGGCCCGATCATCCTAGAGTGCCTTCAAGCGGGCCTCTGCCTCCTCGCAGCGCTTGGCGGCCGCCTCGGCCTCCTCGAGGGTGTTCGCGCAAGCCGCCTTCACCTCGGTAGATTCCTTCTCGCTCTTCGTGAGGACAACCTCGTTCTGACACTGGCCCGTCTTCATGGCGACGTGAAGCTGGTGCCACCCGGCAACAAGCCTCGGGCGCTCCTCAGCAAGACGCGCCTCAGCGTCCAGGAAGTCTGCCCCGAGTCGATTGAGCATGGCCTGAGCGTCGATCAAGGCTCCGCGCCTGAGTAAAGCGCGATAGCTCACAAGCGCGAGGGCCCGGTCTGGGCTTGGCTCCTTGTTGCCCGCGGTCGTCACGGCCGAGGAGCCCCGACAAAACTCACCTGGGGCGTGGAGCTCACCAAGATTTTGTTGGGGAACGTTGCATGGAAAACAAAAAAATTCTACACTCACGCAAGATCTATCCATGGAGATGCATAGGAACGAGAGGGGAGAGTGTGTCTATGTACCCTCGTAGACAGTAAGCGGAAGTGTTTATTAACGCGTTTGATGTAGTCGAACTTCTTCGCGATCCAACTGAACAAGTACCGAACGCACGACACCTCCGCGTTCAGCACACGTTCAGCTCGGTGACGTCCTCGCCTTCTTGATCCAGCAAGACGGGCGAAGTAGTAGATGAGTTCTGGCAGCACGACGGCGTGGTAACGGTGGTGGTGAAGCTATCTCTGCAGGGCTTCGCCTAAGCACTCCAAAAATATGACTAAGGGATGAAACTGTGGAGAGGGGCGCCGCACACGGCTAAGAGATTGTCGTGGCCTATGTGTGGCGCCCCCTTCCTCATATATATAGGTGGGCGGGAGGGGAGGCAGCCAGGAGGCGCCCCAAGGGTGGCCGCCGGCCCCCTTAATTGGGCTCCTGCCCTGTGGCGCCCCCTCCCCCTTACCTTGTTTGCACAAGGGGGGAAGGAAAGGGGACGAGAGGGAAGGAAGGGGGAGGCCGACTCCCCCTTTCCTTCTCTCCCCAAGGGCTGCGGCCTTAGGAGGGGCGCGCTAGCCCCTTGTGGGCTGGTGTGTCACCCCCCTTTGGACCATATGGCCCATTAACCTCCCTGGGGGTTCCCGGAACCCCTTCTGGTGATCGATGACTACCCAGTACCACCCAAAACTCTTCCGGTGTCCAAATAGCATCGTCCTATATATCAATATTTACCTCCTGACCATTCCGGAGCTCCTCGTCATGTCCGTAATCTCATCCGGGACTCCGAACAACATTTGTTTACCAAATCATATAACTCATATAACACTATATCGTCAACGAACGTTAAGCGTGCGGACTCTACGGGTTCGAGAACTATGTAGACATGACCGAGACACCTCTCCGGTCAATAACCAATAACGGAACGTGGATGCCCATATTGGCTCCTACATATTCTATGAAGATCTTTATCGGTCGAACCTTATGACAACATACGTAATTCCCTTTGTCTATCGGTATGTTACTTGCCCGAGATTCGATCGTCGGTATCTTCGTACCTTATTCAATCTCGTTACCGGCAAGTCTCTTTACTCGTTCCGTAATACATCATCTCGTAACTAACTCCTTAGTCACTTTGCTTGCAAGCTTCTTGTGATGTGTATTACCGAGAGGGCCCAGAGATACCTCTCCGATACACGGAGTGACAAATCCTAATCTCGATCTATGCCAACTCAACAAACACCTTCGGAGATACCTATAGAGCATCTTTATGATCACCCAGTTACGTTGTGACGTTTGATAGCACACAAGGTATTCCTCCGGTATCTAGGAGTTGCATGATCTCATAGTCGAAGGAATATGTATTTGACATTAAGAAAGCAATAGCAATAAACAGAACGATCAATATGCTAAGCTAACAGATGGGTCTTGTCCATCACATCATTCTCCTAATGATGTGATCCCGTTATCAAATGACAACACATGTCTATGGTTAGGAAACCTTAACCATCTTTGATGAACGAGCTAGTCTAGTAGAGGCTTACTAGGGACACGGTATTTGTTTATGTATTCACACATGTATTCAAGTTTCCGATCAATACAATTCTAGCATGAATAATAAACCTTTATCATGTATAGGGAAATATAAAATAACAACTTTATTATTGCCTCTAGGGCATATTTCCTTCAATCGGACCGCATACATCGGTGTGTATTATTTCCAATAAGTCATTAGCTTGCTCCATTGTTCTGGAGAACGGAGTTTTAGTCATCTTGCCCATAAGGCATGGTTCGCAAGTATCAAATGATTCGTAATCAAGTGATTCCAAAAGTCCATCTGCATGGAGTTTCTTCATGCGCTTTACACCAATATGACCTAAACGGCAGTGCCACAAGTATGTTGCACTATCATTATCAACTTTGCATCTTTTGGCATCAATATTATGAATATGTGTATCACTACGATCGAGATTCAACAAGAATAGACCATTCATCAAGGGTGCATGACCGTAAAAGATATTACTCATATAAATAGAACAACCATTATTCTCCGATTTAAATGAATAACCGTCTCGCAATAAACAAGATCCAGATATAATGTTCATTCTCAACGCTGGCACCAAATAACAATTATTGAGGTCTAAAACTAATCCCGATGGTAGATGCAGAGGTAGCGTGCCGACGGCGATCACATCGACCTTGGTACCATTCCCGATACGCATCATCACCTCGTCCTTAGCCAATCTTCGTTTATTCCACAGCTCATGTTTCGAGTTACAAATATGAGCAACAGAACCAGTATCAAATACCCAGGCGCTACTACGAGCATTAGTAAGGTACACATCAATAACATGTATATCAAATATACCTTTGTTCACTTTGCCATCCTTCTTATCCGCCAAGTATTTGGGGCAGTTCCGCTTCCAGCGACCATTCCCTTTGCAGTAGAAGCAATCAGTTTCAGGCTTGGGTCCAGCTTTGGGCTTCTTCACGGGAGCGGCAACTTACTTGCCATTCTTGTTGAAGTTCCCTTTCTTTCCCTTGCCCTTTTTCTTGAAACTAGTGGTCTTGTTAACCATCAACACTTGATGCTCCTTCTTGATTTCTACCTCCGCGGCCTTAAGCATTGCGAAGAGCTCAGGAATCGTTTTCGTCATCCCTTGCATATTATAGTTCATCACAAAGCCTTTGTAGCTTGGTGGCAGTGAATGAAGTACTCTGTCAATAACACTCTCAACTCGAAGATCAATTCCCAGCTGAGTCAAGTGGTTATGATACCCAGACATTTTGAGTATGTGTTAACTGACAGAACTATTCTCCTCCATCTTGCAGCTATAGAACTTATTGGAGACTTCATATCCCTCAACCCGGGCATTAGCTTGAAATATCAATTTCAGCTGTTGGAACATCTCATATGCTCCATGACGTTCAAAACGTCTTTGAAGTCCCGGTTCTAGGCCGTAAAGCATGGCACACTGAACTATCTAGTAGTCATCAGATCGAGTCTGCCAGACGTTCATAACATCTGAAGTAGCTCCTGGAGCAGGTCTGTCACCTAGCGATGCATCAAGGACATAATTTTTCTGTGCAGCAATGAGGATAATCCTCAAGTTACGGACCCAGTCCGTGTAGTTGCTACCATCATCTTTCAACTTAGCTTTCTCTAGGAATGCATTAAAATTCAGGGGAACGGTAGCACGGGCCATTGATCTACAACATAGATATGCAAAAACTATTAACACTAAGTACATGATAAATTAAGTTCAATTAATCAAATTACTAATCAACTCCCACTTAAATAAGCATCCCTCAAGTTATCTAAGTGATACATGATCCAAATCAACTAACCCATGTCCGATCATCACGTGAGATGGGGTAGTCATCAATGGTGAACATCTCTATGTTGATCATATCTACTATATGACTCACGTTCGACCTTTCGGTCTCCAGTGTTCCGAGACCATGTCTGTACATGCTAGTCTCGTCAAGTTTAACCCAAGTATTCTGCATGTGCAAAACTGTCTTACACCCGTTGTATGTGAACGTAGAGTCTATCACACCCGATCATCACGTGGTGCTTCGAAATGACGAACTTTGGCAATGGTGCATACTCGGGGAGAACACTTTTATCTTGAAATTTAGTGAAGGGATCATCTTATAATGCTACCGCCGTTCTAAGCAAAATAAGATGCATAAAGGATAAACATCACATGCAATCAAAATATGTGACATGATACGGCCATCATCATCTTGTGCTCTTGATCTCCATCTCCAAAGCATCGTCATGATCTTCATCATCACCCGCTTGACACCTTGATCTCCATCATTGCGTCGGGGTCATCTCGCCAACTATTGCTACTACAACTATTGCTAACGCATAGCGATAATGTAAAGCAATTACATGGCGCTTGTATTTCATACAATAATTAAGAGACAACCCTAAGGCTCCTGCCGGTTGTCGATATTACAAAACATGATCATCTCATACATCAACATATATCACATCATATCTTGACCATATCACATCACAATATGCCCTGCAAAAACAAGTTAGACGTCCTCTACTTTGTTGTTGCAAGTTTTATGTGGCTGCTACGGACTTCTACCAAGAACCTTTCTTAACTACGCAAAAACCACAACGGTGATTATTAAGTTTGCTGTTTTAACCTTCTTCAAGGACCGGCCATAGTCAAATTCGATTCAAGTAAAGTAGGAGAAACAAACACCCGCCAGCCACCTTTATGCAAAACAAGTTGCATGTCAGTCGGTGGAACCGGTCTCATGTGCGTGGACATGTAAGGTAGGTCCGGGCTGCTTCATCCCACAATATCGCCGAATCAAAATAAGACGTTGGTGGTAAGCAATATGACCATCACCGCCCACAACTCCTTTGTGTTCTACTCGTGCATATCATCTATGCATAGACCTGACTCGGATGCCACTGTTGGGGAATGTTGCATGGAAAACAAAAAAAATTCTACGCTCACGCAAGACCTATCCATGGAGATGCATAGCAACGAGAGGGGAGAGTGTGTCTACGTACCCTCGTAGACCGTAAGCGGAGGCGTTTATTAACGCGGTTGATGTAGTCGAACTTCTTCGCGATCCAACCGATCAAGTACCAAACGTACAGTACCTCCGCGTTCAGCACATGTTCAGCTCGGTGACGTCCTCGCCTTCTCGATCCAGCAAGACGGGTGAAGTAGTAGATGAGTTCTGGCAGCACGACGGCGTGGTAACGGTGGTGGTGAAGCTATCTCCACAGGACTTCGCCTAAGGACTCCGAAAATATGACAGAGGGACAAAACTGTGGAGAGGGGCGCCGCACACGGCTAAGAGATTGTCGTGGCCTATGTGTGGCTCCCCCTTCCTCATATATATAGGTGGGGGGAGGGGAGGCAGCTAGGAGGCGCCCCAAGGATGGTCTCCAGCCCCCTTGGGGCTCCTACCCTGTGGCGCCCCTACCTTGTTTGCACAAGGGGGGAAGGAAAGGGAAGGAGAGGGAAGGAAGGGGGAGGCTGACTCCCCCCCTTTCCTTCTCTCCCCAAGGGCTGCGGCCTTAGGAGGGGCACGCTAGCCCCTTATGGGCTGGTGTGCTCCCCCCTTTGGCCCATATGGCCCATTAACCTCCCAGGGGGTTCCCGAAACCCCTTCCGGTGATCGATGACTACCCGGTACCTCCCGAAACTCTTCCGGTGTCCAAATAGCATCATCCTATATATCAATCTTTACCTCCGGGCCATCCTGGAGCTCCTTGTCATGTCCGTGATCTCATCCGGGACTCCGAAAAACATTCGGTCACCAAATCATATAACTCATATAACACTATATCGTCAATGAACGTTAAGCGTGTGGACCCTACGGGTTTGAGAACTATGTAGACATGACCGAGACACCTCTCCGGTCAATAACCAATAGCGGAACATAGATGCCCATATTGGTTCCTACATATTCTATGAAGATCTTTATCGGTCGAACCTTATGACAACATACGTAATTCCCTTTGTCTATCGGTATGTTACTTGCCCGAGATTCGCTCGTCAGTATCTTCATACCTAGTTCAATCTCATTACCGACAAGTCTCTTTACTCATTCTGTAATACATCATCTCGTAACTAACTCCTTAGTCACTTTGCTTGCAAGCTTCTTGTGATGTGTATTACCGAGAGGGCCCAGAGATACCTCTCCGATACACGGAGTGACAAATCCTAATCTCGATCTGTGCCAACTCAACAAACACCTTCGGAGATATCTGTAGAGCATCTTTATGATCACCCAGTTACGTTGTGACGTTTGATAGCACACAAGGTATTCCTCCGGTATCCGGGAGTTGCATGATCTCATAGTCGAAGGAATATGTATTTGACATTAAGAAAGCAATAGCAATAAACTGAACGATCATATGCTAAGCTAACGGATAGGTCTTGTCCATCACATCATTCTCCTAATGATGTGATCCCGTTATCAAGTGACAACACATGTCTATGGTTAGGAAACCTTAACCATCTTTGATCAATGAGCTAGTCTAGTAGAGGCTTACTAGGGACACGGTATTTGTTTATGTATCCACACATGTATTTAAGTTTCCGATCAATACAATTCTAGCATGAATAATAAACCTTTATCATGAATAAGGAAATATAATAATAACTACTTTATTATTGCCTCTAGGGCATATTTCCATCAGATTCCCCCCACGCTTGGCTACTGTGGCACGCCTTGGGGGCTCGTCACGTCAGCCTCCGGGGCCTCGCGAGCGAGCGCGGCCTGAGGATTTTCCATGGCACGCCCCGCGTCGCTCACCGCAGCGTTGATGAGAGTAACAGCCGGGGATCGAGCGCCTCGTCCTTACCCGTCGCCGCATTCTCCTCCACGTCTGGCCCCGTGAGGGATGCACCCCCACTCCTGGAGAGAAGCGCCTGGGGCCGGTCTACCGCGGCCTTGGCGGTCGCGCCCTCGCGTAGCTCCGGAGGGCCATTCAGCACCTCCTCGGTACCTGAGCGCCCCGTCGTGGCGCCAGAGCGGTGGGAGGCCTCCTCGCGCCCCCCGATGCTTCTGTCAGGCGCCGGCGCCACTTTCAGGCCAAAGGCCGCCTTCACCCCTGCCGTCTTCTTCTTTTTCTTCTGGTCACTGGCGGTAATGGGCGCGGTGACTTACTCGTCGTTGGCGGTCCACTTCCTCTTCTTCTTCACGGCAGCCGACGCATCGCCGCCATCTTTGAGCACTGCATCGGCACCACCTCATGGGCCCTCGGGGCGGTCTTCGGTGAGCCTGGCCATGCTGTCGCTCTCCTTGAGGGCATGGGAAGCCCCTGCTCTCTGGAGGGTCTCTACCGGTGAAGGCTCGATCGCCTTCCCACCAAGGTCCGCCCCCGCCGCGGACGACTGAGCGACTGCGGTGTCGGATCCTGCCTCGCCAGCCATATCAGCAGGCCAAGGGGATGCTGCCTCGGGCCACGCACTTACGGCATCATCGTCGTGATGGTCGCAAATCATCTGGTGACGGGAGCGCGGCGACGCCCGGTCGACGTTGTCCTTAGTGGTCTCCTCAAAGCCTTCAGCGTTGTCGTTGCCGCTGGAATCCAACACAATCGTGAGGGGGTTCTCGCGCAGCCCGATGTGGCCTTCCGGCACTAGACACCACCGGTCGAAGAGAGGCATCTCTGCGACCAGTTCCTCCATCTCCTGATAGTGGTACAAGGGGAGCGCATCCTCAGGAGGGTCCTCGACAGCACCGCTGAGCAGGATCGCCAGGACCCCATCCAGCGCCTCGGGCCTCAGGCTGCCGGTGTGTAGTCTCATCATGTCTCTCGCGCTGCTGTACATCCACACGGGCCATGAGCATTGTTGGAGTGGCGCGATGTGCCGCCACAGGTACTCCTTGACGACCATTACCTCTCACAACTTCGCGGCCGGGTGCGCAACCATCCGCTCCAAAACAGGCTCCATCCACGGGTCGGTGAGCTTCTCGTGCCCCCACCCGGGGTTCTTCATGGCTGGATCTGTAGAGATCATCCGGAGCGGGATGGTCCGGCGTGCATCCATGTAGGCCCAGCACTACCGACAGCCCTCCACCTTCTTCGCGATCTTCAGGCTGATGATGCCGCTCTCCATTGCCTTGATGGTGAGGAAAGAATGCATCCTGAACGCTGCTCCGCTGCGGTCAGCCGCAAGCTGAAGAAATGGCGGAAGAGCGCTACCGAGGGCATCACGCCCACAAAGGCCTCGCAGTAGAAGGCGGACATGGCCAGTAGAAGGACGGAGTTGGGTTGGAGATGGAGAGCGTGGATCCGATAGTGAGAAAGGATGGCATAGAAGAAACCCGAGAACGATGGGACCAACCCGGCGTAAACACTGTGGAGGAAGAAGGGGTAGGCAGTCGCCCCCAAGCCGCTCCGTGCTCACGAGCCCGGCCAAATCTAGGTCGCTTGCCCCTCGCTGTGATCACTGGCCACCGACGGGAGCACCGTGTCGTTGTTTTGTCACGGCAGATATCCTAGTGTGAGGACTTAGTCGTGAGGCCAATGCATCTAAGTGGTAGCTTGAACGGGGTTGAGCGGGACGAGTGACGCAAGATTTTACCCATATTCGGCCCCTCACGGTGGAGGTAAAAGCCTACATCCTGCTTGATTGATATTGATGATGATGACGATCTCGGTTACAAGGGCGGTGTTTTGCTACCTCTATCTCGAGAGAATCTACTTTGATCTTGTCTAAGACTTGTCTGTCTAAGCCCTGTCTAACCTGTAAAAACCTGACCCTCTTAGGGTGCCCTGCCCCTCCTTATATTAGTTGAAGGGGCGGGTTACATGTAGAGTCCTAGTAGGATTAAAACTTAGCATATTTCTGGCTTCTTATCACGGGCTTCTTAACCCTGGGCTTCTTAACACCTGGGCTTCTTATCTCCAGATGGCTCATTTTCATGGCTAAGTAGATGCTGGGTTAGGATATGTCTGTCGGGTTACAACTGTCTGGCGGGTTAGGATCTATCTGCCGGGTTACAACTGTTTGTCGAGTTAGGATCTGCCGGGTCAAGATCTGCCAGGTTACACCTGCCAGGTTATGCCTGCCGGGTTACGCCTACCGGGTTAAGTCGAGAGATGACTTAACAGGGCTGCTTAAGTCCAGAAATGACTTAATATCATGAGCCAGGTTTAACCGTGGGCAATTCCCCCGACATTAGCCCCCAGATTAGCTTGAATACAGGCTTGTCATGCATTCATGCTAAGCTTCTTGAAATAAGAATAGATAGTGAACCGACTCCTTGAAAATCTGGGTCTCTGTCATATCAATATGCCAATGGTAATTCCATGTAGAAAAAAAAATAACCCATATGATATCATGAGTTGTCTTAAAAACGCCTTGGCTTTGATAAAGAAGAAATTTTCGTCTGATGTTGTACCAACTTTCAATGCTTCAGACTTGTCTGAATGGCTTAGAGGAAATAATCTTTGCAAATTTCTCCATCAAAAAATATGAGACCTGGTTCACTCATAACTGAGAATTTGAAGGTGTACTTTCCTTATATCCATATTACCTGTAGCCCCCAAGTCTTAAGAGGGGAACACAGTGATAGCTTAACACTTGCTTCAATATAAATGTTTGCAACTCTGGAGAAATCTGGGTTGTTCATCCGAGTCACCAGTCATAAGTTGAATGTTTTGTATTCCACATATGTAGCCCCCAAGTGCCGGGTTGTCTTGCCTGCAGCAACATGGGACTTGCATACTTGATATAATCTTGATTTGAATAATGTAGCCACTAAGTGCCGGGTCGTGTGCCTGCAGCAACTCGGGACTATTCCTTCCATTGTAAAATAAAATCATATCCACTGTCTGGATGATGTTACTGAAAGCCTTACATATCAATGTTGAACCATGCTCCTTGCTGTAAGCTGATATTTTTGGATGGGGGAATAATAGCCATTTCTCTGAAGCGGCTTTGAAAACCTCAATCATCCAATATTGGTTATGATAACCATAATAAAAATCCAGCCATGTTGGCTATTTAAAATTTGAATAATGTAATCTAGTTTGAAAACCGGTTCCTGCAATATAAACCAGTATATCCATGCATATATGTTGCATGCTATGATGATGCAATGTATGATGATGTATGTGTATGATAACAAAGTATAAAAATATCGGCTTTCAAGGCTCGACATAAATCCGGCTTTTAAGGCTCGAATCTTGCTTCAATGAAGCTGGCATGATAGCCATTCCTCCCGTAAGCCGGCTCTCGCGTGATATATCTCGCCGTTTTAACCTTAACTAGTTCAGGGTCATATAGATTGACTGTCAAGAGTACGGTGAATTACGTAGTGGAGTAGCAACAAGCAGACAGGTGATTTTATCCTTGCTTTCTGTAGGCTGGCTCTCACCTGACAAAAACCGTCGTTTTAACCTTGACTAGATCAGGGTCATAAAAGATTGACTGTCAAGAGTACGGTGGGTCACCTATTGGAGTAGCATCTTGCATATAGGCAGGTTTAACCCATAATATGGCGTTTATTTGCCGATCAAGAGGGTAAGATAGCTAAACTCGATGAGTTGGAAGCCCCCAAGTGACCTTATGATCAATTAATAAAGACTCATGCCCAATAAATATGAGATGAAATGACAGAGGCCCTGAGTTTCGAGGATGCTGACTCTATTATGTTGGTCATAATATGATAAGCCAATAAGGCAGGATACCCATGTTTGAACCACACATCATGGCAGCAAGTTCTCTTTGGCAACCTTTAATTTTTTCTGAGAACTTGAACTTGCGAGAGATGGATTCTTCTTGAACCGGACTTTGAGCCGGATATTGAGAGCTCAAAACTTCGTGAGAGACAGATTTCTCTTGAGCCGGATTTTGAACCAAAACCTTTTCTGGTAATCGGAATCTTTCTTTTGAGCCGGAACTTTCTGATTGCCCGGCACTTTTTGAGCCAGAAATTTTCTGACGATCTTTAAATTTTTACCAATGTGGCAGCAGTCTCCGGGACCGGGTTGTCTTCCCTTTAATGATCAGGGTTTCTTGAATTTGTGACAACGGCCAATTCTGCCGAGTCATGTCTGTGTAGCCCCCGAGTCTTAAGACGACCCGAGGAGTTGGTTTGAGATTCTTCATATTTGTCTGTGGCATAAGCCAGCATATAGTTGACAGCGGAACGCTGAAATGCGTTGAAGCTGGTGGCGAGGTGGCGAGTTGATGATCTTCGCGACACTCATTGTATATCCTTGGCGTTGATAACGCGAAGTGAATCCACGGAAGGTTGAGGTCGACCGTGGTGGGTTATGAATGATCCCGTATGAGTTGTCAGTAACCCGACCGATGGTTCGTTCCGGCTGGTTGTTGAAGTTAACCAAACCGCAACGGCGGTGACTTGTGCGCCTGTCCATTGAATCATCTGGTGCAGGTGGAGGCTGATAATAAATCATTATTCGCTTCAGAGTTGTTTGAGTAAACCGGTCCGCGGGGCGGCGGCTTGTGCCTGTCTGTTGGGCAGCTTGAGCAAGCGGGCATGGTCCTGATGTATTGAAGTAAACTGGTCAACAAGGGCAGCAACTTGAGCACTTCTATTGAGCGGCACAGCACGGATAAACATCAATGCAGAATGATGCTGTCGTGTGCTCCATATCCGCGGTATAACGCCACTTTGGAGTGAATAATTATCCTGATGTATTTGGACGACAGAAGATCTTGTCATGTCTGCCATGAATATGGAACAATTGTCCTGTGTATAAAAATATTAATGGCAAAAGAATTGTTCTCGAAGGAATTTAAAGTGTATTGATAAAATAAATAGGGCGGATAACACCTCATAGTTTTTGTCGGACGAACGCGAATGCTGGTGATAAAAAAAATTCCAAATGTCTGATGTGGCCTTAGCACACCAAGGCCCCTCTTCTTTTGTATGATGACAAACTGGTTGCAGCACTTTTCTTCTTTTTTTTGGGCAGCCAACTCTTTCCTCTGTTTCTTCTCTTTCTGCCTGAAGTAGTTGACCATGGAAGTGTAGCAGCGCGAGCCGTCCGCACGCAAGGGCTGAAGGCGGCCAGGTATGGCGACAAACCTTTAGGGCGGGAGTTCGGTGGCCGGCGGCTGAGAGGCCGGCTGCGGTGTGGTGGCTGGTACTGGGCCACAAACAGGCGCGGGGAACCCACGCGGTGTTGGAACGAGAGGGCGGCGAGTGGGGCCGGCGGTTTCAGAGGGGAGCGGCCGTTCGAGGAGGGGTAAGGGTGATCCCACACACAGGTCGAGGTGGGCCGCAGTGGCCACGCCGAAGCCGGCCGGGGCGGCGACCCGGTCCAGGCGCGCGGGCGGTGGGTCGGTGGAGACGGGTCAACGATGTGGTTGGCTTGGAATGTCCGTGGCGACCAGAGCGGTGGCTAGGAGCGGGACGGCTTGACCGCGCAAGGAGGTAGCACGAGGCGCAGCCATGATGGTGAGGCGGGTCAACGTGCGGTCGCGGCGACTCACGGCAACAGAGGAGGCACGAGGCTGAGCCGGATTGAGGCCGCGGCGGCGACTCGGATTGAGGCCACGGCAGCGAATCGGATGGAGGCCACCGGGGCCGCTCGGTGGCGAGGCGCGCGGAGGCGAGGTGCAGGTGGCGGAGAGTGTGGCCAGAGCGCGGGGCATGGCAGCTCAATGAGTCAGAGATGGTGGCTCGGAGTAGCAGAGGCGACGCGGCCGTGGAAACAGCAGGCCGGCTCGGGCCAAAATCATGGCCGCGACAGTGGCAGAGGCTGGTGGGTCAGCGGGGATGGCTCGATGCAATGGCAGAAAAGAGCGGCGGTGGCTAGCCGACTCATGGGTGCGTCAGCAAACCGGGTTGAAGGTAGCCGGCGAAAACAACTGTAAGGCCGCGACGGCGAGCTGAGGTGGCCGGTCGGATTGACGAGGGCGGCTCAGTTGAATCTTGACGCAGGGGCAACTCGAAGCCGTGTATGACGGAGCGATGAAAGTAGGCCGCGGCTCAATGCGCAGTCAAGGCGGGTCAATGATAACCCACAAGTATAGGGGGTCGCAACAGTTTTCGAGGGTAGAGTATTCAACCCAAATTTATTGATTCGACACAAGGGGAGCCAAAGAATATTCTCAAGTATTAGCAGTTGAGTTGTCAATTCAACCACACCTGAAAGACTTAATATCTGCAACAGAGTATTTAGTAGCAAAGTAGTATGGAAGAAATGGTAACAGTGGCAAAAGTAACAGTAACAGTTTTGTAGCAATTGTAACAGTGGCAACGGAAAAGTAACATAGCAAAGATCAATATGTGAAAAGCTCGTAGGCAATGGATCAATGATGGATAATTATGTCGGATGGCATTCATCATGCAACAGTTATAACCTAGGGTGACACAGAACTAGCTCCAATTCATCAATATAATATAGGCATGTATTCCGTATATAGTCATACGTGCTTATGGAAAAGAACTTGCATGACATGTTTTGTCCTACCCTCCCGTGGCAGCGGGGTCCTAATGGAAACTAAGGGATATTAAGGCCTCCTTTTAATAGAGAACCAGACCAAAGCATTAGCACTTAGTGAATACATGAACTCCTCAAACTACGGTAATCACCGGAAAGAATCCCAATTATTGTCACCTTGGGGTATGCGGATCATAACACGTAATAGGTGTCTACAACTTGCAAGATAGGATCAAGAACACATATATATTCATGAAAACATAATAGGTTCAGATCTGAAATCGTGGTACTCGGGCCCTAGTGACAAGCATTAGGCATAGCAAAGTCATAGCAACATCAATCTTAGAACATAGTGGATTCTAGGGATCAAACCCTAACAAAACTAACTCGATTACATGATAAATCTCATCCAACCCATCACCGTCCAGCAAGCCTATGATGGAATTACTCACGCACGGTGGTGAGCATCATGAAATTGGTGATGGAGGAAGGTTGGTGATGATGATGGCGATGATTTCCCCTCTCCATAGCCCCGAACAGACTCCAGATCTGGCCTCCCAATGAAGAACAAGAGGTGACGGCGTCTCCGTATCGTAAAACGCGATGAATCCTTTTCTCTGATTCTTTTCTCCCCGAACGTGAATATATGGAGTTGGAGTTAAGGTCGGTGGAGGTCCAGGGGACCCACAAGGCAGGGGGGCGCACCCTAGGGGGGTGGGCACGCCCTGCACCCTTGTGGACAGCAGGTGGGTCCCCCTCTGTTGATTCTTTCGCCAATATTTTTTATTTACTGCAAAAATATTCTCCGTGAAGTTTCAGGTCATTCCGAGAACTTTTATTTCTGCACAAAAATAACACCAAGGCAATTCTGCTGAAAACAGCGTCACTCCGGTTTAGTTCCATTCAAATCATGCAAATTAGAGTCCAAAACAAGGGCAAAAGAGTTTGGAAAAGTAGATACGATGGAGACGTATCAACTCCCCCAAGGTTAACCCATTGCTTGTCCTCAAGCAATTCAGTTGATAAACTGAAAGTGATAAAGAAAAACTTTTACAAACTCTGTTTGATCTTGTTGTTGCAAATATGTAAAGCCAGCATTCATGTTTTCAGCAAAGATTATAAACTAACCATATTCACAATAACATTTAGGTCTCACATTTACTCATACCAATGGCATAATCAACTAACGAGCAATAATAATAAATCTCAGATGACAACACTTTTTCAAAACAATCATGATATGATATAACAGAATGGTATCTCGCTAGCCCTTTCTGAGACCGCAAAACATAAATGCAGAGCACCCCTGAAGATCAAGGACTGACTAGACATTGTAATTCATGGCAAAATAGATCCAGTCACAGTCATACTCAATATTAATTAATAACAACGCATACAAATAACAGTGGTGCTCTCTAACTGGTGCTTTTTATAAGAGGATGATGACTCAGCATAAAAGTAAATAGATAGGCCCTTCGCAGAGGGAAGCAGGGATTTGCAGAGGTGCCAGAGCTCGACCTTTTGAAACACAGATGAATATAATTTTGAGCGGTATGCTTTCATTGTCAACATAACGACCAAGAGATCTCGGTATCTTCCATGCTACATACATTATAGGCGGTTCCCAAACAGAATGGAAAAGTTTATACTCCCCCACCACCAACAAGCACATTCCACGGCTGGTCCGAAACAACGGGTACCATCCAACTAGCAACAATCCTGGGGAGTTTTGTTTGCAATTATAATTTGATTTGAGTTGAGCATGGGATTGTGCATCCCGATTACCAGCCATTTTCTCATGAATGATGAGCGGAGTCCACTCATCATGAGAATAACCCACCTAGCATGGAAGATACTGACAACCCCCAGTCGCTACATGAGCGATTCGGGCATACAAAACAGATTATTATTTGAAGGTTTAGAGTTTGGCACATGCAAATTTACTTGGAATGGCAGGTAAATACCGCATATAGGTAGGTATGGTGGACTCATATGGAACAACTTTGGGTTTATGGAAGTAGATGCACAAGCAGTATTCCCGCTTAGTACAGGTGAAGGCTAGCAAGAGATTGAGGAGCGACCAACTAGAGAGCGACAACAGCCATAAACATGCATTGAGATTAACCAACATTGAGTGCAAGCATGAGTAGGATATAAATCACCATGAACATAAATATCGTGGAGGCTATGTTGATTTTGTTTCAACTACATGCGTGAACATGTGCCAAGTCAAGCCACTTGAATCATTCAAAGGAGGATACCAACCTATCATACTACATCACAACCATTTTAAAAGCATGTGTAACACCCCCAGTGGTTAGCCACAGTAATCCCCCTTTTGATTATGCCATGTCATCATGATCAACAGTGCTTAATCATCATTAGAAACATATCTCATTTCAAAATTCAAATTCAAATGGAAATTCAAACTGAAGGTGCAAATAAAAGTTGTCCAAATCCAGGAACTAAAATGTTCATAATATTGTAAATAATCCAGAGACAACTGTAAAATTATAATCAACATTTACTAAATTAATTATGTGCCTCAAACAGCAACAAAACAGAGATATTTAATCCAATTTTATTTAATTAAAGTCCAAATAAAATTCATTTGGCTTCAAACCTTTTTCTAGCAGTGTCAAATAATGCACTGATATTATATGGGCAAGTTTCATATTTTACAAAAGTGTTTTGAAATAAAAACAAACGCCAAAACAGATAACATAAAAACAGAAAAAAAAGAAAATAGAAAAAGAAAAACCCCCCTGGCCAACTGGGCCTAGCCCAGCTGGCCTCAGCCTACCAGGCCGGCCCACCCCGCTGGCCTATATGGCCTCCCAAGCCACCCACCGAAACCCTAACCCCACCCCCCCATAGATCGTTTTTAGAAAAAGAAAAAAAGGATTTAAAAAAAATTAAAATAAATAAATAGATATTAACTAATTAGTTAATTAAGTAATTAATTAACATAATTAGTTCTGGTTAATTAAACTAATTAATTAGTTAACCTAATTAATCTGTAATTAACTTAATTAAAACCTAATTAATCTTAACAGACTGCAGGTGTCCTGCTGACATCATGATGATGTCAGCATACACTGTTTTGGATAATTCGAAATAAATAAATTAATTAATTCCAGAATATTGTTAAAACTTTGAAAAAATCATATAAAATAATCCGTAACTCGGATGAAAATACTTTGTATATGAAAGTTGCTTAGAAAAGTGAGACGAATCCGAATACGTTGTCCGCTCATCCGCCGCACGTCCCTAGCATAGCGAACATGCAACAATCCACCTTCGTTTCATCTGTCCAAAAATGCCTAACACCGGGAATACGTTCCCGGATGTTTTCCCTTTCACCAGTATCACGTAGCACCGCGTTATATCACAACTAGCACCGTTTATTGCCATGTCATGCATCTGTTTGCGTCGCATTTATTGTTTCTTCCCCCTCTTCTCTCCGTTAGACTTCGAGACTGACGCCACTGCTGCTGCCCCGATCGACTACGGTGTTGACGACCCCTCCTTCTTGCCAGAGCAACCAGGCAAGCCCCCCCCTTGAGCATCCGGATATCACCTATTCTTTCTCTCTCATGCTTGCATTAGAATTGCTGCTACTGCTGCTTTACCTATTCTGATGCATAGCCTGTTTATTGTAACCTGCTGTTGATAATTACCTGCATATCCTAAACTGCTTAGTATAGGCTGGGTAGTGACCTATCAGTGACCCCACTTGTCCCGACTGCCCCGCTGGATTATCAGAAGACTCGATCAACGGGATTGAAGACAAGCCCCAGCACCGCACATCACCCCCCTTAGTTGTAACGACACTGCAGCGTTACTATCGAGTGCCGAGGGTGATACCTCGTGTAGCACTTCAGATGTTAACTCTGTAGAGTAGCCATTTGGTCGTGGTCATCGAGGGTGATTCCTCCTTCTCCACTTCCGAAACGACGCCGTCGTACAACACCTCAAGTGTGAACCCAGCAAGGGTGATTCCTTCGAGTTCACCTTGACGGATACATCGAGTAGGAATGCAACGAGGGTGATACCTCGGATTCCCCTGATGTTATGGACACACGGATACTTGGACTTTACACTGTTACTTGGAAAGGCGGGTCGACCCTGAGGGGTACTCACGAGTGTTGTGGAGACGGGTTGACCTGGATGGTGCCCAAGTGATGAATACGAGGCACGGCCGGGCATTCTTAGCCCTTGCAGCAAGTCCTCGAGACGGGGCGACGGGGTCACATCGATCGTGAGTCTCTGCTCGTTACCGCAAGCCCTAATCCACTAACGATTTGGATATTTGATCCGAGCAGGCCTCTGGCCTGAGAGCACTAACCATCACGTGGGCATAGTATGGGCGTTCTGCATCGTAGCATCAGCCAAAAGCTCTGTCAGACGTCTAGTTCAGCCTTGCGGCCGGGACGGACCGGCGCCCTCCTGGTGCCTGGCTTCACCCTGCTCGCAACGACCCGGAGTGCACAGGGCGATGGTCCAAGACCCCTGAGCACTTAGGATGTAGACCGGTGGGGACCTCTCTGCTGAGCTGTAGGTAGGGCTGCGGTGTATCGTTTGGCCGAGGCCAGGCATGACCCAGGAAAGTGTGCCCGGCCGAAGTTAATCGAGCGTGTTGGGTAAGTTGGTGCACCCCTGCAGGGAAGAACACATCTATCGATAGCCGGTCCTACGGTAAAGGACACTCGGAGTTGTATCCCGATCGACACAACTAGACCGTGAGATGATACCTGGATATATGGCTCTGGGATTGCTTCTCGCAGGGAGTCGAGAAGGGACCTCAGAACGAGGTTGATGACTGTATGGCTCTGGGATTGCTTTCTCGCAGGGAGTCGAGAAAGGATCTCTGGGTGAGGTTGAGACTTAATGATACTGCTACATTATATTGTACTGTTCTACTCTCTTCTATTGCTGCAAGACCGCTGAAGATGCTAGTCTTCGATAGGACTAGGCCTTCTCTCTATTCTGGCATTTCTGCAGCCCAGTCCACATATACAGCCTCCCTTTGATAATGTTGCATATGTAGTGTAGATCCTTGCTTGTTGAGTACTTCGGATGAGTACTCACGGTTGCTTTGCTTTCTTTTTCCCCCATATCCTTTTTGATGCAACCAGATGACGGAGCACCGGATATAGCTGCCCACGCCGACGATCGCTACTACTACCCCGAGGGTGGATACTTCTACGAGTTGGCCGACAACCAGGAGTAGGATCGGAGGGTCCCAGGCAGGAGGCATGTGCCTTTCGATCATAGTGTTTTATTTTGCCCCGCCTTTCTAAAGGCCTTTCTGTTTCTCTTTTAATATCTGTACTCAGATATCTGATGCTTCCGCTGACGCTTGTATGCCATCGAGCTATGTATTCGAGCCCTCGAGGCCCTGGCTTGTAATATAAAGCTTGTATGACTTTATTTATGTTTTAGAGTTGTGTTGTGATATCTTCTCGTGAGTCCTTAGGCTTGATCGTGTGCATTTGCGTGTATGATTAGTGCACGATTGAGCCGGGGGCGTCACAAGTTGGTATCAGAGCCGACTGCCTGTAGGATCCCCCTTTCCAAGTCCTTGGCCGAAGTTGAGTCTAGTAATCGAAAACTGTTTTACTAACTTGGCTGTGTGGCTTACGGGCCCACGACGCCGAATGGGTGGTATTAGGATCTTTTATTCCTCATCTTTACTCTGGGACTCTGATATCTCTTCTATTCGGGTTAAATGTATTTACTAACTACATTAGGTTCTCGTAACGACTTCCTCCCGGAGAGCCCCGACATTACCGATGATCGCTTGCTTCGCCAGAAGATTCTACGAATACTCCTCGATGTTTCTCGAAACCCTGTGCCCACTGCATTGCAGTTCCTGACCACCGATAAACTTTGATGGATAACTACTAACCCTCGTCTTTCATATATTCATTTCAGTTACTCCCGGATTCCACCCGACTTATCGAAATACTATCCGACATTTCGGGAATTCTCTGAACCTACTGCCTTGCAGTTCCTTTCCGCCTGAACACGGCTACATATAAATCCTAGTACTTATACGGGGTCTGTTCATCCCCAGTTATTCAAGTGCTTTCCAGAACACATTGAATTGCTATTTGATCTCCCGAATATCCTCTGCAGCCTAGTGCTCCCGAAAGTCTTGTCTGCCTACATTATGGTTAAATCCACATGTCTCGCAATATTCATTAACATTCTTGTCATTATCATTCTGAGTCTATTGATTCAATATGAATGAGGATAATCCCTATCATTTGTTGATTCCTAGAATTCATTCCTTCGGCTCAGACGTCATTCCGGACATGAGCTGATTCTCGGCAAATTACACCTTGATAGATTGTCCATCTAGTTCTAATTAACTTACTCGTCTTTCGATCAGAGTTCTGCCGCTGATCGTTCATTCTGAAAGTCATGATTTCTCTGTATTTAAACATCAAATTATTCAGTTGTTTTTACAATCTGATGCCTTTGGCAAATGGTATCCTCTCCTTACTTCGAGCTTGTGATTATTTACTTCTGGAGTTTGCGGTATAGGTTCCTAAGTTGTCCCGATGGGTTGAACCTATGCCATCCATAATTAGTGTGAACCCAAAGATTATGCAGGTTATATCTATTGGCGTTTTGCCAGATAAATCTTCAACCCTACAACTTTTTCGAAGACGAGAAGTGAATGAACGGTTATGCAATAAAGAAGTGGGAGTCGACCTTGAACTTTGTGTTCATCCCCATGGACCCGATGTAGAACATATCATGGAAGCTGCTCATAGAAATAATAATCCCTTGTTATAATTTCATCTTGAATTTTGCTTCGATCCTTTGCAATCGTGGTCTCGACCATGATTGTTCTACTTTGATCCCATTTCACGGACAAGCTAAAACACTTGTCTTCTGCAAATAAATAAGCCTGTTCTACCTCTATACTGAACTACCTCGGGTATTACCCCCCTACAATCTCGAGGATATCATCCTATTGCACTACGCCCTATGAATTTTCCAATGGAGTGATACCTTCCCTGTCATAGTCACGCCACGAGTTCTGGGTTGTTGCCAACCGAGACCACCGGTAAGTGAATCAATTCCGCACTCCAATTCAAGAACTCTAAGTAATTTTCGCTGCTTACGAGTTTAATAATCCTTCAAGTCATTCATATCCTGATCGGCTATATCCTTATCGTGCTAAATTTTAACTGTGCTACTTGGTCCTTCTCCCCAGAGCACCAATTCCGACGATGAGCTAATCTTACGCCGATCCTTCTCATCTTATCATTCACCTCGAACAACAAGCTTGACTTCGAGTTTGTGTCGTAACCGTGGTTCCAATAACCTTTTGCTTCATCATTCCTTTGACTTGATGTCATCGCCGATCGATTACATCTTCATGGAATCTCTCGACAAATGTGTCGTGATCATCATCAACATTCTGAGCTCTTCCAGGATATCAATAGAATTCATGGTGAGAAATATTATCCTTGCCCTCTCAATGAATTGTTGCTGAGCCCGCGGGCCCAATCGTCATCTTTTCCTGGCTGAAATTGTATGACTTATTTTATAAGTTGTTCCGATGGAACCTTTGTGTATCCAAAGGCTGACCTTTACTTGATGACCATGTCTATACTATCTCGAAGCCTGTCTGTGGTACTCCGATTTTCAATAAGGACATTTGAAGCATAATGCCAAAATTTTCTTTTACAATTATCCAAACACCATTGTATGGGTAATGTCATGGAATTTCTCTCCCCTTACCTAAAGCATTTTCTACTTTCTAACCTGCCATGGATATCATGCTCTGCTTGTCCTTGTGAAGGATATACCCCTGGAATATGTGTTTAGACACATTTTCCTTTCCATTGTTCTGTGTAATCTGATGATCACATTTTCCTTTCCATTGTTTTGTTTAACCTTTCTTGTGATCTATATGATCTAAGCAGTAATAATTCACTGCTTATGTAAACACCTCGGTGTACAACTCTGTCAGTGAGACCCTATTCCTACTGTTGATGACATTCCGGTAACCGCCGATGGACGAGAACTTTGCCTATTGGTCCACCTCGTTCAACGAGCAGGAAAATGGTTCTCTTCGTCCCTCGCCCTTGCTACCGATGTTGTTGCCGACATAACTGACAGACTATCCTCTGACATGCCTTGCTTACATGATCGTGCGAGACGTCACCGCCCTTCCTACTTTTAACCCACATGGTGGGCCATAACCCACAGTTCCACAGGATCGAAACCTGACTCTCCTATACACCCCCTGTTTCCAAAGTTATTCCCCGCGCGTGGCCTCATATGTAATTCACGGGCCACCTTCCTAGTGATCTATTTTGGTAACAGACACAATACTTATTCCCGTTGCTATGAACCCCTTTCACGCCCTGTTTCAGGCATCGAACGATTGCCTGCCCGCTCGAAACTTCTCATGATACCTCCTTACTTTGCTCTCGATATTTTCTAAGGTCTCAATTCGAGAGTTACTTTCCGCCACCTTCCCTATTGTTACCGACCAGATAGTCAACCATGCAGAGGTCCGTTCTCCCGGAATACCCACCCTTTATTCTTTCGTAAGTACGATGGCGATCCTGAAGAAAGGACGACAACTTCATCATGAGGCATTGATGCATAGAAATGAAGGTGTCAAGGTAATGGATCGAGTCCTTCGAGAAGAGCAACCAAGACCGAGAAGACTCGATAGAATTTCGTAACCAGAACTTTCCCCCTTACTCTACCCCTTAATTCTCGGGACGAGAATTCTTATTAGTGGAGGAGATTTGTAACACCCCCAGTGGTTAGCCACAGTAATCCCCCTTTTGATTATGCCATGTCATCATGATCAACAGTGCTTAATCATCATTAGTAACATATCTCATTTCAAAATTCAAATTCAAATGGAAATTCAAACTGAAGGTGCAAATAAAAGTTGTTCAAATCCAGGAACTAAAATGTTCATAATATTGTAAATAATCCAGAGACAACTATAAAATTATAATCAACATTTACTAAATTAATTATGTGCCTCAAACAACAACAAAACAGAGATATTTAACCAAATTTTATTTAATTAAAGTCCAAATAAAATTCATTTGGCTTCAAACCTTTTTCTAGCAGTGTCAAATAATGCACTGATATTATATGGGCAAGTTTCATATTTTACAAAAGTGTTTTGAAATAAAAACAAATGCCAAAACAGAAAACAGAAAAAAAAAATAGAAAAAGAAAAACCCCCCTGGCCAACTGGGCCTAGCCCAGCTGGCCTCAGCCCACCAGGCCGGCCCACCCCGCTGGCCTATATGGCCTCCCCAGCCACCCACCGAAACCCTAACCCCACCCCCACAAAACATTTTTAGAAAAAGAAAAAAAAGATTTAAAAAGAATTAAAATAAATAAATAGATATTAACTAATTAGTTAATTAAGTAATTAATTAACATAATTAGTTCTGGTTAATTAAACTAATTAATTAGTTAACCTAATTAATCTGTAATTAACTTAATTAAAACCTAATTAATCTTAGCAGACTGCTGATGTCCTGCTGACATCATGATGATGTCAGCATACACTGTTTTGGATAATTCGAAATAAATAAATTAATTAATTCCAGAATATTGTTAAAACTTTGAAAAATTCATATAAAATAATCCGTAACTCGGATGAAAATACTTTGTATATGAAAGTTGCTCAGAAAAGCGAGACGAATCCGAATACGCAGTCCGCTCGTCTGCCGCACGTCCCTAGCATAGCGAACATGCAACAATCCACCTTCCTTTCATCTGTCCGAAAATGCGTAACACCGGGAATACTTTCCCGGATGTTTTCCCTTTCACCAGTATCACGTAGCACCGCATTATATCACAACTAGCACCGTTTATTGCCATGTCATGCATCTGTTTGTGTCGCATTTATTGTTTCCTCCCCCTCTTCTCTCCGTTAGACTTCGAGACTGACGCCACTGCTGCTGCCCCAATCGACTACGGTGTTGACAACCCCTCCTTCTTGCCAGAGCAACCAGGCAAGCCCCCCCCCCCTTGAGCATCCCGATATCGCCTATTCTTTCTCTCTCATGCTTGCATTAGAATTGTTGCTACTACTGCTTTACCTATTCTGATGCATAGCCTGTTTATTGTAACCTGCTGTTGATAATTACCTGCATATCCTAAACTGCTTAGTATAGGCTGGGTAGTGACCTATCAGTGACCCCACTTGTCCCGACTACCCCGCTGGATTATCAGAAAACCCGATCAACGGGATTGAAGACAGGTCCCGGCACCGCACATCACCCCCCTTAGTTGTAACGACACTGCAGCATTACTATCGAGTGCCGAGGGTGATACCTCGTGTAGCACTTCAGATGTTAACTCTGTAGAGTAGCTATTTGGTCATGGTCATCGAGGGTGATTCCTCCTTCTCCACTTCCGAAACGACGCCGTCGTACAACACCTCAAGTGTGAACCCAGCAAGGGTGATTCCTCCGAGTTCACCTTGACGGATACATCTAGTAGGAATCCAACGAGGGTGATACCTTGGATTCCCCTGATGTTATGGACACATGGATACTTGGACTTGACACTGTTACTTGGAAAGGTGGGTCGACCCTGAGGGGTACCCGCGAGTGTTGTGGAGACGGGTTGACCTGGATGGTGCCCGAGTGATGAATACGAGGCGCGGCCGGGCATTCTTAGCCCTTGCAGCAAGTCCTCGAGACGGGGCGACGGGGTCACATCGATCGTGAGTCTTTGCTCGTTACCGCAAGCCCTAATCCACTAACGATTTGGATATTTGATCCGAGCAGGTCTCTGGCCTAATAGCACTAACCATCACGTGGGCATAGTATGGGCGTTCTGCATCGTAGCATCAGCCGAAGACTCTGTCAGACGTCTAGTTCAGCCTTGCGGCCGGGACGGACCGGCGCCCTCCTGTTGCCTGGCTTCACCCTGCTCGCAACGACCCGGGGTGCACAGGGCGGTGGCCCAAGACCCCTGAGCGCTTAGGATGTAGACCGGCGGGGACCTCTCTGCTGAGCTGTACGTAGGGCTGCGGTGTATCGTTTGGCCGAGGCCGGGCATGACCCAGGAAAGTGTGTCCGGCCGGAGTTAATCGAGCGTGTTGGGTAAGTTGGTGCACCCCTGCAGGGAAGAACACATCTATCGATAGCCGGTCCTACGGTAAAGGACACTCGGAGTTGTATCCCGATCGACACAACTAGACCGTGAGATGATACCTGGATATATGGCTCTGGGATTGCTTCTCGCAGGGAGTCGAGAAGGGACCTCAGGACGAGGTTGATGACTGTATGGCTCTGGGATTGCTTTCTCGCAGGGAGTCGAGAAAGGATCTCTGGGTGAGGTTGAGACTTAATGATACTACTACATTATATTGTACTATTCTACTCTCTTCTATTGCTGCAAGACCGCTGAAGATGCTATTCTTTGATAGGACTAGGCCTTCTCTCTATTCTGGCATCTCTACAGCCCAGTCCACATATACAACCTCCCTTTGATAATGTTGCATATGTAGTGTAGATCCTTGCTTGCTGAGTACTTCGGATGAGTACTCACGGTTGCTTTGCTTTCTTTTTCCCCCATATCCTTTTTGATGCAACTAGATGACGGAGCCCCGGATACAGCTGCCCATGCCGACGATCGCTACTACTACTACCCCGAGGGTGGATACTTCTACGAGTTGGCCGACGACCAGGAGTAGGATCGGAGGGTCCTAGGCAGGAGGCCTGCGCCTTTCGATCGTAGTGTTTTATTTTGCCCCGCCTTTCTAAAGGCCTTTCTGTTTCTCTTTTAATATCTGTACTCAGATATCTGATGCTTCCGCTGACGCTTGTATGCCATCGAGCTATGTATTCGAGCCCTCGAGGCCCTGGCTTGTAATATAAAGCTTGTATGACTTTATTTATGTTTTAGAGTTGTGTTGTGACATCTTCCTGTGAGTCCTTAGGCTTGATCGTGTGCATTTGCATGTATGATTGGTGCACGATTGAGCCGGGGGCGTCACATCATGTTGGCATGCAAGGTAAACCATTATAAACTCCTAGCTAATTAAGCATGGCATGAGTAACTATAATCTCTAATTGTCATTGCAAACATGTTTCATTCATAGTAGGCTGAATCAAGAACGATGAACTAATAATATTTACAAAAACAAGATAGGTCAAGTTCATACCAGCTTTTACTCATCTCAATCATTTCATCATATATCGTCATTATTGCCTTTCACTTGGACGACCGAACAGTGTGGATAATAATAATAGTGCACGTGCATTGGACTAAGCTGGAATCTGCAAACATTTATTCAAAGGAGAAGACAAGGTAATATGGGCTCATTGTTAGATCAACAATATTGCATATGAGAGCCACTCAACATTTTCATCGTGGTCTTCTCCTCTCGGCCCCCAAAGAAAAGAAAAGAATTTCAAAGAAACACACTGAAATGTTTTTGGAGTTTTTGTTTTTCTGAAGAAGGTAAAACAAGAACGAGAAAAACTATTTACACGGGAAAGCTCCCAACAAGCAAAAGAAGAACGAGAAATATTTTTGGGTTTTCTTTTAATACTACAACTAATTTTTTTGGATTTTCTCAAAGTTTTTCAAACACACAAGAAGAAAGTGAGAAAAAGAAATAAACTAACAGGGATAATATAATGAAAAAGTATGAACACCGACAACTGGAATGAGTGTGTGAACATGAGTGTAATGTCGGTGAGAAATACGTACTCCCCCAAGCTTAGGCTTTTGGCCTAAGTTGGTCTATGCCCATGGATCAAAGTAGTCCTCTCCTTGGTACTGAGGAGGATCCTGGGGGTTCCACTGGTTAGCGAGCTCCTGTGGCTCCCACTGATAAATAGACTCCTCATACGGATCGAGTGATGGTTCTGGCTCAGGAACTGGGGATCGCGTCCTCTCCCAGTATACATAAATATCCTCGGGCAGAATGAGGTACGTGCCTGAATGAATATTGAATAGTGAAGGTGCAGGCAAAGTAATAATCTGACAAGTTTTCTGGCTGAATACCAGGTTATAGATGAGTCTCTTTTCCTTATCAGCGCTAACAAAATCATGTGCTACCATACTGTTATAGTATAAATATAAAGTGGGTAGTAGCATCTCCTCTTCGTTTCTTTTCTGAAAATTTCTGAAATTTTTAGTGACTTAAAATAAAAGTGAATCGAACTCAACAAAACTAATAGCAACTACTCCTACAAGTGTCTAGAGGCTATATCATGCATCAAAACTACTTTGGACCATATAAATCTGACATGCAAGCTCAAGAACAAGGTCACCACAGCAGCAAAAATTTGCAACAAATAAAGCACTAGAACAAAAACTAATTGGACCATTGGAGGAGTCACATACCGAAGAACAATCCCCCAAAACAGTTTTGCAAATGGAGCTTTACACAAGGAGATCGAAAATGGCAGCAAGATGAGCTAGAACACGGGTTTGAGCACTGGGATGATTTTTTCTGGAGGAAGACGAAGTGGATGGGTGCTGGAATAAGTGAGGGGGGCCTACGTGGGACCCACAAGGCAGGGGGCGCGCCCTCCACCCTTGTGGTCCACTGGTGCAGCCCCCTGGTGCAATCTCACTGCCAGAAATTCTATAAAAATCATACTAAATTTTTAGGGCATTTGGAGAACTTTTATTTTCGGGATATTTTTATTGCACAGATAATTCAGAAAACAGACAGATAATACTATTTTTGCTTTATTTATTCTAAATAATAGAAAGTAAAAAGTAAGTACAGAAAGTTGTGCTTTCTAAATTCATCCATCTCATGCTCATCAAAAGGAATCCGTTAACAAGGTTGATCAAGTCTTATTAACAAACCTCTTTCGAATAACATGAAACCAGAGAATTTTTGAATAACACTAGGTTACCTCAACGGGGATATGCATATCCCCAACAATAAGAATATCATATTTCTTTTTGATAGTAGGGAGAGGAAATTCAAAACCTCTGATTGTAATGTTGAAATTTTTCCAATAGAATTGATACTATGAACTTGAGGTTGTTTCTTCGGAAAGTGTACCGTATGCTCATTACCATTAACATGAAAAGTGACATTGCCTTTGTTGCAATCAATAACAGCCCCTGCAGTATTCAAAAAGGGTCTACCAAGGATGATCGACATACTGTCATCCTCGGGAATATCAAGAATAACAAAGTCCGTTAAGATAGTAACATTTGCAACCACAACAGGTACATCCTCACAAATATCGATGGGTATAGTAGTTGATTTATCAGCTATTTGCAAAGAGATTTCAGTAGGTGTAAACTTATTCAATTCAAGTCTATGATATAAAGAGAAAGGCATAACACTAACACCTGCTCCCAAATCACATAAAGCAGTTTTAACATAGTTTCTTTTAATGGAGCATGGTATAGTTGGTACTCCTGGATCTCCAAGTTTCTTTGGTATTCCACCCTTAAAAGTACAATTAGCAAGCATGGTGGAAATTTTAGCTTCAGGTATCTTTCTTTTCTTTGTGACAATATCTTTCATATACTTAGCATAAGGAGACATTTTCAGCATATCAGTCAAACGCATACGCAAAAAGATAGGTCTAATCATTTCAGCAAAGCACTCAAAATCCTCATCATCCTTTTTCTTGGACGGTTTAGGAGGAAAGGGCATGGGTTTCTGAACCCATGATTCTCTTTCTTTACCATGTTTCCTAGCAACGAAGTCTCTCTTATCATAATGTTTATTCATTGATTGTGGGTTATCAAGATCAACAACAGGTTCTACCTCCACATCGTTATCATTACTAGGTTGAGCATCAACATGAACATCATCATTAACATTATCACTAGGTTCTTGTTCATCACCAGATTGTGTCTCAGCATCAGAAATAGAAATATCATTTGGATTCTCAGTTGTGTCTATAACAGGTTCACTAGAAGCATGCAAAGTCCTATCAGTTTTCTTTTTATTTTTATTACTAGGACTAGGCGCATCAGTATTAATTCTCTGATAATCTTGCTCAATTCTCTTAGGATGGCCCTCAGGATACAAAGGTTCCTGAGTCATTTTACCACCTCTAGTCATAACCCTAACAGCATTATCATTGTTCTTACTATTCAACTCAATAAGCAAATCATCTTGTGCCTTAAGTACTTGTTCTACTTGAGTTTTAACCATGGAAGCATGCTTACTAATAAGCTTAAGATCATTAACAGTTCTACTCATATAATCACCCAAGCAGTCAAGCATGTGAGCATTATGTTTCAATTGTCTACTAACATAAGCATTGAAATTTTCTTGTTTAACAATAAAATTATCAAACTCATCCAAGCATTGACTAGCAGACTTATTGTGAGGAATATCACCTTCATCAAATCTATAGAGAGAATTTACCTCTACTACCTGTGTCGGGTTATCAAGACCATGTATTTCTTCAATAGGTGGTAGATTCTTAACATCTTCAGCTTTAATACCTTTTTCTTTCATAGATTTCTTTGCCTCTTACATATCTTCAGGACTGAGGAATAGAATACCTCTTTTCTTCAGAGTTGGCTTAGGAGTTGGTTCAGGAAGTGTCCAATCATTATCATTACTCAATATATTATTCAATAGCATTTCAGCTTGCTCAACAGTTCGTTCCCTGAAAACACAACCAGCACAACTATCTAGGTGGTCCCTAGAAGCATCGGTTAGTCCATTATAAAAGATATCAAGTATTTCATTTTTCTTGAGAGGATGATCAGGCAAAGCATTAAGTAATTGGAGAAGCCTCCCCCAAGCTTGTGGGAGACTCTCTTCTTCAATTTGCACAAAGTTAAATATTTCCTTTAAAGCAGCTTGTTTCTTGTGAGTAGGGAAATATTTTTCAGAGAAGTAGTAAATCATATCCTGGGGACTATGCACACAACCAGGAGCAAGAGAATTAAACCATAACTTAGCATCACCCTTTAATGAGAAAGGAAACAACTTAATAATATAGTAATAGCGAATTTTTTCCTCATGAGTAAATAGGGTGGCTATATCATTCAATTTAGTAAGATGTGCCACAACAGTTTCAGATTCATAACCATAGAAAGGATCAGATTCAACCAAAGTAATTAACTCAGGATCGACAGAGAATTCATAATCCTTATCAGTAACAAAGATAGGTGAAGTAGCAAACTTAGGATCGTATTGCATTCTAGCATTCAAAGACTTTTCTTTCAGCTTAGCTAACAGTTTCTTAAGATCATCTCAATCATTACAAGCAAAAAAGTCTCTAGCAGTTTCTTCATCCATAATATAACCCTCAGGTACAACAGGAAGTTCATACCTAGGAGAGCTAGTCTTATCAGGTGTTTCAAAGTGTTCAGTTTCAATAATTTCATCAGTTTCAGAAATATCATCATCTTCAGCATAGTCAATAGTTCTAACTCTAGCAAGATGCTCATCAAGTAATTCACCCAGTGGCACAGTTTTATCAAGCAAAGTAGTAGCATCATAAGCATCATTCATAGTAGAAGTAGCATCATCAATAACATGCGACATATCAGAATCAATAGCAGGTGTAGGTGTCGCAAGCTTACTCAAAACAGAAGGTGAATCAAGTGCAGAGCTAGATGGCAGTTCCTTACCTCCCCTCGTAGTAGAGGGAAAAATCTTGGTTCTAGTATCTTTCAAATTCCTCATAGTGATCAACAGATATAAATCCCAAGTGACTCAGAGAATAGAGCTATGCTCCCCGGCAACGGTGCTAGAAAAAGGTCTTGATAACCCACAAGTATAGGGGATCACAACAGTTTTCGAGGGTAGAGTATTCAACCCAAATTCATTGATTCGACACAAGGGGAGCCAAAGAATATTCTCAAGTATTAGCAGTTGAGTTGTCAATTCAACCACACCTGAAAGACTTAATATCTGCAACAGAGTATTTAGTAGCAAAGTAGTATGGAAGTAACGGTAACAGGGGCAAAAGTAACAGTAACGGTTTTGTAGCAATTATAACAGTGGCAACGGAAAAGTAACGTAGCAAAGATCAATATGTGAAAAGCTCGTAGGCAATGGATCAATGATGGATAATTCTGTCGGATGGCATTCATCATGCAACAGTTATAACCTAGGGTGACACAGAACTAGCTCCAATTCATCAATACTAGATCGGGATCGCGCCTTGGTGCGAGGCTGCCGGTCCCAACGTTTGGTCAGGCAGGTAATGCTAGGTTTAGTATATACATTCATACAGCATAACAATATAGTGAAGAACAAACATTCAGTTGTGATAGGAGCGAGACAAAATGGTGATCAACATCAGCATGAGACTAAGACAGAATCAATTTCAATGCCTTCATTAACAGAGGGAATTAAACTGATTGCTGAGAATGGATTAGACCAATATAGTAAACTTACATAAAAAATAGGGCGTTGCCAAAGGGCAAGACAACATATATACCAAAAGTATGATAAACATGACACATTTTGTCATTACAAAAATATGTCTAATGTAGTGATCCAATAATCCAGCGCCTGGTATTTATTAGGGGAGTATGTAAACCAATACAAATCATAAAAGTGCAGTACAAAGTAGGATATGGTTCAATAAAAACCATCAAAATTCTTGATGAATCAGGATTACAGCAAGTCATTTATATAGAAATGAATGCATCCCACAAGTCGAAATACCATTATTAATAATTAGAGTAAGTTGGTTACATAGCAAGGGACCGAAGACTAAGTAGCACATTACAGGACAGCCGAACATCACAAAATACTAAAAGCAAGGCGTTTATACAAAGGCTGGTGACAGTTAGATAGCAGTCTTGATAAGTACACAGAATGAGAACCAATGGTGGAGCTCATCATGGCGAGTGATACCGTTGGAAGCATATGATTGCCAATTCCAACCACTCGGGTATCGCTTGGTCGAGAATCTCATCGGAGTCCATGACGACTATAACTATCGCTTGTCCAGAGAAGGGGCTGCATGGAGCAGATGGATCAAAGTTGATAACAACAAAAGGGAAAGAATCACGGGCGATAAGTTTAGCTTGAGGCACCAACCTTTGGATATTTTCAACCGAGAGCAGTCTCGCACAAAGGTATCTCCTCTGGCGCCGCCACTGAATGCTCCACCCTGGGTGGCCTGAAGTGCACTTATCCTGTCCAAAAAATCATTGGGCCTTCTTTGTGTGGCATGGGTGGCCTGAAATTAATCACCGAAGGAATAAACCAATAAAGAGTATATGTTTGATCGTTCTGTAGCATGGCATGGTACATATTGGAATGACACGGAAGATCGTCGAACAGTATATGCAACACTTACACACATGCCTCTTGACTCCTGTTCATTCGTAAAGGATACCATGTTGGATCTGTCATCTTCATCGTACTGAAACTGATGAAAGCATGCCACAAGAATTAGGTAGAGAAATTAAGGGAATCACAAAGTAAACTTGGGTCAGTGTCAACTAAACAAGGGAATAATGTGATCTCATTACAGAATATAACATCACAGATTTACTAATTATGACATTGGATAATTCAACAATCCATTGGAAGTTGTTTCAGGCAGAACCACTCTAATCCATCAGGAGTACCAGGTTTTTAGGTTCCAACAAAGTTTGTAGGGTTACCTAACAGTAATACCATACCGAAATCGCTTGAAAATTAAGAGAGGGAGAAGGAGAGGGGAGGCAAGATATCAGCAATTAGGCCATTTTCAGAGAGGAAGGGACCCCGTGGATGGGTCCTTGCGGTCACCGGCCAAGTTCACACTGTCGTTGTAGTTCACCTCCGGGCCATCACCTAAGAGGGAAGGGGATTAGGTGGAGGATGCCTGAGAAGGAAAAGGAGAAGAGGACGATGCAAGGCGTGGGAAGGGGGTTCTCACCTCGTCTCGACGACTTCGTCGGTCACTATTGAGGCGTCTTATGTTTCAGCCTGGCGGCTACAGCGATGGTTCGTCCTGCTACTGCTGGTGACCGATGGTGGGCGGAGTGCGTGGTTCTCACCGTCTCCAGCGGTGTCGTGCCCAGGAGGTCGTCGTAGATCACCCCCCTGCGTGCACCTGGATCTGCCGGTCAGCAGCGGCGCCGATGAGCGCACCTTGACCCGCCACTCCCCCTACGCGCACTCCTCCTATAGCGACATGAGTGGCAGTAACTGCATCCAACTTGTCTATTTTTTAAAATAAGAAAGCAGAAGGTCATCTGTAAGGAGAGAACACCATACCGCCAAAAATCAAATGCTTAAGCTTGAAAAGGCATGCTTACATCCACTATTTAGAATTGATCCTACCAAGAAGAAACATTTAAACAAAGTACAGCAAGCACTGACAAAAATATAGGAGCAGCTATTTCAAATAAATCCGAGTGCTAAAAACTACATTAAAGAAGTGAAAATCTAGTTAGATACATTATATCTTAGTACAAGTATAGATAATTTGATATCTGATATAAAAGATGCTTTAGTTAACTAAGCTCGAAGGACCGAGACTCTAGTCAGATGATTCTAAGATAATATCAAGATGCATTAGAAATAACTCGCATAATATATTCCATACAGAAAAAAATATACACCTACAACAAAACCTTTTTATTTGGCTAACAATACAATAAAACAAAGAGGAGTAATCAGTATCTGTCAGAAATATCAATCAACAAAAAGTGTTGCTCTAGATTTTGATGTGTTAGGCAAAAGAGAAAATAAACAACTGCCAGCTTAATATTGGTTGGGAAGTAACATCAATGATGTAATCCTGCTAGACTAATAGGAAAATGAATAAGCATCTACCATATACAAGTAGGAGCTAGAACCCAAATACTTGAACCTTCATAATATAATACAGTAATAAAAACAGAAGTTTCAGAGTATCAGCTCTATATACAAAATATTCTTATTGCCAAAATAAGGATAAGCTGTGTAAGTTCATCCTATTTAACTCCTCTTTATGTAGGTAACATATTTTAAACTCTATAGTTGGAAGTTTGTTCAAACTGCAGGATCCAAAAAAATGCAGTGGTGACATACAGAATTGGGGAAAGCTTGAGAACAAACTAAAGAAAACGAAAGAAAATGTCCGCTCAATGGCTCGGATTAACCCAGCAACTTAATCACAGCAGTCGAAAAATTGTTTATGGATACAAAATGGGACATGCTACCTCGGTCACTCTTTACATTAACAATCCAACATTATCTCAAGAAAAATCTCAAAAAAAATCATGTAGCATTATTATCTGTAGCATGTAAGAACAAATAGCTGCAACTGGTAACTTGTAGAAAAATAGAAGTAATAGTATCACAACGAATTAAAACAAGTCATTCAACCGATAACTTGCTGGGAATGAGTCTTTCTAGTATAACAAAGTGCAACTTACACTTAACCAGACTAAATCAAAGACCAACAACAAACAATAAAGGATCAATAACAACTTATATGCAATAAAGGTATGAGAGAGAAGAAAACTTTACTTAAAACGGCTATAAACACTGGAGCATAAATAAGCAACACCTTTAAATACAAATAAAAAGGGTTTAGGGTTCATTGCATAGTGGGCTCAGATTCGCCTTTCCTTGATCATATAACCTACCCCGTCATCTCTTATCACCAGATCAATCTGTTTATACAGTGGAGCTACCCTGGTTATCACTCAACAAGAATGACCATCCAAGGAAAGAACAATAAGTATCACATGATCAATAAGGATTTTAGGGACGAGAGGGAGGATCCAACTTGATACCCACAGGTGCCTCGATTGCTCAAAGGCACACTTATTTCAGCCACGGTTAATCATCATCGCCCTAGCAAGAATAGCCTCCACCACGAGCAATAGCGGCGAGAGGAGAGGAGACCCAGAGAGAAGGGGGTGAATGGGAGCACGAAGAGGCAAGCCGCCGCCCTCCCCCGCCCCATAGCCGCACGGGCCAACCACCGTCCACCACGCACAAGGCCAGGACACGAAAAGACCAAAGTACCCTTGGCGGGAGCACGGTATCACCTGCGATGGCACGGGATATTTACCCACTGATGGGCGCCACGGGCCGCACAGGTCACACTCCCAGCCACGGTGACTGACAAAGGCGGCCCACACACGGGGGGACCCGCACGTCAGCGAGATCTGGTCAAAGCCATGCAGTGGGCGAGACCGGGGGAAAACACTAACTATTCATTGCTACAGGAGGGGGCTTCGATCCGACGGCTGAGGCATTCCACGCGCTTGATCCAACGGTCGAAAACCTATCAAGGAACCAGAATGGACGGTCGGATGTCTCTGAGCGTTGAGAGCGTCCGGTTGCCCCCTACGTTCTTGTTTCTGGATGGGCTCAGATTCGCCTTTGCTCGATCATGACCCTTCCCCTAGTGTCTCCATCACCAGATCAATCTGTTCTTACAAGAGTGAAACTGCCCTGGTTATCACTCATCAGAAATGACCATCCAAGGACAGAGCCACTAAAATAAGCACATGATCAAAAGGTCTCAAAGAAACGAGGCGGGATCCAACTTAATACCCTGCTCCAATTTCCTAATTAATTAAAACTGAAGGAATACAAGGCAATATCTGGCACTACATCTAGTGGCATTATATGGCTATAATGATCACCTAACACAGAGTAGCAACAGGCGATAAAACAGGAAATGCCCTAAGGAATAATCTGCACTACTTATGCATATAATGAAAAAGAGATAGTTCTCCTAGCCTCTGCATCGTGATCATATGGAAAATAATCAATTACCCGAGTGTCCCGAGATCTTCACCAAGCAAATCTCTGTAGCTATCATTTGATTAGAAGACCACCATAAGTAGTGTGTATCAATTAATCAATATTTAAACTAAGGTACATGTCCCACAAAAGAAACCAAGTTACATGAATATCTAGTAGTTCTAAAAGAAAATACACCAGCTTAATAGCTTATCATTGCAAAGGCAGAATTAGGTGTCCCAGCTAACCACTATAATTTTGCAACCACCAGAGCACAGTTTCTAGGCCAATTAACCAACAGAGGCCATGATAAGCCACATGCTAAACCTACAACATCCCCATAACCAACAACAAACCAGTACCTTCGTGACCACCACCACAAAAACTATCCACACTCAGTCATCCACAAGATGATCAGCTAGGAATCGAGCATGGCATAGCCAGGGCTCAGACGGTCACGACTGAGAGCAACCAGAGGTGAAGAGGAGCTCACCATAGCGGGTTTGTAGTCGATGCCAAACTCAGCAAAGCGTTGGAGTTGTGGTGTGTCACCGACCTGCCGGCGAGCTGGGCCACCAGCCTTCGACCGTGCACGCACGGGAGGCCAGTGGAGTTCCCGAGGAGGAGGTGGACAAAGCAGGGGTGAGCACAGCTGATGGCCAACTATGGCCGTCGCCCATGACCACATCGAGTCGCATGCTTGCCGAGGAAAGAACCAGCAAGCAGCAGTTAAGACACCATGCCCTTGTATTACTACAGCAACAAGAGTAGACCAGCGAAAGGCAGATAACTTAGCAAACATGCACCAGAATTAAAATCGATAACGACTATAGTGAGTAGCTCAGATTTTTCTATGTCAGACAGGGAAGAATTTCACAATACAAACATCACTATGTAATTGTTGAATCCCTTTGGTGACCAGAGAACACATGAGTACCTCTCACTATAAATCCAAACCAAATCAAATAAGATGCAACTAAAATAAAGAGGCTTAATTGTAAACAATTTAGCAATTCCATGACCTAGCTCACAACCCGGTAAAACACAAGACAAAAACACAAACAAAACAAACCTTCAGCAATCCCCATTATCGCCCATCGAGGACAATGTCATGCAAACCATGCATTCGCCCTTTCCAACAAAAAATCCTGCCGACCAAAGGAGAGAAGTGCATAATTAGAAAATCTGTTTATACAACTATCATCCAAATCATATAACAGGTCCTACATGACACACTTTACATTTGTTCAGTGTTGACACTGCAAAAGAAAAGTACATCATGATATCCCTGCATACTTTCTTGGCGCATATATATGGAACTGATAATCTAAATTTAGCATAGAAGCTAACCTGAGTTTAGCAAAGAAACTATAAGGTCTTATTTAATTAAGGGAACATCAGAAAGCTAGAGATGCAATCATGGGAAATAGTGACTGGAACTAAAAAAGGGTACACTTACAGAACATAAAGGGGGAAGATGTTCTGGTCTGGGCATTCAGTATTCGTGCCTCGAGAGAGGGACACAGCTATTTGAATCCTACATCCACAAGCACAAACACTGGTCAGCATTTGCATGATGCAACATGCAAGATTCTGTTAAAGGGGGCAGCAAACTACATATATAATAGTGAAGCCTCTGCTATCTATGGATGTCAAGAAAAGAAAATACTTTCAGAAACAGAAGAGCATGTATTTATTTTGTTTTTGACATAAATATGGGATCTGAATGAGAGCTACCTCTTTGTGCAGCTTGCCTGTATCATGTAACGGAGTTGTAGAAAAGCGGGCTGCAATGCAAAAGAAAGCCAGTCATCATTGTATTGTTGTTGTTGTATGAAATGAAATAAAAAGCAAGGCGAGAAGTAAGGATTCAGGGAGGGAGGTTACATATATACATACATTATCAAGGGCTCGTTTTTGGATAACATTGCAGAGCTCAACTGGCTTGCAGTACAACTTGAAGGTTTCTTCAGCAGCAAGCTGCTCATTTGGACACAGCTGAACTGTCGACGGTCGATGGCACATGTTGTCTGCCCTGCCCTGCATATTATATTATGTATAAGTAGAAGTCAAACGAAAAAGGAAGATACATTTATATAGATGGAGACATGGTTGTGTATAACAGACAACAATTTACTCAAAAAAGATTCCAGATGCCGCATAACAATGATAAGCAAGCAACGTGAAAAGAGGGAGACATTTTGCTGAATGAATGAATTCCTCAACCATTCAAGTGGGGAAACCAACCATTAATTATTGTTTTCTTTTATTGGAATTATTTATATTTATATATGTGGTTCCCCTGCCCTGCCCTTGATACACACATACAACTAAATAGCTAAGTAACTACTGCAGATCTAATCCAATCTAAAACTCACCCCTGCCCCAATCCTTGGTTGGACTGTATCACTCGCCCCTGCCCCAATCCCTGGTTGGATGAAGAAGCAGCATAGAGTATATTTAGATGCTCCTGCTTTTTTCCATGACCGCGTTATTAACCGCAGTATATAATGATAAGAATTAGAATTAGACTGCATTGCATATGTAGGTAAATACATCGGACTGATTCAACTATCTCTAAAACTCCACAGGAACTGTAGCATGAGGAGCGAAGATCAACGACTTGATATACATCGTTGATGATGAAGGTATATATTTGTTACTCTGTTTATGATGGCTTCTCATGGGTCAGAATGAATTGTTTTTTTAGGTAGAATGTATTGGGTTCATACAGAATGTAGATTACCATTGCGTTGTTAATGGACATGTTTCTATAAGTACCTAAAAGTTATACAAGTAATCTGTGCATGCTGCTATTGGAATTAAAATGTTCTTTGATGAGTCAAAATAACATATTTTTAGTGACTCACTGAAACTGCCATGATCCTAAAAAGAAATAATTAGATGCTTGTTGGGCTAGATGCTTGATGTTTCTCTTTAATTGGAAAATAGCATATAAGAAACATTTCTAAGAAATTCTTATCAATGAGAAAGCTAAGGGATATACTGAACCTTGATATCTGTTCTGGATAGGGGTGGGCAGAAAAACAGAGAACCGAAGACCGGAGCCCAAAAAATAGCATGGTATTTTCAACTCAAAAAAGAAAATAAATAGCATGGTATTCTAACCTGCAGTTCTATAGTGAAAAATATTTTGTGTCACCAGTTCATTCATGAGAAACATTTAAATAGCTTTATCTATGTGCTAGACATTTATTTGATTGAATATGCTTGCTTCTTTTCGAGATTTTGCTGTTAAACTATATAGAAATAACTCATGCATTGCTAATTCCTTACTTGAAGGCTACTGCTGTAAAGGCACTTGTCATGGCAAACTTCACGACTGAGCAAATAGCAGGTTTTTGGCAAACACCGACATACACGAGTGATTCAGAACATGTGCTTTGTATCTAGGTTGTCTTGGTCTAGAGCTTTTATCGCCTCTTCAACAATCTATTGGGAAAAAACATTTACCTGAATCATAATGTCGAAGATCTATTCCTATCATTACACATACTTGATATTTGATGTCATGTAATGGTGCTGGTGCATGAGTAGGATTTTGATGAGTTTTTTGCTGGACCCGAAGCCATTCTGTGCTAGATGCTTCTAGCCCAGCAACTCGCCGATGCTTGGTGCTTGGTGCTTGTAACCCCCCATTTCAGTAACCATACATCCTAAAATGCAGTACCCAAGCCAACAAATCTCATACATTCAAAATAACATATATAACCCTAATTCCTAAATTGAGTTGGATAAGAGCAAAGTATAAATGTATAGGAACAATTATACAGAGCTAAGCATTCTGTAAGCACAAACTAAAAAATCACACGAACAAAAATTACAAATTACAAGAGATAGTTCGGAGGAAGAGAAGACTCACTCCACGCTGCCTAGGCCGGAAGCGAAGCGGTGGCTCTGCGCAAGATTTGCCTTCCAGACCTGGGCCAATGCTGTTGTCGCCCGTGAATCGATGTCGTGCACAGATGGCTTGAACTGGTTGCCGCCTAGCTCGTCGTGCTCCTCTACCACGGCAACGACAGATCCACCTGCACCCGCGACCATAGCAGGGGGACTAAGGAAGGGCGAGGATTGGCTAAGCAGCCCGTGGAATCAACAACAGAGTGGTGGTCGTGGTCGTCCTTGCCGTCACCGGTAGAGCCGCCGCCGCTGTGCGATGGCCATGGGGGGAGAACCGAGTCCCAGCGGGCCACCGCCCCTTGCCGCCGTTCCCCTCCCGCCACCGCCGCTGCTGCGTGGCCGTGGCCGCGGCATAGTCGGACCTCCCGGGATCCAACTGACGGATAAACAGACCGGCTCAAGTATCAGTCAGTGATTCATTCAGGGGAGCTAAAAATGAGAGGGAGGAGAAGACGGCGGGGGCCTTGCCTTGAGGTGTTGGTGTTGGATCTGGAGCGAGGTGACGACGATGAGCGCGATGAAGGCCGCCAGGTAGCAGCAACCGCAGGAGGAGGCCTGGCGCGGCGGGATGGGCGGGTACTTCATCCCGGCGCCGCCGCCGCCGCCAGCCGTCTGTTGGTCGGGCGAGCTAGGCTCCTCTCCTCTGCCCCGACCGGCGGGAGGGGGCGGCTTGGCTCGGGTGCGAGCAGGGAGGCATCCTCGCCATCGAGTTCTAGATGGTTCGGTAGGGTTCTAGAAGGCAGGTGAGGCATGCGAGGAGGAGGGGAGAAGCCATGCGAGGAGGAGGAGATGAGCTAGGCGGCAGGAGAGGAATGGCGAGGAGGGAGTGCGGGACCGTCGGAGGAAGGGCAGCATACTGACGGCGGCAAATGGAGGAGGACGATGTTACGTCTCCAACGTATCTATAATTTTTTATTGTTCCATGCTATTATATTATCTGTTTTGGATGATTTATATGCATGAATATGCTATTTTATATTATTTTTGGGACTAACCTATTAACCTAGAGCCTAGTGCCAGTTCCTGTTTTTTCCCTGTTATTGAGTTTCGCAGAAAAGGAATACCAAACGGAATAAAACTTTCGCGCTGATCTTTCTTGGACCAAAAGGAAACCAGAGGACTTGGAGTGCAAGTCAGGGAAGCTACGAGGTGCCACAAGGACGGAGGGCGCGCCCAAGGGGGTAGGGCGCGCCCCCCACCCTTGTGGGCCCCTCGTGCGTCTCCTGACCAAATTCTTTCGCCTATATATACTCTTATATGCCCAAACCACCAGAGGCATCCACAAAAAGACTTTTCCACCACCGAAACCTTCTGTACCCGTGAGATCCCATCTAGGGGCCTTTTCCGGTGTCCTGCCGGAGGGGGGTTCGATCACGGAAAGCTTCTACATCAACACCATTGCCCTTCTGATGAAGCGTGAGTAGTTTACCTCAGACCTACGGGTCCATAGCTAGTAGCTAGATGGCTTCTTCTCTCTCTTTGATTCACAATACCATGTTCTCCTAGATGTTCTTGGAGATCTATTCGATGTAATACTTTTTTTGTGGTGTGTTTGTCGAGATCCGATGAATTGTGGATGTATGATCAGCTTATCTATGAATATTATTTGAATCTTCTCTGAATTTTTTTATGCATGATTTGATATCTTTGCAAGTCTCTTCGAACTATCGATTTGGTTTTGCCAACTAGATTGGTTTTTCTTGCAATGGGAGAAGTGCTTAGCTTTGGGTTCAATCTTGCGGTGTCCTTTCCCAATGACAGTAGGGGCAGCAAGGCACGTATTGTATTGTTGCAATCGAGGATAAAAAGATGGGGTTTTCATCATGTTACTTGAGTTAATTCCTCTACATCATGTCATCTTTCTTAATGCGTTACTCTGTTCTTCATGAACTTAATACTCTAGATGCAGGCAGGAGTCAGTCGATGTGTGGAGTAATAGTAGTAGATGCAGAATCGTTTCGGTCTACTTGACACGGACGTGATGCCTATATTCATGATCATTGCCTTAGATATCGTCATAACTTTGCGCTTTTCTATCAATTGCTCGGCAGTAATTTGTTCACCAACAGTAATATTTTCTATCTTGAGAGAAGCCTCCAGTGAAACCTATGGCCCCCGAGTCTATTTTCCATCATACAATCTTCTATTTTCCATCATATTACTTTCCGATCTACTATTTTGCAATCTTTTATTTTCAGATCTATAAACCAAAAAACCCAAAAATATTTACTTTATCTTTTGTTTAGTTTTACCTATCTCTATCAGATCTCACTTTTGCAAATAACCGTGAAGGGATTGACAACCCCTTACCGCGTTGGGTGCAAGTTTGGTGTTTGTTTGTGCAGGTATTCGGTGACTTGCGTGTTGTCTCCTACTGGATTGATACGTTGGTTCTCAAAACTAAGGGAAATACTTACTCTACTTTGCTGCATCACCCTTTCCTCTTCAAGGGAAAAACCAACGCAAGCTCAAGAAGTAGCAGGAAGAATTTCTGGCGCCGTTGCCGGGGAGATCTACACCAAGCCAAGACATACCAAGTACCCATCATAAACTCTCATCTCTCACATTACATTATTTGCCATTCGCCTCTCATTTTCCTCTCCCCCACTTCTAAAATGATTTTCGAAAATTTTGCCTTTTCTTCGCCTCTCTCTTTGCCTTTTCTCCGCCCGTTTTTCGTTCGTCTTCTTCGCTTGCCTTTGGTTTATTCGATTTGAGAGATTTGTTGCTGCTACCATGTCTGAAATTGGGGAGGTTATTGCTGAAAAGGATAGTAGTAACGATGGGGGAAACTTCGATGCTTTTGCTAATACTAATCTTCATGAAGAATCTACTACCTTGCACACTAAAAAACTTCGCATAGGCAGCGACAATATTATTGGAAAAGGGGTTATTCAAGATTTCTTTACTTGTGTCGGTGCACTTCCCACTTTGGGAGGATCTATTCTCCATAAAACTAGTAGTCTCGCGGATGCTATATCTTTGCTAATAGTTGAACTTGAAAGACAATTTGTTCAGATGCATCCATCCATTCAAAGGATTTTCCTAGAGTTTTCTAATATTGAGCATTCTTCTGTTAAGCGTGCCACAACTATATTCCTAGCACATGAGTTTAGATTTATTATGAAAGAAGCTAGTGAATTTTTTGCGCATTATAAGGTAGATGGTGGTCGTCCTCCCATAGAAGGAATTATTTTTAATCAAGAGGACATGATGTGTTTACGATCTCTAGATCTTGTTGCTTATAATCAAAATTTAAGAAAGAGAGTACCTACCAATGTTTTAGTTGATAAGATTTCTGAGCTTAATGATAATTTTTCTATACAAAACAATGGATTAGGTTTCTCTCTTGGACACAAGCTCGTGACTTTTTGCCAAAAGAATGCTTATAATGATGAGTTGGTTATACAATATGAGGGGCCGAAGGAGGAACCTATTCCTCCCGAAATTGATCTTGGGGATTCTTACCCTATTAAATTTAGCCCTTTCGATTACTTTTGCTTACCACAAACAAAACTTGATGCTGAGCAAAGGGAGTATGAGATGAGTTTTCGAGATTTGCCTTATCACTATTACGATAATACCTAGACCTATTCTTGTTTTTATGCCTAGCTAAGGGCGTTAAACAATAGCGCTTGTTGGGAGGCAACCCAATTTTATTTTTCGTTTTTCTTGTTTGGTTCTGTTTTGCAATAAATAATTCATCTAGCCTCTGGTTAGATGTGGTTTTATGTTTTAATTAGTGTTTGTGCCAAGTAAGACCTTTGGGATAGCTTACGGTGATAGTTGATTTGATCTTGCTGAAAAACAGAATCTTTTACATCCAGTCTCAGAATTTTAGTAATTTACTAATGCGTTTAAAAACCCTAAATTATTTTATACATGATTGATATACAAATTTCCTCTGTTGTCCTAATATTTCAGAATTTTTGGAGTTACATAAGTATTAGAACAATTCGGATCTTCTCAGACTGTTCTGTTTTTGACAGATTCTGTTTTCTTTGTGTTGTTTGCTTATTTTGATGAATCTATGGGTAATATCGGGGGGTATGAACCATGGAAAAGTTGGAATACAGTAGATATTACACCCATATAAATAAATAATGAGTTCACAACAGTACCAAAAGTGGTGATTTATTTTCTTATACTAACGGAGGTTATGAGATTTTCTGTTGAGTTTTGTGTTGTGAAGTTTTCAAGTTTTGGGTAAGGATTTGATGGACTATGGAATAAGGAGTGGCAAGAGCCTAAGCTTGGGGATGCCCAAGGAAACCCAAGGTAATATTCAAGGACAACCAAGAGCCTAAGCTTGGGGATGCCCCGGAAGGCATCCCCTCTTTCGTCTTTGTCTATCGGTAACTTTACTTGAGGCTATATTTTTATTCACCACATGATATGTGTTTTGCTTGGAGCGTCTTGTATGATTTGAGTCTTTGCTTTTTAGTTTGGTACAATCATCCTTGCTGTGCACACCTTTTGATAGAGACATGCATGAATTGTGATTTATTAGAATACTCTTTGTGCTTTACTTATATCTTTTGAGCTAGGCAATTTTGCTCTAGTGCATCACTTACATCTTTTTAGAGCACGGCGGTGGCTTTATTTTATAGAAATTGATGAACTCTCATGATTCACTTATATTATTTTGAGAGTCTTTAAAACAGCATGGTAATTTGCTTTGGTTATAAATTTAGTCCTAATATGATAGGCATCCAAGAGGGATAAAAGAAAAACTTTCATATAAAGTGCATTGAATACTATGAGAAGTTTGATTCCTTATGATTGTTTTGATATATGAAGATGGTGATATTAGAGTCATGCTAGTGATTAGTTGTGAATTTGAGAAATACTTGTGTTAAGGTTTGTGAGTCCCGTAGCATGCACGTATGGTGAACCGTTATGTAACGAAGTCGGAGCATGAGATATTTTTTTATTGTCATCCTTTGTGTGGAAAGTTGGGATCGCGCGATGGTTAACTCCTACCAACCCTTCCCCTAGGAGCATGCATCTAGTACTTTGTTTCGATGACTAATAGATTTTTGCAATAAGTATGTGAGTTCTTTATGACTAATTTTGAGTCCATGGATTATACGCACTCTCACCCTTACACCTTTGCTAGCTTCTCTAGTGTCGCGCAATTTTTGCCGGTACCATAAACCCACCATATACCTTCCTCAAAACAGCCACCATACCTACCTATTATGGCATTTCCATAGCCATTCCGAGATATATTGCCATGCAACTTTCCACCGTTCCGTCTATTATGACACGCATCATCGTTGTCATATTGCTTTGCATGATCATGTAGTTGACATCGTATTTGTGGCAAAGCCACCGTTCATAATTCTTTCATACATGTCACTCTTGATTCATTGCACATCCCGGTACACCGCTGGAGGCATTCATATAGAGTCATATTTTGTTCTAGTATCGAGTTGTAATTTTTGAGTTGTAAGTAAATAGAAGTATGATGATTTTCATTATTAGAGCATTGTCCCATGTGAGGAAATAAAAAAAAGGAGAAAAGAAAGAAAAAGAAAAAAAGAGAAAATAAAAAAAAGGAAGAAGAAAAAAAAGGAAAAGAAAAAACATGATAGAAAAAGAGAGAAGGGGCAATGTTACTATCCTTTTTCCATACTTGTGCTTCAAAGTAGCACCATGATCTTCATGATAGAGAGTCTCCTATGTTGTCACTTTCATATACTAGTGGGAATTTTTCATTATAGAACTTGGCTTGTATATTCCAACGATGGGCTTCCTCAAATTGCCTTAGGTCTTCATGAGCAAGCAAGTTGGATGCACACCCACTTAGTTTTCTTTTTTGAGCTTTCATAAACTTATAGCTCTAGTGCATCCGTTGCATGGCAATCCCTACTCACTCACATTGATATCTATTGATGGGCATCTCCATAGCCCGTTGATACGCCTAGTTGATTTGAGACTATCTCCCTCTTTTTGTCTTCTCCACAACCACCTTCTATTCCACCTATAGTGCTATGTCCATGGCTCACGCTCATGTATTGCGTGAAAGTTGAAATTTTTTTAGAATACTAAAGTATGAAACAATTGCTTGGCTAAAACCGGGGTTGTGCATGATTTGAGTATTTTGTGTGATGAAGATGGAGCATAGCCAGACTATATGATTTTGTAGGGATAAGCTTTCTTTGGCCATGTTATTTTGAGAAGACAAAATTATCTTGTTAGTATGCTTGAAGTATTATTGTTTTTATGTCAATATTAAACTTTTGTTTTGAATCATACGGATCTGAACATTCATGCCACAATAAAGAAATTACATGGATAAATATGTTAGGTAGCATTCCACATCAAAAATTCTGTTTTTATCATTTACCTACTCGAGGACGAGCAGGAATTAAGCTTGGAGATGCTTGATACGTCTCCAACGTATCTATAATTTTTGATTGTTCCATGCTATTATATTATCTGTTTTGGATGTTTTATATGCATTAATATGCTATTTTATATTATTTCTGGGACTAACCTATTAACCTAGAGCCCAGTGCCAGTTCCTGTTTTTTCCCTGTTTTTGAGTTTCACAGAAAAGGAATACCAAACGGAGTCCAAACGGAATAAAACTTTTGCGATGATCTTTCTTGGACCAAAAGGAAACCAGAGGACTTGGAGTGCAAGTCAGGGAAGCTACGAGGCAGCCACAAGGACGGAGGGCACGCCCAGGGGGTAGGGTGCGCCCCCCACCCTTGTGGGCCCCTCGTGCGTCTCCTGACCTAATTCTTTCACCTATATATACTCTTATATGCCCAAACCACCAGAGGCATCCACGAAAAGATTTTTCCACCGCCGCAACCTTCTATACCCGTGAGATCCCATCTAGGGGCCTTTTCCGACGTCCTGCCGGAGGGGGATTCGATCACGGAGGGCTTCTACATCAACACCATTGCCCTTCCGATGAAGCGGGAGTAGTTTACCTCAGACCTACGGGTCCATAGCTAGTAGCTAGATGGCTTCTTCTCTCTCTTTGATTCTCAATACCACGTTCTCCTCGATGTTCTTGGAGATCTATTCGATGTAATACTTTTTTTGCGGTGTGTTTGTCGAGATCCCATGAATTGTGGATGTCTGATCAGCTTATCTATGAATATTATTTGAATCTTCTCTGAATTCTTTTATGCATGATTTGATATCTTTGCAAGTCTCTTCGAACTATCGATTTGGTTTGGCCAACTAGATTGGTTTTTCTTGCAATGGGAGAAGTGCTTAGCTTTGGGTTCAATCTTGCGGTGTCCTTTCCCAGTGACAGTAGGGGCAGCAAGGCACGTATTGTATTGTTGCCATCGAGGATAAAAAGATGGGGTTTTCATCATCTTGCTTGAGTTAATTCCTCTACAGCATGTCATCATTCTTAATGCGTTACTCTATTCTTCATGAACTTAATACTCTAGATGCAGGCAGGAGTCGGTCGATGTGTGGAGTAATAGTAGTAGATGCAGAATCGTTTCGGTCTACTTGACACGGACGTGATGCCTATATTCATGATCATTGCCTTAGATATTGTCATAACTTTGCGCTTTTCTATCAATTGCTTGGCAGTAATTTGTTCAACCACCGTAATATTTTCTATCTTGAGAGAAGCCTCTAGTGAAACCTATGGCCCCCGGGTCTATTTTCCATCATACAATCTTCTATTTTCCATCATATTACTTTCCTATCTACTATTTTGCAATCTTTTATTTTCAAATCTATAAACCAAAAAACCCAAAAATATTTACTTTATCTTTTGTTTAGTTTTACCTATCTCTATCAGATCTCACTTTTGCAAATAACCGTGAAGGGATTGACAACCCCTTACCGCGTTGGGTGCAAGTTTGGTGTTTGTTTGTGCAGGTATTCGGTGACTTGTGTGTTGTCTCCTACTGGATTGATACCTTGGTTCTCAGAACTGAGGGAAATACTTACTCTACTTTGCTGCATCACCCTTTCCTCTTCAAGGGAAAACCCAACGCAAGCTCAAGAAGTAGCAGACGAGCATCGGCGTCGAGAGGAGAGGAGACCCAGAGAGAAGGGGCGAATGGGAGCACGAAGAGGCAAGCCGCTGCCCTCCCCTACCCCATAGCCGCACGGGCCAACCACCGTCCACCACGCTCAAGGCCAGGACACGAAAAGACCAAAATACCCTCGGCGGGGGCACGGTATTACCTGCGGTGGCATGGGATATTTACCCGCTGATGGGCGCCATGGGCCGCACAGGCCACACTCCCAGCCACGGTGACCGACAAAGGCGGCCCACACGCGGGGGGACCCATACGTCAGCGAGTTCCGGTCAAAGCCGCGGAGTGAGCGAGACCGGGAGAAAACACTAACTATTCATTGCTACGGGAGGGGGCTTCGATCCTACGGCCGATATCCATCCGGAGCGAGATCAAACGGTCCAAATCGCATCAAGCAAATGATCCGATGGCCACCAGCTGCTAAACTATGTGAGCGTTCGACGGGTGCTTCGGTTCTTCTTTTTGGATAATGTAGGCATGTATTCTGTATATAGTCATACATGCTTATGGAAAAGAACTTGCATGACATCTTTTGTCCTACCCTCCCGTGGCAGCGGGGTCCTAATGGAAACTAAGGGATATTAAGGCCTCCTTTTAATAGGGAACCAGACCAAAGCATTAGCACTTAGTGAATACATGAACTCCTCAAACTACGGTAATCACCGAAAAGAATCCCAATTATTGTCACCTTGGGGTATGCGGATCATAACACGTAATAGGTGTCTACAACTTGCAAGATAGGATCAAGAACACATATATATTCATGAAAACATAATAGGTTCAGATCTGAAATCATGGCACTCGGGCCCTAGTGACAAGCATTAGGCATAGCAAAGTCATAGCAACATCAATCTTAGAACATAGTGGATACTACGGATCAAACCCTAACAAAACTAACTCGATTACATGATAAATCTCATCCAACCCATCACCGTCCAGCAAGCCTACGATGGAATTACTCACGCACGGCGGTGAGCATCATGAAATTGGTGATGGAGGAAGGTTGGTGATGATGATGGCGACGATTTCCCCTCTCCGGAGCCCCGAACGGACTCCAGATCTCGCCTCCCAATGAAGAACAGGAGGTGACAGCGGCTCCGTATCGTAAAACGCAATGAATCCTTTTCTCTTATTTATTTTTCTCCCCAAACGTGAATATATGAAGTTGGAGTTGAGGTCGGTGGAGGTCCAGGGGACCCACAAGGCAGGGGGCGCGCCCTGCACCCTTGTGGACAGCAGGAGGGTCCCCCTCTGTTGATTCTTTCACCAATATTTTTTATTTATTCCAAAAATATTCTCTGTGAAGTTTTAGGTCATTCCGACAACTTTTATTTCTGCACAAAAATAACACCAAGGCAATTCTGCTGAAAACAGCGTCAGTCCGGGTTAGTTCCATTCAAATCATGCAAATTAGAGTCCAAAACAAGGGCAAAAGAGTTTGGAAAAGTAGATACGATGGAGACATATCAGTCAATGTGCCGGTGTGAGCTATCAGTCAACGTGCCAGTGTGAGCAAAGCAGAGGCGGGTCCGCGGTGTCTTGGAAGGCGGCGGCTTAATGGCCACAGCGGGAGCGGCTTAACGACGCGGCCGCGGCGAGCCATAGTGGAAACCACCCGACGGCTGGGGCGACTCACGCCAGAGGCCAGGCAAGGCCACCTGATGGCTGGGGCAACTCAAAGGCGGTGAGGACAGCAGAGGCGAGGTTACGACAACTACTGCAGAGGTCCTCCCGGCGATTCGGAGTGTGACTCAGTGGGTCAATGAGGCGGGTTGAGTCCGAGCTTTCCGGTTGAGTCCGAACTCATGGAGTTACTGCGGCAACCTTGGCGCAGAGGCAAAGCGGTGGCTCGGGGATGACGAGGCGGCTTCGCAGCAGAGGCAAGCGAGGCAGAGGCAGGTCCTCGGCCGCAGAAGCAGGCCACTCGACGATGGTGGGGGTGAGCAGCGGAGGCAAGGCGGCGGCTTAGCGTGGCCGCGGGGGCGGCGGCTTGAGGCTGGGGCGGGGCGGCCACGGTGGCTCACCACGGCCGCGGGTGTTCGAGGCGGCTCATGGCCGGGGGGCGCGACCCAACGCGTGAAGGAGTGGAAACGCGACCGAGACGAGAAAAGCCATGGCGGATCCGCGACCGTGACTCTCGCCGAAGACCGAGGTGAAGGCGAAGACCTGGGCATTGATACGTCTCCAACATATCTATAATTTTTGTTTGTTCCATGCTGTTATATTATCATTCTTGGATGTTTTACAATCATTTTATAGCAACTTTATATCATTTTTTGGGACTAACCTATTGACACAGTGCCCAGTGCCAGTTCTTGTTTTTTGCTTATTTTTTACTTCGCAGAATATCAGTACCAAACGGAGTCCAAACGCAGCGAATTTTTTGGAGAATTTTTATGGACCAGAAGGGACAACTTGGGCCAAAGAAGTACCAGAGGGGTGCCCCGAGGGGGGCACAACCCACCTGGGTGAGCCTGGGGGCCCAGGTGCGCCCTCATGGGTTGTCCCATCTCGGTGGCCTCCCGCACCGCCTCTTCGCCCTATAAATACCCAAATATTCCAAAAACCCTAGGGGATTCGACGAAACACAATTCCAGCTGCCGCAAGTTCCAGAACCACGAGATCCAATCTAGACACCATCACGGAGGGGTTCATCATCCTCATTGGTGCCTCTCCGATGATACGTGAGTAGTTCATTGTAGACCTACGGGTCCGTAGGCAATAGCTAGATGGCTTCTTCTCTCTTTTTGATTCTCAATACAATGGTCTCTTGGAGATCTATTTGATGTAACTCTTTTTGCGGTGTGTTTGTTGGGATCCGATGAACTTTGAGTTTATGATCAGATCTATATCCATGAAAGTTATTTGAGTTCTTTGATCTCTTTTATGCATGATTACTTATAGCCTCGTATTTCTTCTTTGAATCTTTGGTTTAGTTAGGCTAACTAGATCGATTTTTCTTGCCATGGGAAGAGGTGCTTTGTGATGGGTTCGATCGTGCGGTGTTCTTTCCCAGTGACAGAAGGGGCAGCAAGACATGCATGTATCATTGCTATTAAGGATAACAAGATGGGGGCAATTCCTACATGAATAGATCTCGTCTACATCATGTCATCGTTCTTATTGCATTACTCCATTTTTTCATGAACTTAACACACTAGATGCATGCTGGATAGCGGTCGATGTGTGGAGTAATAGTAGTAGATGCAGGCAGGAGTCAGTCTACTAATCTTGGACGTGATGCCTATATAATGATCATTGCCTGGATATCGTCATAATTATTTGATGTTCTATCAATTGCCCAACAGTAATTTGTTTACCCACCATATGCTATTTTCTTGAGAGAAGCCACTAGTGAAATCTACGGCCCCCGGGTCTATTCTTGATCATATTTGCTTCGAGATCTATTTTTATTCACTTTTATTTTCAGATCTATTATTCCAAAAACCCAAAAATACCTTGCTGCACTTTTTTGCTATTTATTTTATTTCGCATTTTATCAAGAGCTATTTATCCAATCTATACAATTTATATCCCGCCAACTTGACAATTACTGGCACCGTTACCCGTAGAGGGATTGACAACCCCTCCTAATCGTCGGGTTGCAAGTATTTGTTATTTGTGTGCAGGTACCGTTTACATAGTGTTGCTTTGTTCTCCTACTGGATTGATACCTTGGTTTCATCACTGAGGGAAATACCTACCGTAGTTGTACCACATCATCCCTTCCTCTTTAGGGAAATACCGATGTAGTTCAAGCGACATCAGGCATGCAGGAGCTGGATTGAAAGCACGAGGGCGACTCAGATTGACCGGAGAGCTCGGGGCGAGGTGAGCACGGCGGGTTGAGCGGCCGTAACGACAGCTAAAGCGGGGCAGAGGAAAATGACTCGCAAGGGAGCCAGCTTGCAAATGGAGGCGGTGGCGGCGCGGTGAATCCGTGTTGTGGCCGCGGCAGAGGTGAAGAGAGGTGAAGGCGCTTCTCCGTTCGGGCATGGCAGCAATGTTTGAGTCCTCCAAATCACGGTGCTTTGACCAATCCACCTCCGGGTCGTGACTCCATGTTGTAGTAAAAACACCGGCTCCCTCGGGCTTGACTTAACTCCATGTACTGGAAGCAGCAGAACAGGCACACGGTTGATCGAACGCGTCCTCAGAAATTTGTCGGTCTCAGCGACTTGAAACAGCCGAATAAATCGTAGACCGTAACCCGTACTCCTCTCAAACTTGAAACTCACGGATTGTAAATCTGAACTGATGAACTCGAAGCTGATACAGACCCTTCCAAAACCGGCTCTTTTTCATCCAGAAAATTGTGAACTTCTCCATCCCTGGGAGAGATCCCTCCAAGAACTTAACACCATCGTGCGTTGTGATACGTCTCCAATGTATCTATAATTTTTGCTTGTTCCATGTTGTTATATTATCATTCTTGGATGTTTTACAATCATTTTATAGCAACTTTATATCATTTTTTGGGACTAACCTATTGACATAGTGCCCAGTGCCAGTTGCTATTTTTTGCTTGTTTTTTACTTCACAGAATATCAGTACCAAATGGAGTCCAAACGCAGTGAAACTTTTGGAGAATTTTTTTGGACCAGAAGACACAAGATGGGCCAAAGTAGTACCAGAGGAGAAGCCCGAGGGGAGCACAACCCCCCAGGGCACGCCCAGGAGCCCAGGCGCGCCCTGGTGGGTTGTGCCCACCTCGGTGGCCTCCCGCACCACCTCTTCGCCCTATAAATACCCAAATATTCCAGAAACCCTAGGGGAGTCGACAAAACACAATTTCAGCTGCCGCAAGTTCCAGAACCACGAGATCCAATCTAGACACCATCACAGAGGGGTTCATCATCCTCATTGGTGCCTCTCCGATGATGCATGAGTAGTTCATCATAGACCTACGGGTCCGTAGGCAGTAGCTAGATGGCTTCTTCTCTCTCTTTTGATTCTCAATACAATGGTCTCTTGGAGATCTATTTGATGTAACTCTTTTTATTGCGGTGTGTTTGTTGGGATCCGATGAACTTTGAGTTTATGATCAGATCTATATCCATGAATATTATTTGTGTCTTCTTTTGATCTCTTATATGCATGATTATTTATAGCCTCGTATTTCTTCTTTGAATCTTTGGTTTAGTTAGGCCAACTAGATCGATTTTTCTTGCCATGGGAAGAGGTGCTTTATGATGGGTTCGATCGTGCGGTGTTCTTTCCCAGTGACAGAAGGGGCAGCAAGACACGCATGTATCGTTGCTATTAAGGATAACAAGATGGGGGCTATTCCTACATGAATAGATCTCGTCTACATCATGTCATCGTTCTTATTGCATTACTCTGTTTCTCCATGAACTTAATACACTAGATGCATGCTGGATAGCGGTCGATGTGTGGAGTAATAGTAGTAGATGCAGGCAGGAGTCGGTCTACTAATCTTGGACGTGATGCCTATATATTGATCATTGCCTTGGATATCGTCATAATTATTCGATCTTCTATCAATTGCCCAACAGTAATTTGTTTACCCACCGTATGCTATTTTCTCGAGAGAAGCCACTAGTGAAATCTACGGCCCCCGGATCTATTCTTTATCATATTTGCTTTGAGATATGTTTTTATTTGCTTTTTTTCGGATCTATTATTTCAAAACCCAAAAATACCTTGCTGCACTTTTTTCTATTTATTTTACTTTGTGTTTTATCGAGATCTATTTATCCAATCTACAAAAAAATTATCCCGCCAACTTGACAATTTCTGGCGCCGTTACCCGTAGAGGGATTGACAACCCCTCATAAGCGTCGGGTTGCAAGTATTTGTTCTTTGTGTGCAGGTACCATTTACATAGTGTTGCTTGGTTCTCCTACTGTATTGATACCTTGGTTTCATAACTGAGGGAACTACCTACCGTAGTTGTGCTGCATCATCCCTTCCTCTTTAGGGAAATACCGACGTAGTTCAAGCGACATCAAAAGGAATTTTTGGCGCCGTTGCCGGGGAGACATCATCAACATCTATCAGGTTCCTAATCACAAATCTCATCTCCTTGCAATTTACATTATTTGCCATTTGACTCTCATTTTCATCTCCCCCACTTCACAAAAAATTGCCGTTTTATTCCCCTTATTTTTCGTTCGCCTTTTTTTCCGTTAGATCCCTTCTTTGCTTGTGTGCCATGTGTCTTCTATTTGCTTGCATCTTCGCTTGCTAAAAATCTATTGAGATGGATCCACATCCACTTGCTAATCTTTTTAAAAGATCCAATTATGATGAACCAATCGCTAGTGTGTTGAGTTCACTAGATTATCTTTATGAAGTTTTGCTTGAAATTCATGAATCTGAAAATTGTGATGAAGTGTTGAAAGAAGAAATTGATGAAGTGATTCATGATAGCTCCTTGAATGAAAAGCTTGATTGCAACGATGTTATTATAAATTCTATTAATGTCAATTATGCTAATAATATGCAAAACCCCAGGCTTGGGGATGCTAATTTTTATATGTCCACTACTTATTGCAATGATCATGATTGGGGTGATTCTTCTTATGACCTTGAGAATTTATTTGATCCTCATGATGAATATGTTATTGATAATAATGTTTGCAATAATATTGAAAGTGGGTTTGGAAGAGTGTCAACTTTAGGTAAAAATAATCCCACATATTTGGAGAGTGCTCAATCTTACAATTTTTTTGATAAAAGTGAGCTTGGAGAGGTCATGACTTTATTTGATGATAATCCCACTATTTTGGAAGAGTGTCAACTTTGCATGCATGTGGATCATGTAGAGAATATGTTATGTGATAGCTATATTGTTGAGTTTGAATATGATCCCACTTGTAATTATTATGAGAGAGGGAAATATGGTTATAGAAATCTTCATGTTACTAAATTACCTCTCTTCATGTTGAGATTGCTATTGTTTCTTTCTTCTTCCATGCATATGCTAGATATTTCTTGTCTTGATAATTTGTTTGCTTATAAAATGCCTATGCATAGGAAGTATGTTAGACTTAAGTGTGTTTATCACATGTTTTATGATGCTCTCTTTGTGCTTCAATTCTTGTCTTTCATGTGAGCATCAATAAAATCTCAAGCCTATCTTAATGGCTATAAAGAAAGAGCTTGTTGGGAGGCAACCCAATGAATAAAATTTATTTTTTGCCTTTTTCTTTATGTTCTTGAGTGTTCGCACAATTATGCCTCTGTTATGATTGTGTTTTTTTGTTTTAATTAGTGTTTGTGCCAAGTAAAGCCTTTGGGATAGCTTTGGTGATAGTTGATTTGATCCTGTTGAAAAACAGAAACTTTTGCGTCCAGTAACATAATTTTAAAAATTCAGAAAAGTGACAAAGAATTCTGAATTTTGTACACAAGATTTATATACAAATTTCCTATGCTTTCCTCATTTTTCAGATATTTTGGAGTTACATAAGTATGAGAACAATTCGTATCATTACAGACTGTTCTGCTTTTGACAGATTCTGTTTTCTTTGCATTGTGTGCTTATTTTGATGAATCTATGGATTGTATCGGGGGGTATAAGCCATGGTGAAGTTAGAATATAGTAGATATAATGAAATAACAAAATTTTAATGGGTTTTCTATAGTACTTAAAGTAAAGATTGGTTTTCTTATACTAACGGATCTCACGAAGGTTTTATTAAGTTTTGTGTGATTGAAGTTTTCAAGTTTTGGGTGAGATCACGATGGATGAAGGAATAAGAAGTGAAAAGAGCCTAATCTTGGGGATGCCCCATGACACCCCAAGTTAATATTCAAGGAGAACCAAGCAACTAAGCTTGGGGATGCCCCGGAAGGCATCCCCTCTTTCTTCTAACGACCATCGGTATTTTACTTGGAGCTATATTTTTATTCGTCACATATCATGTGTTTTGCTTGGAGCGTCTTGTATTATATGAGTCTTTGCTTGTTTTTATTTTTAGTTTTTCACAAGTATCCTTGCTGGACACACCTATTTGAGAGAGCCAAAATTATGCTATGATTTGTTAGAATTGCTCTATATGCTTCACTTAAATTTTTTGAGCTATGGAATTGCTCTAGTGCTTCACTTATATCTTTTTGAGCATGGTGTGCTTTAATATTTTTGAAGAAATGCTCTCATGCTTCACTTAGATTAATTTGAGAGCTATTAAATTTTTGAAGAAATTCTCTCATGCTTCACTTATATTATTTTGAGAGACGGAAAAAATTTATGCTCATGTTCTTCACTTAAATTTGTTTGAGCTTGTCAAAAGCAATTGCAATATATGAAACTAGTCCCAAAGTGATAGATATTCAAGAGGGATATAATAAAAACTTTCATGAAGATCATTGGACAAAATAAACTTGATTCTTTGTAATAGTTTTGAGATATGATGATAGTAATATGTGAGTCATGTTGGTGAGTAATTATGCTTTAGTAAGAATATTGGTGTTAAGGTTTGTGATTCCCTATGCAAGCATGAAATTCAATAGTTATGCAATGAAATTATATCCTACTTGTGGTGCATTATTCGATGTTAGTTATGCTTAATGCTCGCTTATGTGATTTTTTGTTTCTTAGTTGTTTGCTTCTCAATCTTTTTGCTAGCCTTCACTTGTACTAAGTAGAAATACTACTTGTGCATCCAACATCTTTAAACCCAATTTTGCCATATGAGTCCACCATACCTACCTATATGCGGTATTTCCATGCCGTTCTAAGCAAATTTGTATGTGCCATCTCTAATTTTCAAAATAAATTTCCTTTTTGTCTGACCGTACCGCTCATGAAGCGGCAGGGGTGGCCAATATTTTCCATGCTAGATGTGCTATTCTCAAGATGAGTGTTTATTCACTTGTCATTGAACAAGAGTGCGGCGGTAATAGGGATGCCCAGTCCCGAAATGAAAAATAAATTTACTTTATGTTGTCAAATAATAAATTCCTTGGAAAGTGTTGGTATGGAAGGCACCCGTGGATACGGCTAGCCATGGATTGTGAAAGAATGGTGGAAAAAGGAATAAACTTTATTTTATGTTTGGGAACCGCCTATGATATATCTAGAATGGAAAGTGTTGGGAATTACTCGGTCGTTTTCGTTGACGGGAAAAGAATGCCTCTCAAAAAATTTTATCTCTCAATTTAAGCTTTGAGCTCTGGCACCTCTACAAATCCCTACTTCCCTCTGCGAAGGGCCTATCTATTTACTTTATGCATTTTTTATTTTTATTTGAGTCTCCATCTTCTCTTATATAGCACCAACTAAGGGGCACTATGATTGATACGTCTCCGTCGTATCTACTTTTCCTAATGCTTTTCCTCTTGTTTTGGACTCTAATTTGCACGATTTGAATGAAACTAACCCGGACTAACGCTGTTTTCAGCAGAACTACCATGGTGTTGTTTTTGTGCAGAAATAAAGGTTCTCTGATTGGAACGAAACTTCGCGAGGATTTTTTATATAATAAAAGAAAATTTTTGGAGCCAAGAACCACAGGAGGGGGGCACCTGGGTGGGCACAACCCACCAGGGCGCGCCCCCCCTCCAGGCGCGCCCAGGTGGGTTGTCCCCACCTGGTGGCCCCGTAGACTCCAACCCTGATGCTAAAAAGTCATATTTTCGGAGAAAAAAATCAGGGAGAAAGAATTATCACGTTTCACGAGATGGAGTCGCCGCCACCTCCTGTTCTTCATCGGGAGGCCAGATCTGGAGTCCGTTTGGGGCTCCGGAGAGGGGGATCTTCGATCTTCGTCATCACCAACCCTTCTCCATCGCCAATTCCATGATGATCCCCACCGGGAGTGAGTAATTCCTTTGTAGGCTCGCTGGTCGGCGAGGAGTTGGATGAGGTTCATCATGTAATCGAGTTAGTTTTGTTAGGGCTTGACCCTAGTATCCATTATGTTCTGAGATTGATGTTGCTATGACTTTGCCATGCTTAATGCTTGTCACTTTGGGCCCGGGTGCCATGATTTCAGATCTGAACCGTTTATGTTATCATCATTATATCTATGTTCTAGATCTGATCTTGCAAGTTATAGTCACCTACTACGTGTTATGATCCGGCAACCCCGGAGTGACAATAGTCGGGACACTTCCCGGTGATGACCGTAGTTTGAGGAGTTCATGTATTCACTATGTGTTAATGCTTTGTTCCGATTCTCTATTAAAAGGAGGCCTTAATATCCCTTAGTTTCCAATAGGACCCCGCTGCCACGGGAGTGTAGGGCAAAAGATGTCATGCAAGTTCTTTCCGTAAGCATGTATGACTATTTGCGGAATACATGCCTACATTATATTTATGAACTGGAGCTAGTGCCGTATCGCCCTAGGTTATGACTGTTATATGATGAATATCTTCCAACAAATTCACCGATCCAATGCCTACGAAGTTCTCTCATATTGTTCTTGCTAAGTTACTACTGCTATTGTCACTGTTGCACTTGCTACAAAATCATTGCTATCACTGTTACCGTTACTATTGTTGTTGCTACTACTATCAAAACTATCGTACTACTTTGCTACTGATCACTTTGCTACAGATAATTAATCTCCAGGTGTGGTTGAATTGACAACTCAGCTGCTAATACTTGCAAATATTCTTTGGCTCCCCTTGTGTCGAATCAATAAATTTGGGTTGAATACTCTACCCTCAAAAACTGTTGCGATCCCCTATACTTGTGCGTTATCAAGACCTTTTTTTGGCGCCGTTGCCGGGGAGCATAGCTATATTTGTTGAGTCACTTGGGATTATTATCAAATTATCACTATGAAGAATCTGAAGGATGCTAAGACTAAGATTTTTCCCTCTAAGACGAGGGGAGGTAAGGAACTGCCATCCAGCTCCGCTTTAGATTCACCTTCTGTTATAAGTAGACTTGCAACACCACCACATGCTATCAATTCTGATATGTCGCAAGTTATTGATGATGCTACTTCTGCCATGAATGCTACTCATGATGATGCCAGTACCTTGCTTGATGATAATGTGCCACTAGGTGAATTTCTTGATGAACAACTTGCTAGAAATAAGGCTTTTGAGAATGCTGAAACTGATGAAATTTTTGAAACTGATGAAGAGCTTGAAACTGAAAATCTTGAAACACCTATTATTCCTAGTTCTCCTAGATATGAATTGCCACAGGTACCGGAAGGTTATGTTATGGATGAGGAGACAACTAGAGACATTCTTGCTTGTAAGGATAGAGATGATCTGGAAAAATTATTATGCAAGTATAAAGAAAAGACTTTGAATGCTATAATGAAATGTGATCCTAAGTTTGATACTTCACCTATCTTTGTTGATGATAAGGATTAAGAATTCTCTATCGACCCAGAGTTAATTACTTTGGTTGAATCTGATCCTTTTCATGGTTATGAAACTGAAATTGTTGTGGCACATCTTACTAAGTTGAATGACATAGCCACCCTATTTGCTCATGATGAGAAAATTCGCTACTATTATATTCTCAAATTATTTCCATTCTCATTAAAGGGTGATGCTAAGACTTGGTATAATACTCTTGCTCCTGGTTGTGTGCGTAGTCCCCAGGATATGATTTATTACTTCTCTGAAAAATATTTTCCTGCTCATAAGAAACAAGCTGCCTTACAGGAAATATTTAACTTTGCGCAAATTGAAGAAGAGAGTCTCCCACAAGCTTGGGGAAGGCTTCTCCAATTGAGTACTTTGCCTGATCATCCTCTTAAGAAAAATGAAATACTTGATATCTTCTATAATGGACTAACCAATGCTTCTAGGGACTTCCTAGATAGTTGTGCTGGTTGTGTTTTCAGGGAGCGAACTATTGAACAAGCTGAAGAATTATTGAATAACATATTGAAAAATTATGATGATTGGACTCTTCCCGAACCACCACTCAAACCTACTCCGAAGAAGAGGGGTATCTTATATCTCAGTCCTGAAGATATGCAAGAGGCAAAGAAATCCATGAAGGAAAAAGGTATTAAAGCAGAGGATGTTAAAAATTTAACACCTATCAAAGAAATACATGGGCTTGAAACACCACCACCACCTAAGGTGGTAGAGGTAAATTCTTTACTAAAGTTCGATGAAGGTGATATTCCTTATAATAAACATCCTAGTCAATGCCTTTATGAGTTTGATAATTACATTAGAAAGCAAGATCACTTCAATGCAAATGTTATGAAACAATTGAAATACAATTCTGATATGATTGCTCGCTTGAGTGACTTGTTATTTAGAATCTCAAATGATGTTAGAGGTGTAGGAAAGCATGCTTCTATGGTTCAAACTCAATTAGAACAAGTTGCTAAATCTAAAAGAGAGTTGCTTGATGAAATGAATAATAATATCAATGATCATGCTGTTAGAGTAATGACTAGAGGAGGTAGAATGACTCAGGAACCACTTTATCCTAAGGGACACCCAAAAAGAATTGAACAAGACTCTCAAAGAGTTGACACTGATGTACCTAGTCCTTCTAAAAAGAAAAAGAAGAAGAAAAATGATAGGACTTTGCATGCCTCTAGTGAACCTGAAGTTGAAAAACCTCCTGATAATGATAATGAAGTCTCTATTGCTGATGCTGAAACTCAATCTGGTAGTGAACACCCACCTTTTGAAAATGAAAAAGACAATGATGAGGTTCATGAAGATACTCAAACAAATAATAAAGAACAAGATAATGATGTTGAGATAGAACCAGCAGCTGATCTTGATAACCCACAAACCAAGAATAAAAGATATGATAAAAGAGACTTTGTTGCTAGAAACCACGGTAAGGAAAGAGAACCGTGGGTTCAAAAACCTATGCCCTTTCCACCTAAGTCAACCAAAGAGAAAGATGATGAAGAATTTGAACGCTTTGCTGAAATGCTGAGGCCAGTCTTTTTGCGTACTCGCTTGACTGATATCTTAAAAATGCCTCCTTATGCAAAGTACATGAAAGACATCATCACCAATAAGGGAAAAATACCAGAAGCTGAAATCTCCACCATGCTTGCTAATTATACTTTTAAGCATGGAGTACCTAAAAAACTTGGAGATCCGGGAATACCAACTATACCTTGCTCCATCAAAAGAAATTATGTGAAAACTGCTTTATGTGATTTAGGAGCTGGTGTTAGTGTTATGCCTTTCTCTTTATATAAAAGACTTGATTTGAATAAACTCACACCTACTGAAATATCTTTGCAAATGGCTGATAAATCAACTGCCATACCTATCGGTATTTGTGAGGATGTGCTCGTTGTTGTTGCTAATGTTACTATCTTGACTGACTTTGTTATAATCGAGATGCCCAAGGACGACAACATGTCGATTATCCTCGGTAGACCCTTCTTGAATACTGCAGGGGCTGTTATTGATTGAAATAAAAGCAAGGTCACTTTTCATTTCAATGGTAATGAGCATACGGTGCACTTTCTGAAGAAACAATTCCAAGTGAATGGTATTAATGTTATTGAAAAATCTTCGACAATCACTATTGGAAGTTTTCAACTACCCCTACCTACTGTTAAAAAGAAATATGAAATGCTTATTGTTGGGGACATTCACATCCCCATTGAGGTAACTTAGTGTTTTACAAAAGTTCTTCAGTTTCATGCTAATCGGAAGTGGTTGTTAATAAGACTTGATCAACCTTATTAATGAATCATTTTTGAGAGGTATGAAGTTGATGAATTTAGTGAGCACTACCTTCTGTCCCTACTTTTTGTTTTCTATTTTTATTAGTTAAATGAAATAAAATGCCATGCCTTGCCTGCTTTCTGAGTTTTCCGTACAATAATAAAAAAAATGACCCAAAAATAAAAGTTCTCAGAATGCTATGAAAAATTAATACGATTTTTTTCTCATTATTTAAGAATTTTTGGTGCAAATAACATCAGAGGGAGGTGCTCCAGGTGGGCACAACCCACCTGGGTGCGCCAGCACCCCCAGGCGCGCCCTGGTGGGTTGTGGTCCCCACGTGGGCCCCCTCACTTATCCCTTCACTCCATATCATCACCTACTTCTAGAAAAAATCACCATTGCTCTCTCTCTCTCTCTCTCTCGTGTTCTTGCTCTCAAACCCGCGGATTTCGATCTCTTTGCTTGAAGTTCCGTTTTCGAAACTGTTTTGGGGGATTGTTGCTTGGTATGTGCCTCCTCCATTGGTCCAATTAGTTTTTGCTTTAGTGGTTTATATTTAGAATAATTAGTGACTCTTGGTGCTGCTGTAGATGAGCTTGCATGTTGAATTCTTAGAGTTCTAAGTAGTTTGAATGCTTGATATGGCCTCTATGCATCCCTATGAGTAGTTGATATCAATCTTGTAAAGTTTTGTTGATAAAAATTTGTGACCCAAAATTTTTCAGAAAATTGTACGCAATTATGATGAACCTCTTTGGAAGGAGTTCTTCGAGGCGGAGGTCCTCGGAGGCATCTTCTAGTAGCAGCTCCGTTCGCCGGTCTTATGTTGAACCAAGTGAAAATTCCATTCGAGATGCCGCCACCAAATCATGTTTATGGCCATGCAACGATTATATGGTGCGTTTGGGCATTAAAGAAGAATTTGAGCAATATGTTCACAATGCCGAGCTCGGTCCCTACATTGCAGATAAGTGTAACCAACACCTCAGCCTCACTGAATCATTTACCAAAGAATTTAAATTCCATCCTTGTGAGTCCAGAGTATCATTTAAACTATATGATAGTTCATTTACTATACCTCTAGAGACATTTTCTAATCACTGTGAAATTCCATTTTGGGGTTCATTAGACGAGCCACCAAGGTCGGAGTTTGAGATATTCTTGACTAGCCTATGCTATGGTGAGACTAGAGGAGTGACTCAAGGTAGAATAAAGAGCATTCATTTTCCCTCAATCCAATACTTTGCACTATTTAATGGAAAATGCATTGTAGGCAAACAAGATCATAGTACACTTTGTGCCCCAGACTTGAGCCTTATCCGCACCGCTTTCACTGGTGACAAAAGTTATAACCTTGGAGCGATAGTGGCACGTAGATTGCAACACAACGCTGGTAGTGGATATTTTTATGGTGGGATTTACGCCGCGCGCTTAGCAAGAGAGCTAGGTGTTTCACCTTGGCCTTATGACCCCATCTTACCCACGCAATACCTTGACTTTGATGCTATGAAACGTCATAAGATCCTTAGTGGTGAACCCGATAATTTTACTTACAACCTGTTGTTTAATAAAAAAGTCCATCGTGGACACCTTTTTGCCTGCACATGCTCTCTTTGACGTTCACAGCAAGGGAAGATATTATGTTCTTGAGAGCGAGGCCCGAGCACATAACGCGGCAGTTGTGGCTGCAGGACGGGCTGAGACATCTGCACCTAGAGCCTCCGTGAGCTATCACTCTGACCATTATGCAGGCTACTGATGGAGATTACCAAGTTAGGCCAAAAGCCTAAGCTTGGGGGAGTACGTATTTCCACCGACATTACATTCATGTTCACACATTTCATTCCAGTTGTCGGTGTCCACACTTTTTCATTGTATTATCCATGCTATATTTATTTTCTCGCCTTCTTCTTGTGTGTTTAAAAAAAACTTTGAGAAAATACAAAAAATATTTCCTGCTTCTTTTTATTTTTTCTTTCTAGTATAATTAGCTGTAGTTTTTTTAAAAGAAAAAGAAAACCCAAAAAGATTTCCTTGTTCTTCTGTTGCTTGTTGGAAGCTCTCTCGTGTAAATAGTTTTTCTCATTTTTGTTTTTCCTTTCTTAAATTTGCTCTCTTTCAGAAAACCAAAAACTCCACAAATATTTCAGTGTGTTTCTCTGAATTTCTTTTTATTGAGTCAAACCGAGGAGAAGACCACGATGAAAATGTTGAGTGGCTCTCATATGCATTGTTGTTGATCTAACAGAGAGCCCATATTACCTTGTTTTCTTCTTTTTGAATAAAATGTTTGCAGATTCCAGCTTAGTCCACGACACTCTTGCACTATTATTATTTTCATACCATTCGGTCGTGCAAGTGAAAGGCAATAATGACGATATTTGATGAACTGGCTGTGGCAGAGAGAAATGGGTATGAACTCAACTTGTTCTGTTTTTGTAAATATGTTTAACCTAGTATCCATGATTCAGCTCATTATGATCAAACATGTGTGCAATGACCCTTAGAGATTATAGTTTCTCATGTCATGCTTAAGTACCTAGGAGTGGATAATGATTTATCTTGGATGTCAACATTGCGTTAAAATAATTGTGATGTAGTATGATGATATGGTATCCTCCTCTGAATGTTCGGGTGGCTTGACTTGGCACATGTTCATGCATGTAGTTGAATCAAAACCAACATAGCCTCTATGATATTTATGTTCATGGTGTTCATATCCTACTCATGCTAGTATCCAATGTTACTTATGCATAATGCATGTTCATGACCGTTTTTGCTCTCTAGCTGGACGCTTCTCAACCTAATTGCTAGCCTTCGCCTATTCTAAGTGGGAATTCTGCTTGTGCATCAAAACCCTGAAACCCAAGTTATTCCAGATGAGTCCACCATACCTACCTATATGCGGTATTACCCTGCCGTCCTAAGTAAATTTGCATGTGCCACCTCTAAAAAAAACTTCAAATAAATATCCTTTTTTGTGTGCCTGGATTGTTCATAGAGCGACAGAAGGTAGTCAGTATCTTCCATGTTAAGCGTGCTATTCTCATGATGAATGTTTATTCACTCGTCCTTGCATGAGAGGGGCGGTAATAGGGATTCCCAGTCCCGAATTCAAATTGCAAATAATTAAACAAAACTCCCCCAGGAATGTTGTTGGTATGGACGGCACCCGTTGTTTCGGACAAGCCGTGGAGTATGATTGTTGGTGGAGGGGGAGTAAACCTTTACTTTTATCGCTTGGGAACCGCCACTAATGTGTTTAGCACGGAAGATACCGATAACTAATGGTCGCGAAGTAAATAAGAAGGGTGCATTTCTCAAAATTTCATTTACCTCTGTTTTAAAACTTGAGCTCTGGCATCTCTGCAAATCACTGCTTCCCTCTGCAAATGGACTATCTATTTACTTTTATGTTGTGTCATCACCTTCTCAAATAAGCGCCAGAACCTGAGAGCACTATTGTCATCCTCATGCATTGTGTGTAGCTAATGTTGGGTGCATCATGACTGGATCTTTTCTACCATGAATTACAATGTTTAGTCGCTACTCGGACTTTGGAGGTGCTCTGCATTTATGTTTTGCGGTCTCAGAAAGGGCTAGCGAGATACCACTATTGTCATATTATATCATGGTTGCTTTGACAAAGTGTTGATTGTTTGAGATATCTTATTATTGCTCGCTAGTTGATTATGCCATTGTTATGAGTTAATATAATTTTTAAGAGTTATTGTCGACATGGTTAGTTATAATCTTTGCTGAAAACCTGGGTGCTACATAAGCTTATTTATGTAAACAAGAGCAAAAGAGTTCGTAAAAGTTTTTCTTTTTCACTTTCAGTTTATCAACTGAATTGCTTGAGGACAAGCAAAGGTTTAAGCTTGGGGGAGTTGATACGTCTCCGTCGTATCTACTTTTCCTAATGTTTTTCCTCTTGTTTTGGACTCTAATTTGCACGATTTAAATGAAACTAACCCGGACTGACGCTGTTTTCAGCAGAACTACCATGGTGTTGTTTTTGTGCAGAAATAAAGGTTCTCTGATTGGAACGAAACTTCGCGAGGATTTTTTATATAATAAAAGAAAATTTCTGGAGTCAAGAACCACAGGAGGGGGGCACCTGGGTGGGCACAACCCACCCGGGCGCCCCCCCCCCCCCCCCTCCAGGCGCGCCCAGGTGGGTTGTCCCCACCTGGTGGCCCCGCAGACTCCAACCCTGATGTTAAAAAGTCATATTTTTGAAGAAAAAATCAAGGAGAAAGAATTATCATGTTTCACGAGACGGAGCCGCCGCCACCTCCTGTTCTTCATCGGGAGGCCAGATCTGGAGTCCGTTTGGGGCTCCGGAGAGGGGGATCTTCGATCTTCGTCATCACCAACCCTTCTCCATCGCCAATTCCATGATGCTTCCCACCGGGAGTGAGTAATTCCTTCGTAGGCTCGCTGGTCGGTGAGGAGTTGGATGAGATTCATCATGTAATCGAGTTAGTTTTGTTAGGGCTTGATCCCTAGTATCCATTATGTTCTGAGATTGATGTTGCTATGACTTTGCCATGCTTAATGCTTGTCACTTTGGGCTCGGGTGCCATGATTTCAGATCTGAACCGTTTATGTTATCACCATTATATCTATGTTTTAGATCCAATCTTGCAAGTTATAGTCACCTACTACGTGTTATGATCCGGCAACCCCGGAGTGACAATAGTCGGGACACTTCCCGGTGATGACCGTAGTTTGAGGAGTTCATGTATTCACTATGTGTTAATGCTTTGTTCCGGTTCTCTATTTGTAACACCCCCAATGTCATGCCACAGTAATCCCACACTAATGATGCCATGTCACCTTTTTGCTAAGCTAAATTGCCCTGATAAAAAAAACAAAGTCAAATTTAAAATTTAAATTTCTAGTCAAAAATTTATATCTTCAAACATGTAAACTAAAATGTACATAATGTTGCAAATATTCACTGGATAATTATCATGCAGAAACCAACATTTTTGAGTTATTAAAAATGCCACTAACATTTTTAAAATCGAGCCAGCAGCATTAATGGGTGCCTTTTCAATTGATATAAATATTTTAACTTTTCAAAATATAGTGAGACTCTGAGTGCTAGCTCAAAATGTTGCCTAATATTTATGTGCTAACTTTCACATTCAACAAAAATCATTTGGTATTGGACTTAATTGCAAAACAGTAAAGAAAATACGTAACAGAAAGATAAAAAAAGAAAGGCTAAAGCCTGTTATGCAATTGTAGCCCATGCGCTACAGAGCGAGGCCAGCCCACCAGGGCCTTTCCTCAACCTTTGAACAGGAGGGGAAGGCAGAGCCATGGTCGTGGCCTCTGCTCGCCCGTCCATGTGCCCGATGTCGTCGGGGCGGCCATCCCTCGCATCCTCGACGACTACAAGCCCCCCACCCCTCCCCCACCCCCACAGCCCATCGGTGAACCCTAGCACCCCATTCGCCCTCTCCCTCATTCCCTCCCCTCGATCTGGATGGTCCAGACGCCGCCGTCGCCATTGCCTCCACCGTCGCCGCGGCCACCGTCGCCCCCGAGACGAGCTGAGGCGTCCCGCAGCTCCGCCGTTGTCCGCCGCATCGCCTACGCCCACCCGTTGGAGCTCATCGCCTCCGCACCGGGCTCCTCACCGCCATCTTCTTCGTCGGCCGCCACCACTACCTCGCCGAATCTCCTCGCCGGATACTCCCCGGCCTCGTCAGGCTCGTCCACGGCCTCTCCCTGCCGGTCCCGATGTGAGCTGCCAAGCCCCCTCGTCCCTTTGCTTTGTTACCCGTCGCCTCCCATACTCGAGGCCGAACCCCGCCGTCCGCCACGGCTCGTCATGGCCGTGCTTCCCCGCATCTCTGGCCGCCCCAGTCTATGCCCTCGTGCGACCGTGCCACACCCACCTGCGCCTTGCCCGCGCACTGCTCGTCCGGGCCGCGCCCTGGCCGCTCGATGGCTGCGCTGCCTGCAGCCGTCCCCGCCGCCCGAGACGCGCCCCACCGCTGCCGCTTCTACAGCCGCCGCTGCGGTTGCCGCCTGCTGCTGCCGCTGCGCGCCGCGCTTGCCCGTTCCCCGCCGTCCGCCACGGCTCGTCGTGGCTGTGCTTCCCCGCATCTCTGGCCGCCCCAGTCCACGCCCTCGCGCGACCGCGCCACGCCTGCCTGCGCCTTGCCCACGCACTGCTCGTCCGGGCCGTGCCCTGGCCGCTCGCTGGCTGCGCTGCCTACAACCGTCCCTGCCGCCTGAGACGCGCCCCGCCGCTGCCGCTTCTACAGCCGCCGCTGCGGTTGCCGCCTGCTGCTGCCGCTGCGCGCCGCGCTTGCCCGTTCCCCGCCGTCCGCGCCACACCCAGCGCCCAGCCGCGCGTGCGTGCGCGCCCGCGTCCGTGATGCTGGCGCTGCTAGCTTCAGCCGTCGGCGCCCCTGTGTGCGCGTGCGTGCTGCTGCTGTCTACCTTCTACTGCCGCTCCTACTAGCTGCTATCTACAGTAACATTCAGTTACTGTAGCTGCAGCTAGCTTCGGCAAATTCACATTGAGTAGCCCCTTTGACAGCCAATAAACATCCACAAAATAAATTCTCATGTGGATAAAAATAATATGGGCTGAGAGTACACTTGGCAAACTTCATTTTATCCCACTGGACCAAATCCATTTGAGGCACGGATTAAATCCTACGAAAATCACAAAGTTCTATGTTCTGTTAATAGAAAAACCGAAAAACAACTTTATTTTCATAGCTACTTTAGAGCCGTTGATGATCAAGCAAATTAACTCTAATATGGATGAAAGTGATACTAACATGTAGATCGCAGAGAAATGCTCAAAATTGATATAAGGCACAAAATCATAGGATGTACAGAACAATAGTTGTAGCCTTTTGAAAACAGCTAAGTGATGTTTAAATCCGGCGAATTCTCACACTTAGCAAAATTTCAGGAATTTTCAGGATATAGTTTAAATCTTTGAAAATTCGTAGAAATTAAACCGTAACTCGGATGAAAATAATTTATATATGAAAAATGATCAAAAAAATGAGACAAACCTGAAAATGCTACCCAGATACCTGTCAGATGCTCCTAGCTATCTGAACATGGAACATTCCCCCTCCGGTCACCTGTCCGACATTTGTCCGGAACCGGGAATACTTTCCCGGATGAATTCCCCCTTCGACTATATCGTGTAACCTTACGTTAGGTCACACCCGGCACAACTTATTGCCATGCTATGCTTTGTGTTACATTGGTTGCTTTGTATTTACTGTTTCTTCCCCCCTCCTTCTCTCTCGATAGACCCCGAGACTGCCGGCGACCCCTAGTACTACTACAGTGTTGACGACCCGCCCTTCTCCGCAGAGCTTCCAGGCAAGCAAACCCCCCTTGTTCATCCCGATATCACCTACTCTTCCCTCTACTGCTTGCATTAGAGTAGTGTTACTGTTTCATCGGTTTGATCCTATACTGCTGCATAGCCTGTCCTTGTTGCTACTGTTGTTGATACCTTTACCTGCAATCCTAAATGCTTAGTATAGGATGCTAGTATTTCATCAGTGGCCCTACATTCTTGTCTGTCTGCCATGCTATACTATCGGGCCGTGATCACTCGGGAGGTGATCACGGGTATATACTATTTATATTATACATGATACATGTGGTGACTAAAGTCGGGTCGGCTCATAGAGTACCCGCAGGTGATTCACGGATTGGGGGCAGAAAGGACATTTGTCCCGACGGCCCTCTGAGTGGATCTTTGTGGCGGAGCGACAGGGCAGGTTGAGACCACCTAGGTGAGAGGTGGGCCTGGTCTCTGGTCGGCGTCCGCGGTTATATCAATTAATATGCTTAACGAGATTGGGTATTTGATCTGAGTCTGGCTACGAGCCTATACGCACTAACCAACTACGTGGGAATAGTTATGGGCACTCGACGTTGTGGTATCAGCCGAAGCCTTTTTGACGTCAGCGACTGAGCGGCGCGCACCGGGTTGGACCGCGTAACGCAACTTCCTTTGTAATGGAGGTTGCTAGGTCTGCTCACCGGCTGCGTACACAACGTGTAGGTGTGCAACAGGCGATGGGCCCAGACCCCTGCGCGCTTAGGATTTAGACCGGTGTGCTGACCTCTCTGTTGTGCCTAGGTAGGGTTGCGGCGTGTTGATCTTCCGAGGCCGGACATGACCCAGGAAAGTGTGCCCGGCCAGAGGGATCGAGCGTGTTGGGTAATGTGGTGCACCCCTGCAGGGAAGTTTATCTATTCGAATAGCCGTGTCCCTCGGTAAAAGGACGACCCGGAGTTGTACCTTGACCTTATGACAACTAGAACCGGATACTTAATAAAACACACCCTTTCAAGTGCCAATTACAACCTGGTGATCGCTCTCTCACAGGGCGACGAGGAGAGGATCGCCGGGTAGGATTATGCTATGCGATGTTACTTGTTACTACTTGCTACTCTCTATTCCATGCTTCAGAATGGAGGCTGCCAGAAGCGTAGTCTTCGATAGGATTAGCTATCCCCCTCTTATTCTGGCATTCTGCGGTTCGGTCCACAGATACTACCCTTTTCATTGATACCAATGCATATGTAGTGTAGATCCTTGCTTGCGAGTGCTTTGGATGAGTACTCACGGTTGCTTTGCTACTTCTTTTTCCCCTTTTCCCGGTTATTATGATCATATGATGGAGTCCAGGAGCCAGAGGATCCCGAGGATATTTCTACGTGGAGTTCGGCTTCGAGGAGTAGTTTAGGAGGATCCCAGGCAGGAGGCCTGCGCCTCTTTCGATCTGTAACCCAGTTTGTGCTAGCCATCTTATGGCACCTTGTTTAACTTTATGTCTGTACTCAGATATTTTTGCTTCCGCTGACTCGTCTATGATCGAGCACTTCTATTCGAGCCCTCGAGGCCCCTGGCTTGTATTATGATGCTTGTATGACTTAATTTATTTTTTTGAGTTGTGTTGTGATATCTTCCCGTGAGTCCCTGATCTTGATCGTACATGTTTGCGTACATGATTAGTGTACAATTGAATCGGGGGCGTCACACTATTAAAAGGAGGCCTTAATATCCCTTAGTTTCCAATAGGACCCCGCTGCCACGGGAGGGTAGGACAAAAGATGTCATGCAAGTTCTTTCCATAAGCACGTATGACTATTTGCGGAATACATGCCTACATTATATTTATGAACTGGATCTAGTGCCGTATCGCCCTAGGTTATGACTGTTATATGATGAATATCATCCAACGAATTCACCGATCCAATGCCTACGAATTTCTCTCATATTGTTCTTGCTAAGTTATTACTGCTATTGTCACTGTTGCACTTGCTATGAAATCATTGCTATCACTGTTACCATTACTATTGTTGTTGCTACTACTATCAAAACTATCGTACTACTTTGCTACTGATCACTTTGCTGTAGATAATTAATCTCCAGGTGTGGTTGAATTGACAACTCAGCTGCGAATACTTGCAAATATTCTTTGGCTCCCCTTGTGTCGAATCAATAAATTTGGGTTGAATACTCTACCCTCGAAAACTGTTGCGATCCCCTATACTTGTGGGCTATCAATGATCATACTTGAGCATTGGATGTAGCTAATATGCGAGTGTGTTTCATGAATGGATCAATGATTGAGCATTATGGGCTAGGTATAACTTTCTTTAGTGTTGACATTTTGAAAGACATGGTTGCTTGTTGATATGCTTGAGTATTGAAATCTTCATGTCAAAACTAGACTATTGCTTTGAACCATATAAAAGTCCATATGTCCATGCTACAAAAGAAAAGAATATGTGATGAACATGTTAGGCAACATTCCACATCAAAAATTCTGTTTTTATCATTTACCTACTCGAGGACGAGTAGGAATTAAGCTTGGGGATGCTGATACGTCTCCAACGTATCTATAATTTTTGCTTGTTCCATGTTGTTATATTATCATTCTTGGATGTTTTACAATCATTTTATAGCAACTTTATATCATTTTTTGGGACTAACCTATTGACATAGTGCCCAGTGCCAGTTGCTGTATTTTGCTTATTTTTTACTTCGTAGAATATCAGTACCAAACGGACTCCAAACGCAGTGAAACTTTTTGGAGAATTTTTTTGGACCAGAAGACACAAGATGGGCCAAAGAAGTACCAGAGGGGAGGCCCGAGGGGAGCACAACCCCCCAGGGCACGCCCAGGAGCCCAGGCGCACCCTGATGTGTTGTGCCCACCTTGGTGGCCTCCTGCACCGCCTCTTCGCCCTATAAATACCCAAATATTCCAGAAACCCTAGGGGAGTCGACGAAACACAATTTCAGCCGTCGCAAGTTCCAGAACCACGAGATTCAATCTAGACACCATCACGGAGGGGTTCATCATCCTCATTGGTGCCTCTCCGATGATGCGTGAGTAGTTCATCGTAGACCTACGGGTCCGTAGGCAGTAGCTAGATGGCTTCCTCTCTCTCTTTTGATTCTCAATACAATGGTCTCTTGGAGATCTATTTGATGTAACTCTTTTTTTTTTGCGGTGTGTTTGTTGGGATCCGATGAACTTTGAGTTTATGATCAGATCTATATCCATGAATATTATTTGAGTCTTCTTTTGATCTCTTATATGCATGATTATTTATAGCCTCATATTTCTTCTGTGAATCTTTGGTTTAGTTAGGCCAACTAGATCATTTTTTCTTGTCATGGGAAGATGTGCATTGTGATGGGTTCGATCGTCCGGTGTTCTTTTCCAGTGACAGAAGGGGCAGCAAGACACGCATGTATCGTTTCTATTAAGGATAACAAGATGTGGGCTATTCCTACATGAATAGATCTCGTCTACATCATGTCATCGTTCTTATTGCATTACTCTGTTTCTCCATGAACTTAATACACTAGATGCATGCTGGATAGCGGTCGATGTGTGGAGTAATAGTAGTAGATGCAGGCAGGAGTCGGTCTACTAATCTTGGACGTGATGCCTATATATTGATCATTGCCTTGGATATCGTCAGAATTATTCGATCTTCTATCAATTGCCCAACAGTAATTTGTTTACCCATCGTATGCTATTTTCTCGAGAGAAGCCACTAGTGAAATCTACAGCCCCCGGGTCTATTCTTTATCATATTTGCTTTGAGATCTATTTTTATTTGCTTTTGTTTTCAGATCTATTATTCCAAAAACCCAAAAATACCTTGCTGCACTTTTTTGCAATTTATTTTATTTCGCGTTTTATCGAGATCTATTTATCGAATCTACACAAATTTTATCCCGTCAACTTGACAATTTCTGGCACCGTTACCCGTAGAGGGATTGACAACCCCTCATAAGCGTTGAGTTGCAAGTATTTATTCTTTGTGTGCATGTACCGTTTACATAGTGTTGCTTCGTTCTCCTACTGGATTGATACCTTGGTTTCATAACTGAGGGAAATACCTACCGTAGTTGTGCTGCATCATCCCTTCCTCTTTGGGGAAATACCGACGTAGTTCAAGCGACATCACGTAGGCCCCACGGTGGACGCCAACTGTCGTTGTTTTGTCACGGCAGATGTCCTAGTGTGAGGACTTAGTCGTGAGGCCAACGCATCTAAGTGGTAGCTTGAACGGGGTTGAGCGGGACGAGAGACGTGAGATTTTACCTAGGTTCGGCCCCTTATGGTGGAGGTAAAAGCCTACATCTTGCTTGATTGATGTTGATGATGATGACGATCTCGGTTACAAGGGCGGTGTTTCGCTACATCTATCTCGAGAGCATCTACTTTGATCTTGTCTAAGACTTGTCTATCTAAGCCCTATCTAACCTGTAAAAACCTGACCCTCTTGGGGTGCCCTGCCCCTCCTTATATAAGTTGAAGGGGTGGGTTACATGTAGAGTCCTAGTAGGATTAGGACTTAGCCTATTTCTGGCTTCTTATCGCGGGCTTCTTAACCCTGGGCTTCTTAACGTGGACTTCTTAACGCCTGGGCTTATTATCTCTAGATGGCTCATTTTCATGGCTAAGTAGATGTCGGGTTAGGATCTGTCTGCTGGGTTACAACTGTCTGCCGGGTTACAACTGTTTGCTGGGTTAGGATTTGTCTGCTGGGTTACAACTGTCTGCCGGGTTAGGATCTGCCAGGTCAGGATCTGCCGGGTTACACCTGCCAGGTTATGCCTGCTGGGTTACGCCTGCCGGGTTAAGTCCAGAGATGACTTAACAGGGCTGCTTAAGTCCAGAAATGACTTAATATCACGAGCCAAGTTTAACAGCGGGTAATTCCGCCGACACACCGCGCCCAGGTCCTCCATGTCAACGATGGTGGAGCGCAGGAGCGTCGTACCGGTGACGGGCGTGATTGGGGCCACAGCCGTCGCCCTTCACTTCTTGCCGGCGGGTGCCATTCGCGCGTCGCGGGATTGCAAGTAGGATGGAGAGAGATGCGGTGCTCGGGAGTTCGGTCACGAAGAATCGTGCGCGAGAAGGAAGCTGCAGGTGGTCAGAAGCGCGCAGGAAGGCAATGATGGCCTTGCGCCGTGTGCGAGCAGGCTTTATGTCAGCCCGGGCGGTTGCCGAGGCGTCGTGGGACAAGTGGGGGCGTCCCCCACTCCGTCGTGCGCCACACGTCACGCCTGACCCGCAGACGGTTATGGCCCATGCTGTTTCGCCCCTAACTGGCGGAGACATGCGCACCACAAGGCCGGGGGCTACTATCAGGCCCGTGGGACCGGGGGTACCCAGGCCCGTCTGCCTACGGCCCAGGATGAGGCACATGTCAAGAGCCCAATGAGTGGCCCACCAGCAAGTGTCACGAGCAAGACTCCTCATGAAGCCCTCGCCTCACGAGGCCCCCTCGGCAGGCGTCCTGAGCGGATTAGGCGGCTCCACCAAGAGCCTCGTGAGGCCCTCTCACGAGGCGGCCTCTCGAGGCTGCCTCCCGAGGCCCCTCTATCGGAAGCAAGCAAGTCAGGGGCTGTTCAGCCCGGTTGCGTGGCCCCGTGCTTTCACGTGGGTGAGGCGCACAGCGACAAACGGTGCCAGGGACCGTGCCAGCAGGCGCGGATGAGGAGGATTTCCTCTTTTGTGCTAAGGGAGCAAGGCCAGCCACCGGTTCCCAAAGCAATCCCCAAAGGTTGCCCGATCGGTGCAAGAAGACCAAGACGACGGGCGCGCAAGGCAGTGGTCATCACCGAGCCCACCGGCGCGTCATGGACGGTGGCTTTGCAGGCGAAGACCACCTTTTGTCAGGATAGACTGCGCCCCTGTCCCCCTTCAAAATTGTCATTGTGTGGCAACCCTTCCTGCCAATGTTTTCGGGGGAAGAGGACCAAGGCAGGTATAAAGGAGGGCAGGGAGCCGCCGTAGAGCAGGTCGGCGACTGCATCCTCTATCGTTGTACTCTCATCCTCTCTGGCGAGTGCAATCCCAAACCAAGCAGGAGTAGGGTTTTACACCGCAAGGTGGCCCGAACCTGGGTAACTATTGTGTCACCGGCCCGCTCCCGCTAGCTCGCTCTCGCGTAGCCTCGCCATGGTTAGTTGCAGGAAAGAATAGGGTGGTAGGAACGAGCGCACCCCAGAGTTCGAACCTTTGGGTCCCCAGAGTCTCGATTCCGATACGCGCCTCTCCTGCATTCTCCCCTGCCGCAGCAACCCAACCGCCCATCGACTACCACCTTATCATACTTGATGTCTCCTCCGCCCTGTAGCTCCTCTCCTCACGTGAAGATCTCTACTTGTAAGTTGGTAACGCGCTGCTCTACGGTAACGCCACCACCACCTACTCCTTCATGTTCACCCCTAAAAAAACCACTCTGTCCCCCTCCACGGTGGTCTCCATTTAAGTACATGCTGCTCACCGATGACCCGCTACGCACGAGCATCACACATGTGTCCTCCACCAGCCAGACTCTGTCTCTGAGACAACCTGATCTGTTGTGATGGTTGACATGAGGTACAGTTTGGTGTCCATCTATCTAACTAGGGTTAGTCATCTAAAATTGCTTCCCGCCTACATGTCTAAACTTTGTGTAGTGAACTTTCAGAAAAGAAACTCGGCTACTTGCTTCAACGTTCATCATATTTACATAAAAAACTGCCATATGTGTGTTCAATTAGTTTTTTAGCTGGGAGGACTGTAGGAGAGGGGGGGGGTATGGTACATTTTACAACATGTACAAAAGAAAAAGAGGGGGGATCTTTGACCCAAGCCCAGAATAAAAAGGAGGAGCAAAACTAATACAAGTGTATAAGATCAGACTCAACTAACTTCCTAAACTATAGAAGAGATATACCTATCAAGATCAGGCTTGGATCTGTATTTGAGCAGTGCAAAATCTTCTTTGAATCTTTGTAGCCAAGTAGCATGGGTGTGGAGGATCCTTTGGAAAATAAATTATTTCTTTCTTTCCATAAAGAACAGGCAACAACAATGGAAACCTCCATGAACATGAGCGTGGCCCAAACCTGCTTGCCTGTGTTCATGTTGTTTTCTCAACATTATCTCTGATCTTTGGCAGAAAGAATTCATGCACACAATATACATTTCTCATCTCCCTTAAATCCTCATTAGTTTCCATCAACAGAATTGCTATTTTACTCGGTTGATGGGGCAGAAAACAAATCATGTGGCCTTGGAATGTGCTTTTCAGTCACGTCCAATTATGGTTTGGGATCCTAATTTTATGTTGTATTCGCCTAATTGCCTGATTAATCCATAATACAAACAATATATGGTAATTTGACTTAATAGTGCTCAGGTTTTTCTAGGCGAGGAGGTTGCATCGGAGTGGAGGATTCTTTGAAACTGTAAAGCTTGTAGCCAGTTAGTCGTGAAAGAGATCAACAAATGTGTGATAAGCATGTTAGTCTCATTTCTAGAAAAATGGTTTAAGACCTATGAATTTTTAGTTCAGTTTTACAATAAGCACCACCATTATAAAGAGTGTATGTAATTCATGTAACACAAATAAACTGATGTGTTGATTGTATAAATAATGTCGGCGAGATGTCAACTTTAGTTCTTGTTTAACTTCTGTTAATTCAACAACCACCTAGCATGGGTAAAATACACTCAGAAATATTGCAATGTATCCACGGAGATTTATGTCCTTCTTTGATATGACACCTCAAAATCCATATTGATTTCCTAACTCCTATTTTTGTTTTGACCGTGGGTCTTCCTAGTGGATACTTGCAGTTTCCATACCATTGGCTAATTAGTGCAATCCTTGTATTTTCCATTTTAGAGCCTTTTGTGTTGGATCAGGGCATGCTGAAAGTGCATCTAATCCTCGGGTGGTTTTGGTAATTCATCAGCACATATATCTCATTGAACTAATGCCTATTCAAAAGAATATTTCAGGAAAAGTTCAATTTAGGTACAACATTGGGATGTGAAATTGGAACCTCAAAATGCAAAGAACAAGTGTTGATCAAGGCCTCAAGACTCCTTTCTATGTTTAAGTGATCCAATATCACATTGAGTCCATAGGTATGCCAATACTATCAAAAAGGGGGTGTGGTTGTGATAATGGATTCATTGCTCAAGTGCTTAGAGATCAAGCTCCAAAAGCCTCATTCAAATTCCCACATTCCACTATGTCACAAACCGACAGTGAAACTTTGACTCACCGAAACAAACACATAGAGTCACCGAGCCATCCATGACATAGCTGTTGCCTAAACCCTAGAACTTCGGTCCCACTGAGTTGATCCTTTGGTCACACCAAAGATCTCTTTGCCAACCTTCTGTTGCCTACTACAACTCGTTCGGAATTTTTGAATAGTTTCAGTCGATGACACTGAAGTGTGTAAAGTGCTTAGGTCATCACAACTCGGAGCCAGCGAATGTTTTTATCCGGTCTCACCGAAAAGCCTAAATTTCAAACCTTTTGCTGACAGTTTATGCGCCCTTGTTGCTATACTTCTACCTGTAGTTTATCCGTCCTTATGTATTTTTTCCGGCAGTTTATTTGCCCTTGTTACTATACTTCTACTCATAGTTTATCCGTCCTTAAGTACTTATGCCGGTAGTAATGTCATTCCTAGTTGATATTTTGTTGTTAATCTAGTATTTCTCCTGGCAGTTGATTGCGCCCAATAAAGTGTTGTGGTGTAGTGCAATGGCATAAGCTTAAAGATTAGAGTCTTTCCAAACCTTCACATCAGGACTTTCGTGTGCCGGGTCCTGGCACCGATAAGCGTGAGGGTCAGTGCGACCTCTCGACAAACTCGCCTCTTTGTTGACATAAGGTATCTCTGATATCAGCTTAACTGCCAGATGCTCGAAAATATCCAACCATGACTTTGGCCGCTTGAAAGCTTTCTCACATTTTATAAGCTTACACAAATTAATACCATCAACAGTGGCGGAGGCAGGGGTGCTGGAAGGGGACGGGGAAAAAAAAAACAAAAAAAAAAGAAAAACAGAACACAAAAAAAACAAAAAAAAAAAAAACCACCAGCACCACCCCCACCCCACCCCCACCACCCCCCCCCACCCCCCCCCCCCCCCCCCCCCCTGCTCTCACAAATACACCTATATGTGCTCCTAATCCTCCATCTGTGACACAAAATTAGCTAGGTTTAGGTGATTTGGCCCCCTCTAACATTATATGACATGTTTTGGCCCCATCTATATTCAGTTTCTGGCTCTGCCACTGATCATCAACTACTATTAAATTATTTTCTCGCATGTACAACAAGGCAACTAGGCTGGCAGATTCAATTGCCTTTTCAACCGATGGACAATAGGACTCACAAAAATCCTTCCTTCCTAGACGTGGCAACTTAGGTGATTTTAATCCAGCCAAGTAGATTGTTCGTTCCTTCCTTGTCAGTAGAGGTCTAACGGACCATGAGACCAAGAGCGGCCACAACTTGGCTTAGTATAAGACTTCTGCTTACGGTGATATATGGTTGCATGTAACTTCAAATACAAACTGAAAGAATTCATTAGCAAGTGAGAATACGCTGCAAATCACACATGTGTCACTGATAACCAAGAACCAAGCAAGTGCTTGAAACCGCAAAAAACTTGTAAGCAACAAAACCTCTCCGTAGGGAGCAAAGGGATAAACAACTCCTCATCCATCAAAGAAAAAGCCTTGATGCCCTGCTCGTTTCGAGGCACTTGACCCTGCTCAACCTAAAAGGAGAAGTAAAAAGGAAGATAAGATGATGCCCTCCCCTTCCTTCCCGACGCAATTCAAAGCAAAAATAGGAAGAACAGAGCAATAAACAAGCGAACAGGAAACTCACCTCAAGAGATACAACGGACAAGGCTCACACACCAGCAATAACAAAGCTCACATAGGGCGTTAAACAACAAAGGGAGAAGCATGAAGAGAAGCTCTAGCGGAGCGAAGCGATGAACAAGCAGCGACACTGGAGTTTGAATAGAACCTCCAATGAAGCAAGAAGTGAGACGCACGGCATCAGCGAAGCTCAAAGAGAACCTCCAGCAGAGCAAGGCAACGGACAAATAGTGTCAAGCCGCGAAGCAAAAGCCAAACAATGAGAAGGAAAGCAAATGAAGAAAGGGACGGGTGGGTAGGGGATAAATAAGCAAACGAACCGACATAACCCACCACACGGGTCGGGCAGAAGGACACGCCTGGCGGGCATCTGCTGTTTACACAAGGTCACACTCGGCACAAAACACACCACACCACGTCCGCTTCACATTCTCCTTCATAAAACCACCTCGGCCATAACTCGGAGCTCTAGTGCATTGCGGGAGAGCCTCTCGACAGAGCATAAGCACGAGCTGGCCACCCTTGCGGCCGACTGGCAGGGTCGCCGTGCGAGGCGGATCAATGTCGACCTGTCGGCCAGCTCCTCGGAGTTCTCCGGCGATGACCCGACGATGGAGACGACCTACGATGATGAGTCGGCGCCCCTGCCCGCGCCCTTCCATGCCGGCTTGACCATGAAGCATGCGCATGCGCACTTCAAGGACACCATAGCAGAGCAACAGCCGACGCCGCAGTCGATGTCGGGGTTCTGGCAGGCGCATGAGGAAGAGGGTACAACTTTTCCCTCCTCAAGCAGCACCAGCTGCCGAAAGGCCAAATCTACGGCGCGCTCGCGAGCGAGTAGGCTGAGGCGGCCAAGGGCGCGGAGAACCCCAACTTCATTGCCGAGCAACGGGTATTGTACGAGGCCGCGCGCGCTCACACCGCCTGCAACGTGGTCACGATGCTATCAAACGCGGAGGCGGCGCAGGCAATCGCGGATGAGGATGCCGGCAACTGCACATCCTTCGCGCCGCCAATGACGCTTCGAGGGCGCTGATTCCACGGCGAGGCCGGTCTGTTCACGTTCATCATCGACCTCATGTGCACCGGTGACGGATAGGCTACAAACTTCGACAAGGAGGAGTGGGGCGTGGGAGGCGGCGAGGCCTCGAGCCCCGTGGGCCGATCCGTGTCCCATGTCCTACTCTTGCTTGCCAGTGGCTGCACCTTCACTCTGCATGGCTCAGCTGGCCGCCGGACAGTTCGGACACGACCGCTCGACATGGTCACGGGCGAGAAGAATAAAGACTCGGAAGACGTGCGCCGCCTTAGATTTTGACTAGGTTTAGGTCCGGTCGCTTTTATTTAATGAAATATGTTGAAAATATAAAGATTTTTGTACGGTTTAGATAAAAATTGTCCGATTTGTAGGTATTTCGTCCGGTTTGTTTGAATACAATTTGAAATGTACGCGGCCCTGGTTGGATAGCCGACTCCCATATCAATGTCCGTGTCCGAGGACGGATGGATACCGTGTCCGTTTATAGGTAAATGTTTGAGATTACCCTATAATATGGTAAGTATGGCATGGCGTACTATAAGCAAAAACATTTCTAAAAGACACGCCACGGACGGCCATTACCACGGCCGTCGCTACTGTAGAAATTCCCTTGTCCACCCTAGAAAAAAGGAAAGGGCGCTGATAGGCACCGGCGCGCCGGCCCAAATTTGGGCCGGTCAGCTGCCAAGCGCCGGATATGCGCGCACCAACGAGCGAGATTTGCCCCCCGCGTTCCCCTGGTCGTCTTCCTCCTGCCGCACACGCGCGAGAGAAGAAAAAAAATCTACGCAGGTCAGCCTCCGTCCTCGGCCGCCCCTTCGCAGCTCGCCGTCGCAGCTCGCCGGGGCTGTTCGAAAAGAAAGCCGTCCGTCCCTGTCTCCTAACCCCTGGTTGCAATACCGCCGGTTAGGGTTCCAGCATCGCCGCCAGCCGCCGTCATAGCTCACCACGTGCCCCGTCGCACCACCGCGGTGCAGCTCCGTCGTCGCCGCTCGCCATTGTTAGCTACCGTTCTATGTTTGAAGGTTTTTTACAAGCGGGAGTAGGCTTTCTAGAAGCCGGTTGTAGCATTTTGCGGCTGCGCGGTGGCGGACCTCCAGCCCCCTAATCTGTTTGAAACTTTTTTTAAGCCGATTGTAGCTTTCTCGCCGCCGGTTGCAGCTCTTTGCGCTGCGCGGTGGCCGACCTGTAGCTACCCCGTATCCAGTTGAAGCTTTTTTCAAAGCCAGTTGTAGCTTCCTTGGTTGACGGGGGTAGCATTTTTGGGTACTGGTTGCAGCTCTGACGCACGTCTGTCGAAGCCCCTTCCTTCTCTGGTTGTAGCAAAAAATGCCGCCGGTCGTAGCATTTGGCGGTGATGGTTGTAGCTCCGATGTGCACCGGTTGTAACACCTGCTTTCTCTTGTCCCTAGTTGCATGTAGCAAATTACGTCGCTGGTTGCAGCTTCGTCGAGTGCCGTCAACAGCTTCGCCGTGGCCAGTTGAAGCATCCTGTGCAGCACGTCGACGCCTGCAGGTTCGCCGGGATATGACGCCCCTGGCAGCAGCGGCCATGGGTGGCAGGACCGTAGTATCGCGTGCACTTCGCTGGCGCAGTCCGAGTAGATGCGTGACGCACGCGGCGCTCGTGGTGACCGCGCCACAAGGGTTGGAGCAGCCGCTCATGGCCGGCGGCGGCGAGCGGGATGGAGGCCGACGGCGGCGAGCGGGATGGAGGCCTTCTAGGAGCTGGCGCACACGATGGAGGCCGACGGCGGCGAGCTCCACCTCACGCCCTTTGACGACACCTGTGCGAGACGGAAGGAAAGAGATAAAATATGTGGGGCCCCCGTCCAACGTGTCGCGACTTGAGTCGCTCTTAGCGTGCGTGCGGCGCCGGGCGCGCCGCATACAAACATTTACCAAAAGGAAATTCCCCTGTCTGCTCCCAGTTCGAGACCTCACCCCCACGCCCTCCACGCTCCACTTTCCTTTTTAGTTCCGCGTCCACGCCACGCCTGCTCGCCGAAGCCGTGTCCGGCAAGGACGAGGCTCCGGCTGGTGCCACCGCCTCTGCCCCGGCTATAAAGGCGCGCCCTTTGGCCGGCCCGCTCCTCCTCCTCCTCTCTTCGTCCGCGCCGCGCCTCTCGCCTCGTCGCCGCGCTCTGGCCGGCCCGCTCCTCCTCCTCTCTTCGCCCGGGCCGCGCCTCTCGCCTCGTCGCCGCGCTCTGGCTGGTCTGCGCCTCCTCCTCCTCTCTTCGTCCGGGCCGAGCCTTTCTCCTCCTTGCCGTGCTCTGGCAGGTCCGCTGCTCCTCCACTCTTCGTTCTGGCCGTGCCTTTCTCCTCCTCGCCGCGCTCTGGCGGGTCTGCTGCTCCTCCACTCTTCGTCCGGGTTTGCCGTGCCTCTGTCCTCCTCGAGTCGCATTTTATCTTGCTCGTCCTCGATCGATTCGTCCGTTTAGAATCGCGTCTGGATTTGGTTTTGCTCGTCCTCGCCGTCGCCGGTTTAGATAGAGAATCCTGCCTGATTTAATTTTGCTCGTTCTCGCCGCCGTTCGTCCGTTTAGAGTCGTGTCTGATTTGATTTTGCTCGTGCTCGATTCGTCGGTTTAGAATCGCTTCCGAGTTGATTTTGGTCGTCCCTGCCGTTCGTCAGTTCAGAGCCGCCCGTCCTCGCCGTTGTCCGTTTTTTCTCGTACTCGCCGTCGCCCCGACGCGCTCCCGTGTTCTTGTTCCGTCTCGTCGAGGGTCTCCGTCTGGTTTACGATTGAGAAATTTCTGCGTGCGCTTCTGTTATCTGAGAGGCACTTTGGATCCTGCGTTTGGTGTTCGTGTCAGCGCGAGTGTTACAGGAACGGTCGGGTCTTGGTTTTGAAATTGGATTACGGCCGGAGATGGGGAGACAGAGAGCAATTGTCAGTTTGTAGTTCAGCTCGGTTCCTAGGCTCCGTCACCTTTTGCGTTGTTCGTTGGTTGTTTTCAGATCTCAAACGACTAGCTTGTTCGTGTTCGTGTTCGTCGTCAGAGACGTGCCCTTTGATACTCTGGTTCCTCTGTCGATTCTGTGATTGTGCCGGCTAGCTTGTTTCACTTTCGGCAGGCCTGTGTGCTCTCATCCTAGATGCAAGGGCGATTCTTTACGGTTGTTCTCATGGGTGTTACACTGTTACTGCTTCTGTTCTTTTCAATTGGTTATTACTTCCTATCATGCTTTGCTTATTACTGTACTTCCTATCATGCTTTACACCATGTGATGTGTGTTAAGGGGTGCAAATCATGTAGGCCGTGGGTGCCATTTCTTGCAGGCAGGCAGAGCAGAATTTTTTTACAAGAGTGCAAACCATGTGGCCTGCTGCCTGACTAATTGAACACCTGTTGTTTACTGTTGGACAAGGTTTCCTTCTGTTCTTCCTTGTGTTGCTATTTCCATTTTCATACGAGTACTAGCTGAGGTGCTGCTAGTTAGTCCCCCTTAGATTTCGTTCCAGATTGCATAGCATAACTCCAGAATTTTGTCATTGCACACCTGGACATATAATTCTGCTGTGAGCATAACTCCAGAATTTATTTATCTGTGAAAGCACGTTCATCACATCTTTTTTTATCAATGCTGCTCACTTTTGTCACGTCCCTTTTGTTTGTCCTGTTAAATTTTATGGCATCGACTTGGCGCAAATCTTGTACTCACTGGTTAAAATATCGAGAATGCTGGCTTCTGTATTTGTCGCTATGTAAGCCATGCACTTGGGAAGCCTGGGCGTGATTAGGATTTGGATTGCATATAGATTTTATGCTATGTTTGTTTATAACCTGGTTGTGACCTAATATAGTGTAAATCTGCTAATTTTTTAATTTAGTTTATGTTCAACGCAAGTAGGTTTTGTTCGTAAGTGGTATTTCTTTTGTGTGTGTATGAACATTGACGCTGTCAATTTTTCTTATCATAATCATTTACCATGGTGTTCGACAATACATTTCTACTTTTCTTTATTCCCTTTTAAGGTTCACTGATTCAATTTTGCATGAGATATGATCACTTATGTGTTAGTATATACTAGCTATGGTGTGTTTTATTCAAGTTATTAGCCACATCTCTTACAGATTTGCCTCGAGTCTATATGGCACGGTCTGTTTCTTTGTGTGTTTCTTGTGTGCAAGCGCTCCATTGTGTGTGTCTGACTGTGTGTGATGTGCCCCTATCTATGTATGTTTCTTTGTCCGTTTCATGTGTGCAAGGCGCTCCATTGTCTGTGTGTGACTGTGTGTTTGACTGCTTAGATAGGTGATTCTGATTGTGTTACTGCTTATATGGTCTGTCCAATTTGTTTCTTCTTCATGCTTTGCTTGTGTTCCAATGTCGTCTCCTCATATATGCGGATGTGTTCAGGGATGCAAACCATGTAGGCCGTTTCGAGCAGGCAGGGATCCAGAGAGGTGCACTGGTCAGGCTTCTCTCCTGCTGATAGATGATGATAGGCTGAGCAGAAATGATTGACTCTTGTAACACTCACTTGTTTGGCTTCCACTCCTTTGCGTGGCTGATTTGGCATCCAATGCATTCCATGCCTATCTTATTTATCTCACTCACTCATCACAGCAACCTTTTCCCTGTTTTGTTCCTTATTTTTCGTATTATAATAATCATGTTTACTGTGGTGTTTGACAATACATTTTTTTTGTGATATCTGTGTTTCGATATGTCTTATGTGGATATCATATTCTTTTTTTGTATTACTGATGTCCAGTCACTGGAATGATGCTTTTCTAAGTATTTCAGGTAGGATATAGACATGTCACATTTGCTCTTCCTTGTGTTGCTAAGGACACTGATGGGTTGGGTTTGCTTACAACGAGGTATATTTATGTTTTTTACATTTTGTGATGCTGATGTCTGTAGTAAAATGCTTATTTAGTCATGTTTTCCTTGTTCACTTCACAAGATTATGTATTCATGCTGATAGTATGGTACTCTTTCCAGGACTGATAATTCTACAAAGAATCATTGGAATATGTTTTTTACTTTTTGCGATGCTGATGTCTGCAGTCTCAAAACGCTTATTTACCCATGTTTTCCTTGTTCACTTCACAAGTATTCATGTTGATAGTATGTCTTTCCAGGACAGATAATTCTATTGGAATATTTCTTTGAGAAAGAAGTTAGATGTCTATGGCACCAGAAATATTTTGGCAATTCCAAGACTAATTGGTCATGATGACTTCAAGGATAAATAGAAGACAGCTGATTCTGAGGGCCATCTTGATCTGAACAGCTCATCATTCTAATTTTAGCTCAACTCTACAGTCATACAAACTGGCATGCCAAGGACTGCTCAGGGTTCCTATCGCCTTCTGTTTTACCAACTAAGGTAATCAAAATTTGATCTTCAGCTTGCAAATTTGGAAAAGTTTTCCTGTAGATGAGCTCTGATTATCTACATATATACTTGAATTGCTTTGGATTTGTCGGACTACTATTCTACATGATGTTCTTCATGATTCACTTGATTTGTTAATTTTATTATTTTCCTAGTGGGCTCTTTAGGTTCATCTTGTGACACAAAATACAAGTTTGGTACGTGCAGAATCATAAATTTGGTGATAAAGTAAAGGTACCTCCTAATTTGCTCTCTGGCTCTCTTACACTTGTCTTTCTTTATATAACAGTAGTGGCCTCCTGGCTTGTAGTTGGGTAATGCAGAGAGAGGTTTGGAATTGAAAGAACCAAAAAAATGCAGAGTTGAAGCTTCTGAACGGGAAGCTTGAACAAATAGTTATACTTTTTCTCATGTCTTCGATTAGTTTCATCCTATCTATGTCTGTTTCTTGTGTGCAAGAACTCCATTGTGTCTGTGTGACTGTGTGTGTGACCATGACTGTGTGTGTGACTGACTGTTTGTGTGTGTGACTGACTGTGTGTGTGTTTCTTTATCTGTGTGTGACTGACTGTTTGTGTGTGTGACTGACTGTGTGTGTGTTTCTTTATCTGTTTCTTGTGTGCAAGCGCTCCATTGTGTATGTGTGTGTTGACTCTGACTGTGTGTCATTTTATGACTGTGACTGTGTATTGACTGGAACTCTGTGTGTGTGTGTCTGTGTGTGTTGACTGTTGTGTGTTGACTGTGACTGTGTGGCATTGTGCAAGCGCTCCATAACTACCTATTGGCACCTGATAATGCATGGATATTTCTATATAAGGTCATGGGCATGTCGTTTTATGACCTACATACCTCTGTAGTTGGTAGTATAATTGCCCTTTGGACACTCTTCAATGCATTATTGTATATTTTCCTACCACAAGTATGATGTTTTTGCGCAGAATGATGTATATGTAGAATCCAGGGGTGGATGGAGGTTTTCATGATGGCTAATTTGATTTGTTATGGTTCTGATGGTGTGCTTCTGGTGTTTGAACTGAAGCCGTGGATCGCCCATCAACCTGGTCTGCGTTTGTATGGTAATCCCTCTCGAATTTAACTCCTTCCAGTTTTGTACACAATATTTATCTCACGGTTGGTAATACCTTATGAATGCATATCCCACATTTTAGTTAGTAACCCAATACCTTATGAGCTCACATAGTGTCAGTATCTACCTACGCAGCTGAATTACTTCCGGATAGGACAGAGGTGCACTGTTTACATCCATGGCAGAAGGTTCTTTAACACTGAACTCATCAAAGGTCCTTGGGCTCAAGAGGTTTGTCATTGCACTCCTGACTTTGCTCGAGAAAAAAAAGCTTTTGCACATTGTATAGTTATATTTATGATATTTTTTCTACAGGAAAAGATGACAAAATTATTGACCTTGTAAACAAGTATGGACCAACAAAAATGATCTCATTGCAAGGTCACTACCTGGAGGCAAGCCATGTCGGGAGAGGTATTCTTTTGATTGTTTTATTTTTATATGGTTTGCTGAAATGCATTTTTTCCCCTCTGCGCAAGACAAAAATGGGGGATGTTTGCTAATTCAGAAACACACTGGTAACATAAAGAACTGAATGGTAAATAATTCACATCATAAACATTTCTCTATTGATGCATTGCAGGTCAGCTACTAGAACTTCCTGCTGCTGATCCTGGGATGCTCCCGAACATGTTCAATTTATCCACCCTAGGACAGGTGACTACTATGCTCCTTTTATGATTCAGTGTAGCTAGTACTCAAATCATGGATAGTCCATCCTGTCATCACAACGCAACCAGATTCACTCTGATTTGCAGTTTATTTGGTGATGGCAGAATGAACCCACCTGTGATCTATCATGCTTCTTTATTATTCAATGTTTTGTTATTACTTTCTATTTCTTTCTTCTCTTTTCATCGATCCACTTGCTATGCAGCCACTGCCATGACACAGCAGGTATGCTTGATTTTTTTCTTTGTGCTTGAGATTTTTCTTATTTTGTGATGCATATGTCTGACCACTCTTTTCTTAGGCTACTCGGCATGCTCGGCGTGTTTACGTCTGTGGACTCCTTCCAATCGCTAATGAACAGGTAATTGCCTTGAGTAACTTTTTATTTCTTGGCGTCTCTTTCTCTATTCGCAGTCCGTGCTAACTATTTTGTTCTTCTTTCTGCAGACGGTTGCTCTATTCTTCAATCAAAACATCTTAGGTGGCATAATCATCTGAATCCAAACATATGGAATGATGCTTGGACTACTGAGGAGGAACATGCACTGATTAATGCCATCAGGTATATATATGGGAATGCAAAAGTTCTTCCTGGAAGGTACTGCCAAACAGCTTACATCATTGGTCTTGCTTGTAGTATTAGCTTTCTTTTTGTGCCCTTTCTGTCTTGTGTGTGTGACTGACTGTGTGTGACTGTGACTGTGTATGTGTGACTGACTCTGTGTGATTGTTGTTGTGTGTGTGACTGACTCTGTGTGATTGTTGTTGTGTGTGTGACCGACTCTGTGTGATTGTTGCTGTGTGTGTGTCTGACTCTCTGTGTCTATGCGTGTGAATGTTGCATTTGCTTGATGGTGTGTCCTGTATGCTTTGCTGAATGATTGGTGCTGTGTGATTTGTGTTTTGTATTGTTGTGGTTTAACACTGCCTTTGCCGGTCCCAAGCCCGGATGTGAAAATGTGGAGGGAGCTGCAGTTACCTTCTCTGTATTGTTTTCATTACCTTCTTTGTGGTTACTGTCCTGATCGAAATAGTGGATCTTCACATAATGTGTGATAGCATGTGATTCAAGCTTTGAAATGCATCGTTCCTTGCTATGAAAAATCTAGGCATGCCGGGAACTTCCTGATTCCTTTCTCAGGTTGTATGAGGTCAATGTTTACTTACGATAATACCATAGGGAATCGAATGTTCGCTTGTTCTGGGTGGTGTATGGCTTCCCTAGAAAATAAAATGCAGTATACAAATTTTGCTTAGGGACACAGACAGTCGAGCTTTGCGCACTAGATGTTGCTGCAGTGCTATCTGTTTGGCTGTATACAAATTTTCCCACCATAGAATTCGTCTCGTCTCCTAAATTAATCCTACTGGTTTTAAATTTTCTCAGTGTGGATGTTTCTTTTCTCTGCTAATATATATTGTCAAGTAAAAACGACCGAGGTTGTTTGTCCCAAGTAACTGGGCGCTGCTAGCTCAAGTTGCGTGAGTAATGTCGTGAACACTATAGAACTGACGTCAGTTCTATACTAATCTTGCGTGAACATGGTCCGCGCCCTTGATGTGTCGCACGGATCTTGGTGCGAGAATCGCCATGTGAGGCACATAAATTCTCCGCGCGAGGATCGCCATGTGAGGCACAGAAATTCTTCGCGCTAACTGTCGGTTGAGCGAACGTTTCTTATATCCCCCTTTCTCGCTCCACAAACACCACTCCCCCACCTTTTCCTACCCCGTTCACGCTCCGCTCCACAGATGATTCAGTATGGTATCGCATGGATCTTGGTGCGAGGATTGCCATGTGAGGCGCAGAAATTGTTCGCGCCAACTGTCGCCTGAAATGCCTATAGTGTCAGGCCGGCCCATTCGCGCTAGAATAAATACACTAGAGAAAAAGGGTCCTGGCTGTAGCGTTGCACTGCTAGCAACTTGTCCACCATCGGATTCGTGTTTAATTAGAAGGTCACGACCTTGTTAAACAAAAAGCGTTGGGTTTTCACTGGTTTTGTTATTTTTTCTTTTTTTCACCGTTTCTTCGTTTGTTTTCTCTATTTTACTAGTTTTTTATTTTCTTTAGTTTCCTTTGTTTCTTTTTTCGTTTTTCACTAGCTTCTTTCTCTTCATTTTCTCCGCTTTTGTTTTTTTCCTCATTTTTCATTGGTTTTCTTTTCCTTTCTCTCGGGTTCTCCTTGTTTTTCTATACACATTTTTGGTATACATCTAACACATTTTTCTAATATACATGTTTAATATTTTTCAAGTACAAGATTACGATCTACTGATTAACATTTACCGAATGGTCAACATTTTTTCAATATATAGTTAACATTTTTCAAAAGCTTGATTAACATTTTTCAAATACCTGATTAATATTTTTTAATATAGGGCCAACATTTTTCTGTACACATTTAACATTTTTTAAATGCTTGATTAACATTTTGCAACTACAAGTTTAACATTTTTTGAATACATGGTCAACATTTTTCTATACACATTTAACAATTTCTAAATGCTTGATTAAAAAATTTCAAATACTTGTTTAAAAAAATCAAATGCTTGGACTAACATTTTTTAAATACATGACCAACTTTTCTCACACATGCTATTTTTTTGTATACACTTCTAGTATACATAAGAAACATTTTCTCTACATACATTTAACATTTTTCAAATGCTTGCTTACCATTTTTTATTAAATTATGTAAAATATTTTTTAATATATTTATTTAGAATATTTGTAAGTATAAACGAAAGTAAAAAAACAAAAATGAGAAACATGAAAAAAAAGAGGCAGTGGGCTCCTGCGCACTGGCCGGCCCATACGCTCGTGCGAGTTCAGCCAGTCGAAAGGTTGCCTCGCTATAAGTGAGGTATAGCCGCGCCCCACTTACATAAGGGAAACGTACATCCATATGATGGAAACCCCTCCTATTACTCCCATAAATTTGACTTGAGTAATTAGCATAAAACTACTACAATTTGAGCTAGGGTTCCAAAAAACTATTGATTTTTATTTTTTTTTCGTTGATAACTACCAACTTTGGGGTCGGCTGTTTGAAATACCCCAAATGACTGAGTGCTTAAAATTGATCGCGATTATGACAAGGATGGCACACTCGTCGGAGCTAACGTGGCATAAAATGTCAACGCCGTTATCTCTCTTACTCACCTTGTCTTCTTCTCCCTCTATCTCTATTTCTTCCTCACATCGCTCGCCCCCGATGCAGCCATGGAGGACCTCATGCTCGAGGCGCACGCTCGCCACCATGGCCAGCCGGCGGGAGGAAGCCACCTTCCTCCCCCCCCCCCCCCCCCCCCCCCCCCCCCACAGAATGACCCTGTCTAGGGAAGCATCCTACCCAAGTTAGGCGACATCCGCTGGCTGCTGCAGATGGATAAGGCCAGGGAAGAGCGCACAAAAGAGCTACGCATGTCAGTGCTCGTGTGTCGCCACATGCTACTGTCCCCGGCTCCTCGCCACCCCTGGTGTGGCCGCTCGCCGCCGCCACCTATTGCGCCCACCTGCCGCTCGCCGCCCTTGCTGTGCAAGTATGAGGCTCTGTAGGGAGCCGCAGTGCTCTGCTTGTCGTGACCAGTCTGAGGCCGCGTGCTGGTGGTCGCACCAATGGGGAGTCGCCGCGTGCTGCTGGACGCGAACCGCCTGAGGCCCTGTTGCTGGCCGCGCCATGGGGAGCCATCGGCCGCGCGCCCCTAGTCAATGTCCTAGAGCTCGGCCTCCTCAGGTCGCCGTTAGGGGATGGGATGGAGGGGAGTGGGCGGCGATTCTAGGGAGGGGTCGGCAGTCGGTTGCGGGGGAGAGGTCGAGCGGGATCGGCCCAGGGACCTGATTGCTTTTTTCTTTTCTATACAAGGACTCGATCGCTTTTTTTAGAAAATTACAAAGACCCGATTGTTTTTTTTAAATAGGGACTTAATTGCTTTTTATAAATGTTTGGGCCCTACCTGTCATAACCTAGGAACGGTCAACATAACGGTCAAATTAATAGTGTTGACTTTTATACCATGTGGACCTGACAGGTGGGCCACAACTGTCAAAAAACGGTTTAAAATTTAAACACTCAGTCATTTGGGTTTTTTTGAAATAGCCGACCCCAAAGTTGGTAGTTATCAGCAAAAAAATAAAAATCGCCTATTCAAAGAATATGTCAGGAAAATTCAATTTAGGTATGGCAATGGGATGTGAATGTGGACCCCTCAAATACAAAGGACAAAGCACTCGAAAAAGCTCCAAAACTCTACAATTTTTTATTAAGTGATCCAAAATAACATTGAGTCCATACGAAAGCCAATACTATTAAAAGGGGATGAGGTTTTGATCATGAACTATTTTCTCAAGTGCTTAGAGATTTGCTCCAAAACCCTCAGCCACACCCTCACATTCCTATCTGTCCAAAACCCTAAAGTCAAACTCGGGCCCACCGATACACATCTACCCGGACTCACCGAGATACAATTGACAAAGCCACTACCTAAACCCTAGAAACTCGGCCTCACCGAGATGACATTCGGTCTCATCGAGTGCACTTGCCAACCTTCTGTAACCTATCAATTTCACCTCGCAATTTTCGAGTGGTTTCGATATGTGTCACGAAGTGTGGAAAGTGCTTAGGTCATTGACATGTCTCCGTCGTATCTATAATTTTCGATTGTTTCATGTCATTATTCTACAACTTTCATATACTTTTGGCAAAAAAAATTATATTATTTTTGGGACTAACATATTGATCCAGTGCCCAGTGTTAGTTCCTATTTGTTGCATGTTTTTTTGTTTCGCAGAATATCCATATCAAACGAAGTACAAACACGATAAAAATTTACGGCGAATTATTTTGAAATATATGTGATTTTTGGGGAAAAAAATCAATGCGAGAAGATGCCCGAGGGGGGCACAAGCCCATGGAGCACGCCCCCTACCCAGTGTGCGCCTGGCAGGCTTGTGGGTCCCCTATAAGGTGTTTGGTGCCCTTCTTTCGTCACAAGAAAGATAATATCCGGAAGAAAATCGTGTTAAAATTTCAGCCCAATCGGAGTTACGGATCTCCGGAAATTTAAGAAACGGTGAAGGGTCAAAAAATAGAAACGTGAAACAGAAGAGAACAGAGAGAGTGAGATCCAATCTCGGAGGGGCTCCTGCCCTCCGGGAGCTATGGAGACCAAGGAACAAAAGGGGGCCTTCTCCCATCTAGGGGGAGGCCAAGGAAGAAGAAGGAGGAGGGAGGCTCTCTCCCGGTGGCGCCGGAACGCCACCGGGGCAATCATCGTGCGACGTCGATCTACTCCAACAAATCCGTCAACACCTCCATCACCTTCCCTCATCTATATTCAGTGGTCCACTCTCCCGCAACCCGTTGTACCCCCTACTTGAACATGGCGCTTTCTGCTTCATATTATTATCCAATGATGTGTTGCCATCCTATGATGTTTGAGTAGATTTTTGTTGTCCTTTGGGGTAATTGGTGAATTGCTATGATTGGTTTAATTTGCTTGTGGTTGTGTTGTTGTTCTTTGGTGCCCATCATATGAGCGCGCCTATGGATCACACCATAGGGTTAGTTGTATGTTGATAGGACTATGCATTGGAGGGCAAGAGCGACAGAAGCTTCTTCCTACCATAGAAATTGATTCATACGGGATTGAAGGGGGACCAATATATCTTAATGCTATGATTGGATTTTACCTTAATGAACGTTAGTACTTGCGGATGCTTTCTAATAGTTCCAATCATAAGTGCATAGAATTCCAAGTAAGGGATGACATGCTAGCAGTGGCCTCTCCCACATAAAAACTTGCTATCGGTCTAGTAACTTAGCCAATTGCTTAGGGATAATTCCGCAAATCCTACCACCACTTTTCCACACTCTCTATACTAACTTAATTGTACTTTTATTAAAACAGCACCTAACTTTTATTTTCACATTCTTTTTCATCTTGCAAACATATCCCTTTACACCTACAAAGTACTTCTAGTTTCATATTTGTTCTAGGTAAAGCGAACGTTAAGTGTGCGTAGAGTTGTATTGGTGGTCGATAGAACTTGAAGGGAATATAAATTCTACCTTTAACTCATCGTTCGGTTCGACACACTTACTTATCGAGAAAGGCTACAATTGATCCCCTATACTTGTGGGTTATCAGTCATCACTCATCAGTGCCTCCGAGCTGTTTCATCCGGTCTCATCGAAAAGCCTAAAGTTCAAACCTTTTGCACTAGTCGGTCTCACCGAGTGGTTTCACCCAGTCCCACCGAGTTGTGCATAAAGGTGTGTAATGATTGGATTTTTGGTGCTACATATATATACCCCACCCTTTCCACCAACTCTCAGAGAGAGCAACCAAGATGAAACTACCACTTATCATATCATTTTTCTGAGAGGGAACCACCTGCACTTGTGTTGAAATCAAGGGGATTCAACTCCAATCTTTGATCCTTAATTTTTAGCCCCTCAAGTTGCTTTCCACTCCAATCCTTCTCCTACAACCATGCCAAATCTATGAGAGAGTGATTGAGTGTTGAGGAAACCATCTTTTGAAGCACAAGAGCAAGGAGCTCATCATCCACAACAACATCTATTACCTTTTAGAGAGTGGTGTCTCCTAGATTGGCTAGGTGTCACTTGGGAGCCTCCAAATCTTGTGGAGTTGAACCAAGGAGTTTGTAAGGGCAAGGAGATCGCCTACTTCATTAAGATTTACCCTGAGTGAGGCTAGTCCTTCATGGGCGTAAGCCATGATAGCATAGACAAGCGTGCTTCTTCGTGGACTCTTCATGGGTGGAGGCCTTCGTGGACTCACGCAGCCGTTACCCTCAGTGGGTTGAAGTCTCCATCAACGTGGATGTACGATAGCACCACCTATCAGAACCACGCCAAAAATCACCGTGTCTTCATTGCATTTGATTTTCTCGGAACCCCCCTTTACGTTCATATGCAAAGTCTTTACTTTCCGCTGCTTACTATCTTGACTTGCATGTGTAGGATATTACTTGACTTATGAGAATTGCTAAAACTTACCAAGAACTAAAATTGGGAAAATGCTAGGTTTTTATTTGGTCAAGTAGTCTAATCACCCCCCTCTAGACCTACTTGCGATCCTACAGACATGTGTCCCAATATCCTCTCTCATTCCTCTCAGCCCTCCTGCCTTCTCCGTTCTCCCAAGATTCCTCCACGAAGTGTTGCTGCTTGGACGTCGCCGCAAGTTCCCGGCAGCTCCGGTCACCCTAGACCGAACTATTGCATCACAAGGACCGCGAGGAGGAAGAGAAATAGTTGAGGAAATTATGTACACATGACGCAATCTGCATTTCCTTCGACTCCAACCGTCATATTCTTTGCGTCAATTCGTCCTGCTTGGTCAGCTCCTATCCAATTCCTCACACATATATGCTTAATCATATCTAACCTACGCCCTAGAATGCTTCTTGCAGCCTATGGTTGTAGTTGGCCGCGCTGATGCGGTCGCAGACATGAACCGAATGTTTTTCAATGGCATTGCCACGTTTGCATCATTTTTTGTTCACTGGCTGATCTTGATCCCAATAGATGAAATGTTCCGTATGGTCCTAGGAATCTGCTCGTAGTTTTCAATTTAGAGTATATAGCATAGGGATAGAAATATCTATTTTAAACCCATTAGGCTTTGGTTTAATTCAAACTACATGCATGTTTCTGATTATTGTTAATTTTTCACATGTGTCTTGTATGCCTAGGAGTCACTATAATTTATCTAAAATATCATAGGAGTTACTTGTGATTTACTATACTTATTTGAATGTCATTTTTAATTCTTAACAATAATTTTACATGTTTTTTCATGTTAATAATTTTTTTATTGTTCATTTTCCTATGTTATGCATGTGTATAGATTTTGGTGGGTTGTCTCCATGTTTATGACTTTGCACGAATTACTAAAATCTTTGCCTGATTTATTTAATTATGGATTACTTGTTGTTGATTATTTCTCTTTTTGTTTAGCATGATCATACATTAGATGTGTTACATATATCCTTGTCAACCATATTGCGTGCGTGTTTTAGATTTGATGCCATGACATTCTCTAGGTTGTTCTTTATTTTATCATGAATCGGTTTGTTATCTTAGAACATAGTCATGCTTGCGGTGAACTGCTTGTGTAAGCCTATCGTTTTCATTTAGATCATGTGTGGTATGAGAGTAGCACATTATTGTGAAGTGTTCCTATTGTTTTGTGGAGGTTTGCTATCCAAGATTACATGGTTAGTTGTTTTTGTTGGAAATATGCCCAAGAGGCAATAATAAAGTGGTTATTATTATATTTCCTTGTTCATGATAAACGTTTATTATCCATGCTATAATTGTATTGAACGGAAACTCAATTGCATGTGTGCATACATAGACAACAGCATGTCCCTAGTGAGCCTCTACCGGACTAGCTCGTTGATTAAAATGGCTATGGTTTCCTAGCCATAGACATGAGTTGTCATTTGATAATGGGATCACATCATTAGGAGAGAGATGTGATGGACAAGACCCAAACTATAAACGTAGCATATGATCGTGTCAAGTTTATTGCTATCGTTTTTTGCATGTCAAGTATATGTTCCTATGACCATGAGATCATGCAAATCACTAACACCGGAGGAGTGCCTTGTGTGTACCAAACGTCGCAACGTAACTGGGTGACTATAAAGGTGCTCTATAGGTATCTCCGAGGGTGTCTGTTGAGTTGGCATGGATAAAGACTGGGATTTGTCACTCCGTGTGACGGAGAGGTATCTTAGGGCCCACTCGGTAATACATCATCACAATGAGCTTGCAAGCAATGTGACTAATGGGTTAGCCACGGGATCTTGTATTACGGAACGAGTAAAGAGACTTGCCTGTAACGAGATTGAACTAGGTATGGTGATACCGACGATCGAATCTTGGGCAAGTAACATACCGATAGACAAAGGGAACTACATACGGGATTAGCTGAATCCTTGACATCGAGGTTCGACTGATAAAGATCTTCGTAGAATATGGTAGGAACCAATATGGGCATCCAGGTCCTGCTATTGGTTATTGACCGTAGAGGTGTCTCGGTCATGTCTGCATAGTTCTCGAACCCGCAGGGTCTACACACTTAATGTTTGGTGACGATATAAGTATAGTTGAGTTATTATGGTGGTAACCGAAGGTTGTTCGGAGTCCCGGATGAGACCCCGGACGTGGCGAGGAACTCCCGAATGGTCCAGAGGTTAAGATTGATATATAGGACGAAGGGTATCGGAGTCCGAAAGTGTTCCAGGGGCACCGGGTTATGGCCAGGATGACCGAAAGGGTTTTCGGGGGGGGGGCAAGTGTTGGGGGGCTCATGGGCCAAGGGGAGGGGGCACACCAGCCCACTAAGGGGCTGTGTGCACCCCCTCACCCCATCCCATGTAGCCAGAGGAGGTGGGGGCGCCCCCTTTGCCTTGGGGGCCAAGCCTCCTAGGCGGGAGGCGCCCAAACCCATCTAGGGTTTCCCCCTTGTGGCCGCCTCCCCCTAGGGGAACCCTAGGGTGCCCCTTCCTCCACCCTTCCCCCCATATATAGAGGAGGGGAGAGAGGGCAGCCACACCCATCAATGCCATGGCGCTGCCCTCCCTATCCCTCGTAGCCCTCTTCCTCTTTGTAGTGCTTAGCGAAGCTCTGCTGAGATTCCACCACCACCATCGCCACCACGCCGTTGTGCTGCCGGAGGACTCGAGCTACTACTTCACCATCTCTCGCTGGATCGAGGAGGTGAAGGCGTCATCAAGCCGTACGTGTGTTGAACGTGGAGGTGCCGTCCGTTCGGCATTTGGATCGGGAGTTCGCGGGACGGATCATGATTGGATCGTGAAGACGTTCGACTACATCAACCGTGTTTCTTAACACTTCTGCTTAGCGATCTACAAGGGTATGTAGATGCAATCTCTCCTCTCGTAGATGTTCATCTCCTAGATTGATGTTGGTGAGCGTAGGAATTTTTTTTGTTTCCCATGCAACGTCCCCCAACAGTTTTTATGTCATATGTTAGTGTTGCATTGCTATTATAAAATTTATGCTTCATATTGACATTTGGATAATTATCCAGTGTGTTTTGTTTACCTAAAACAGTATCTATGCATGCTTAGTTGGCCGAATGTATGTTTTGGTCGTATGCCTACCATGTGTTATATCATTGCTAGCTTGTGCTTTATGATCGCACATATGTTTGTCCTTTGCTTGGTAGACATACATGTTACTAGATCCATGTATTTTCTATCTCATACATTTTAAATAAGTAGGATTCCTTCTTGCTTGATCAATTCCATGCCATGCACCGTTGTGGCTTTGCGTAGGTAAGAATCGTTCTTGCTAGATACCCATAGCAGCCACGTAAAACATGCAACAACAATTAGAGAACGTCTAACTTGTTATTGCAGGGTATGTTGTGATATGATATGGCCAAAGACATGATGAAATATATTTGATGTATGAGATGATCATGTTTGTAATAGTTTATATCGACTTGCATGTCGATGCATGCGGCAACCGGCAGGAGCCATAGGGTTGTCTTTAATTATTGTATGACCTGCATATCAATCATTAAGCGCTATGTAATGCTTTACTTTATCGCTAAGCGGTAGCAATAGTAGTAGAAGCAAGGTTGGCGTGATAACCCTGATGGCGACACGATGATGGAGATCATGGTGTCATGCCGGTGACGATGGAGATCATGCCGGTGCTTTGGAGATGGAGATCAAAACCACAAGTTGATGGCCATATCATGTCATTTATGATTTGCATGTGATGTTAATCCTTTTATGCATCTTATTTTGCTTAGGACGACGGTAGCATTATAAGGTGATCCCTCACTAAAATTTCAAGATAAAATTGTGTTCTCCCCAAGTGTGCAGTTGCAAAAGTTCGTCGTTTCGAAGCACCACGTGATGATCGGGTGTGATAGACTCTACGTTCGCATACAACGGGTGCAAGCCAGTTTTGCACATGCGAAACACTTGGGTTAAACTTGACAAGCCTAGCATGTACAAACATGGCCTCGGAACACAAGAGACCGAAAGGTCGAACACGAGTCATATAGTAGATATGATCAACATAGAGGTGTTCACCATTGAAACCACCTCATCTCACGTGATGATCGGACTTGGGTTGGTGAATTTGGATTGTGTTACACTGGGACAACCGGAGGGATGTTGATTTGAGTGGGAGTTCTTAGGTAATATGATTAATTGAACTCATTTATCATGAACAATAGTCTAAGTTATCTTCGCAAATTTATGTTGTAGATCAATGGCTCGCGCAGTAGCTCCCCTGAATTTCAATGCATTCCTAGAGAAAGCTAAGCTGAAAGATGATGGAAGCAACTTTGTAGACTGGGGTCGTAATCTGAGGATTATCCTCACGGCTGCCCAAAAGTCTTATGTCCTTGATGCACCGCTTGGTGCGTCACCCCCTCCAGCGATTGTGGACATTGTGAACATCTGGCAGTCATGTGTTGATGACTACTCAATAGTTCAGTGCGCCATGTTGTATGGCTTAGAGCCGGGACTTCAAAGGCGTTTTGAACATCATGGAGCATATGAGATGTTCCAGGAGTTGAAGTTTATCTTTGAGAAGAATGCCCGGATCGAGAGGTATGAGACCTCCGATAAGTTCTATGCCTGTAAGATGGAGGAGAATGGGTCTGTCAGTGAGCACATACTCAGAATGTCTGGGTACTACAACTGTCTGGCTGAGTTGGGAGTTGAGCTCCCGCCAGAGGCTGTCACTGACAGAGTTCTTCAATCGCTACCACCTAGCTACAAGAGCTTTATGTTGAACTATAACATGCAAGGGATGAACAAGTCAGTCTCTGAGCTGTTCGTGATGCTGAAAGTCGCTGAGTCAGACATCCAGAAGGAGCATCAAGTGTTGATGGTGAATACAACCACTTGTTTCAAGAAAAGCCAAGGGAAAGAAGGGAAACTTCAAGAAAGGTGGCAAAGCAGTTGCTTCTCCCGTGAAGAAACCCAAGGCTGGACCCAAGCCGGAGACTGAGTGCTTCTATTTCAAGCGAACTGCCCCAAGTACCTGGCCGACAAGAAGGGGGCCAACGTCAACAAAGGTATATATGATATACATGATATTGATGTGTACCTTACGTCAACAAAGGTATATATGATATACATGATATTGATGTGTACCTTACCAACTCTCGTTGTAGTACCTGGGTATTTGATACCGGTTCGGTTGCTCACATTTGCAACTCAAAGTAGGAACTATGGAATAGACAGAGGCTGGCGAAGGACGAAGTGACGATGCGCGTGGGAAATGGTTCCAAGGTTGATGTGATCGCCGTCTGTACGCTCGCTCTTCGATTACCATCGGGATTAGTGATGAACCTGAATAATTGTTATTTATTGCCTGCGTTGAGCATGAACATTATATCTGTATCTTGTTTAATGCGAGCCGGTTACTCATTTAAATCAAAGAATTATGGTTGTTCTATTTATATGGGTAATATCTTTTATGGTCATGCACCCATTGTGAGGGGTTTATTCTTATTGAATCTCGATAGTGATGATACACATGTTCATAAAATTGATGCCAAAAGATGTAGAGTTGATAACGATAGTACCACTTTCTTGTGGCACTGCCGCTTAGGTCATATTGGTGTAAAGCACATGAAGAAACTCCATGTTGATGGACTTTTGGAGTCACTTGATTTTGAATCACTTGACACATGCGAACCATGCCTCATGGGCAAGATGACTAAGACCCCATTTTTCGGTACAATGGAACGGGCAAGTGACTTGTTGGAAATCATACATACTGATGTGTGCGGTCCGATGAGTATTGACGCGCGCGGTGGATATCGTTACTTTCTCACCTTCACTGATGACTTGAGTAGATATGGGTATATTTACTTAATGACGTTTGAAAAGTTCAAGCAATTTCAGAGTGAAGTTGAGAATCATCGTAACAAGAAGATTAAATTCCTACGATCCGATCGAGGGGGAGAATATCTGAGTTATGAGCTTGGCAATGTGGAATTGTTTCACAGTTGACGCCACCTGGAACACCACAGCGTAATGGTGTGTCCGAACGTTGTAATCGTACCCTATTGGATATGGTGTGTTCTATGATGTCTCTTGCCGATCTGCCACTTTCATTTTGGGGTTATGCATTAGAGACAGCTCCATTCACTTTAAAGAGGGCACCATCTAAGTCCGTGGAGACGACACTGTATAAACTGTGGTTTGGCAAGAAACCTAAGTTGTCGTTTCTTAAGGTTTGGGGCTGTGATGTTTATGTCAAAAGGCTTCAGCCGGAAAAGCTCGAACCCAAAGAGGACAAATGCGTCTTCATAGTATACCCAAAAGAGACGGTTGGGTATACCTTCTATCTCAGATCCGAAGGCAAAGTGTTTGTCGCTAAGAACGGATCCTTTCTCGAGAAAGAGTTTCTCTCGAAAGAATTGAGTGGGAGGAAGATAGAACTTGATGAGGTTGTTGAACCTTTACTTTAACCAGAGAATAGCGTAGCACAGAAAGTTGTTTCTGTGGCACCTACGTTAGTTGAAGAGGAAGCTAATGATAATGATCATGAAGCTTCGGGTCAAGTTACTATCGAACCTCATAGGTCGACGAGGGTACGTACAGCTCCTGAGTGGTACGGTAGCCTATCTTAGAGGTCATGTTGTTAGACAACGATGAACCTACGAGCTATGGAGAAGCGATGGTGGGCTCGGATTCCGACAAATGGTTAAAGTCCATGAAATCCGAGATGGGATCCATGTATGAAAACAAAGTACGGACTTTGGAAGTATTACCTGAAGGGCGAAAGGCCATTCAGAATAAATGGATCTTCAAGAAGAAGACGGACGCGGACGGTAATGTCACCGTCTATAAAGCTCGACTTGTGGCAAAGGGGTTTTCACAAGTTCAAGGAGTTGACTAGGATGAGACTTTCTCACCCGTAGTGGTGCTTAAGTCCGTCAGAATCATGTTAGCAATAGTAGCATATTTTGATTATGAAATCTGGCAGATGGATGTCAAAATAGCGTTCCTTAACAGTTTCCTTAAGGAAGAGTTGTATATGATGCAACCGAAAGGTTTTGTCGATCCAGAGAATGCTGACAAAGTGTGCAAACTCCAGCGATCCATTTATGGACTGGTGCAAGCATCTCGAAGTTGGAACCTTCGCTTTGATGAGGTGATCAAAGCGTTTTGGTTTATACAAGTTTTCGGAGAATCTTGTATTTACAAGAAAGTGAGTGGGAGCTCTATAGCGTTTCTAATATTATATGTGGGTGACATATTGTTGATTGGAAACAATATAGAACTTTTGGAAAACATGAAGGAATATTTGAACAAGAGTTTTTCAATGAAGGACCTAGGAGAAGCTACTTTCGTATTAGGCATCAAGATCTATAGAGATAGATCGAGACACTTAATAGGACTTTCACAAAGCACATACCTTGATAAGATTTTGAAGAAGTTCAAAATGGATCAGTCCAAGAAGGGGTTCTTGCCTATTTTGCAAGGTGTGAAGTTGAGTCAGACTCAATGCCCAGCGACTACAGAGGATAGAGAAAAGATGAGTGTCATCCCCTATGCTTCTGCCATAGGCTCTATCATGTATGCGATGTTGTGCACAAGACCGGATGTCAGCCTTGCCATAAGTATGGCCAGAAGGTTTCAAAGTAATCTAGGAATGGATCACTGGACAGTGGTGAAGAATATCCTTAAGTACCTGAAAAGGACTAAGGAAATGTTTCTCGTTTATGGAGGTGATCAAGAGCTCGTCGTAAAGGGTTACGTTGATGCAAGCTTTGACACTTATCTGGATGACTCTAAGTCTCATACCGGATACGTATATATTCTAAATGGGGGAGCGGTAAGCTGGTGCAGTTCCAAGCAAAGCGTGGTAGCTGATTCTACATGCGAAGCGGAGTACATAGCTGCCTCGGAGGCAGCGAAGGAAGGTGTCTGGATGAAGTAGTTCATGACAGATCTTGGAGTCGTGCCCAGTGTATTGAACCCAATGACTCTGTTCTGTGACAACACTGGTGCCATTGCTCTAGCCAAGGAACCAAGGTTTCACAAGAGGACCAGACACATAAAGTGACGCTTCAACTCCATCCATGATGCAGTCAAGGAGGAGGACATAAACATTTGCAGAGGACATAAACATTTGCAAAGTACAGACGGATCTGAATGTTGCAGATCCGTTGACTAAACCTCTTCCACGGGCAAAACAAGATCAACACCAGAACTCTATGGGTGTTAGATTCATTACCATGTAATACTAGATTATTGACTCTAGTGCAAGTGGGAGACTGTTGGAAATATGCCCTAGAGGCAATAATAAAGTGGTTATTATTATATTTCCTTGTTCATGATAATCGTTTATTATTGATGCTATAATTGTATTGACCGGAAACTCAATTGCATGTGTGGATACATAGACAACAACATGTCCCTAGTGAGCCTCTATCGGACTAGCTCGTTGATCAAAGATGGCTATGGATTCCTAGCCATATACATGAGTTGTCATTTGATAACGGGATCACATCATTAGGGGAATGATGTGATGGACAAGACACAAACTATAAACGTAGCATATGATTGTGTCAAGTTTATTGCTATCATTTTCTGCATGTCAAGTATATGTTCCTATGACCATGAGATCATGCAACTCACTGACATCGGAGGAGTGCCTTGTGTGTACCAAATGTCACAACGTAACTCGGTGACTATAAAGGTGCTCTATAGGTATCTCCGAGGGTGTCTGTTGAGTTGGCATGGATCAAGACTGGGATTTGTCACTCCGTGTGACGGAGAGGTATCTCAGGGCCCACTCGGTAATACATCATCACAATGAGCTTGCAAGCAATGTGACTAATGGGTTAGCCACGGGATCTTGTATTACGGAATGAGTAAGAGACTTGCCGGTAACGAGATTGAACTAGGTATGGTGATACTGACGATCAAATCTCGCGCAAGTAACATACCGATAGACAAAGGGAACTACACACGAGATTAGCTGAATCCTTGACATCGAGGTTCGACTGATAAAGATCTTCGTAGAATATGTAGGAACCAATATGGGCATCTAGGTCCCGCTATTGGTTGTTGACCGTACAGGTGTCTCGGTCATGTCTGCATAGTTATCGAACCCGCAGGGTCTACACACTTAACATTTGGTGACGATATAAGTATAGTTAAGTTATTATGGTGGTAACCGAAGGTTGTTCGGAGTCCCGGATGAGATCCCGGACGTGGCGACGAACTCTGGAATGGTCCAGAGGTGAAGATTGATATATAGGACGAAGGGTATCGGAGTCCGGAAGTGTTCCAGGGGCACCGGGTTATGGCCAGGATGACCGAAAGGGGTTTTCAGGGGGGCCCGGCAAGTGTTGGGGGGCCTCATGGGCCAAGGGGAGGGGGCACACCAACCCACTAAGGGGCTGTGCACACCCCCTCACCCCATCCCATGTAGCCAGAGGAGGTGGGGGCGCCCCCTAGGGCTGCCGCCCCCTTTGCCTTGGGGGCCAAGCCTCCTAGGGGGAGGCGCCCAAACCCATCTAGGGTTTCCCCCTTGTGGCCGCCCCCCTAGGGGAACCCTAGGGCGCCCCTCCCTCCACCCTTCCCCCTATATATAGAGGAGGGGAGAGAGGGCAGCCGCACCCATCTATGCCACTGCGCTGCCCTCCCTCTCCCCCGTAGCCCTCTTCCTCTCCGTAGTGCTTAGCGAAGCTCTGCGGAGATTCCACCACCACCACCGCCACCACATTGTCGTGCTGCCGGAGGACTCGAACTACTACTTCACCATCGCTCGCTGGATCGAGGAGGTGAAGGCGTCATCAAGCCGTACGTGTGTTGAACGCGGAGGTGCCGTCCGTTCGGCATTTGGATCGGGAGTTCGCGGGACGGATCGTGATTGGATCGTGAAGACGTTCGACTACATCAACAGCGTTTCTTAACGCTTCCGCTTAGCGATCTACAAGGGTATGTAGACGCAATCTCTCCTCTCATAGATGTTTATCTCCTAGATTGATCTTGGTGAGCATAGGAAATTTTTTTGTTTCCCATGCAACGTTCCCCAACAGTTTTTATGTCATATGTTAGTGTTGCATTGCTATTATAAAATTTATGCTTCATATTGTCGTTTGGATAATTATCCAGTGTGTTTTGTTTACCTAAAATAGTATCTATGCATGCTTAGTTGGCTGAATGTATGTTTTTGTCGTATGCCTACCATGTGTTATATCATTGCTAGCTTGTGCTTTATGATCGCACATATGCTTGTCCTTTGCTTGGTAGAGATACATGTTACTAGATCCATGTATTTTCTATCTCATACATTTTAAATAAGTAGGATTCCTTCTTGCTTGATCAATTCCATGCCATGCACGATGTTGTGACTGTATAGTTAGATTGTATAGTGTGTGTGTGTGTGTGTGTGTGTGCACGCGCGCGCGCACGTGTATCAATTCATGTATTTGAAGATCATGCCTAGTGATGCATCTTATGTCATTGCAACTATAGGTTGTACTAGATAGGAATTGTATGTCATCATGCTATTCATGCTAGTATAGTACATTTCTTGATTTTGTTGATGACATGATTTAGTTGTTTAACTTGCATACATGCTTAATATGCTACGTTCATGTGTTTATTCGACATAGCATGCTAGTGTTGTGTGCTAATGCCATGCTGATTGCTTGTATCTGCATTGGTATTTCCCCGAAGAGGAGAGGATGATGCAGCACAACAATGGTAAGTATTTCCCTCAGTTATGAAACTAAGGTTATCAATCCGGTAGGAGGATCCACCGAAACTATGTAAAAAGCACCTGCACACAAATAACAAATACTTGCAAACCAACGCGTAAGAGGGGTTGTCAATCCCTCCTCGGTATTGAGATAGATTAAATTGTATGAGATTTGATAAATAGATCTAACAAAAACACAAAATAAAATAAATAAATAAAAAGTGCAGCAATGTATTTTTGGGCTTTTAATATGATAGGAAATAGACCCGGGGGCCGTAGATTTCACTAGAGGCTTCTCTCGAGAAAATAGCATAAGGAGGGTAAACAAATTACTGTTGGGCAATTGATAGAAGAGCAAATAATTATGACGATATCCAAGGCAATGATCATGTATATAGTCATCACGTCCAAGATTAGTAGACCGCTCCTGCCTGCATCTACTACTATTACTCCACGCATCGACCGTTATCCAGCATGCTTCTAGTGTATTAAGTTCATGAAGAAACGGAGTAATGCAATAAGAACGATGACATGATGTAGACAAGGTATATTCATGTAGGAATAGACCCCATCTTTTTGTCCTTAATGGCAACGATACATGCGTGTCATCTCTCCTTCTATCACTGAGATTGAGCACCGCAAGATCGAACCCATCACAAAGCACCTCTTCTCATGGCAAGAAAAATCAATCTAGTTGGCCAAACCAAACCAAAGTTTTGGAGAAGAAATACGAGGCTATAACAATCATGCATAAAAGAGTTCAGCAAAGACTCAAATAATATTCATAGATAGATCTGATCATAAACTCACAATTCATCGGATCCCAACAAACACACAGCAAAAAGTCATTATATCAAATAGATCTCCATGAACATCGAGGAGAGAACATTGTATTGAAGATCAAAAAGAGAGAAGAAGCCATGTAGCTACTACCTACGGACCTGTAGGTCTGTGGTAAACTACTCACATATCATCAGAGGGGCAAGGGTGATGATGAAGAACACCTCCGTGATCATTGACCCCTCCGGCAGAGTGCCGGAAAAGGCCTCTAGATTGGATCTCATGGTTCTGGAACTTGCGGCGGCGAAAACTATTTTCTATCGACTCCCCTAGGGTTTTTGGGATTTTAGAGTATTTATAGAGCTGATAGTCGGTGGAGGGGTGCCTGTGGGCCCCACTACCCACCAGGGCGCGCCCTAGTGCCTAGTGGTCCCCACAGGCCCCCTCTGGTGCACTTCTTGGGCCTCCTGGGTGTCTACTGGGCAGAAAAATTTCTCCAAAAAGTTTCATGGCATTTGGACTCCGTTTGGTATTGATATTCTGTGAAGTAAAAAACAAGCAAAAAACAGCAAATGGCACTGTGCACTATGTCAATAGGTTAGTCCCAAAAATGATATAAAGTTGCTATTAAATGAATATAAAACATCCAAGATTGATAATATAACAACATGGAACAATAAAAAATTATAGATACGTTGGAGACGTATCACATGCTTCCATGTTCAGACATGTCATAACTAGCATCCTAGGGTTGTGTGCTATTGTCATGCTTGATATTTATGTTAGCTGATACTCTCTCTATTTCAAAATAAGTGCCTTTGATTTAGTACAACTTTGTACTAGTTGTACTAAATCAAAGACACTTATTTTAGGACGGAGGGAGTATAAACTAAGTTATGTTATAGATATGAGTTGTATTGTATTGGTAGAATAATGCGGTATCCCGTGTGATGATTCACCATGATTTCTCACTATATATAGTTTATCTAGTTGTTGCATCGTTATATGTCGATGTCTAGCATTCATGCATGTAATCTTTCATGTCTTGTTCTATTCTATTGGTTATAGTTGCACTTGTGTTGCTTAGGATAGTTTAACTTTCATGTTAGTTGAGTTGGCAATTGCTCTTATGCTTAGCGTGCACAACTTATTATGTTATTACAAGCGTGTGGTGGTAATCTTATTGGTAGTGGTTATTTGGATATTTGTTGTTAATTAATTATTATAAAGAGCATGTCCTAGTTTAGTATCTTATCATGATTACTCGTATGTCTTAATCTTGTGTTATTTGTTAAGGCTTCTAGTGATTCTATCTTCACATGCCTTGTATGATGTGTGTCTTATTATTTAATTGTTTAATTAATTTTCGCCATAGTGTTAGTTTGGCTTTTGTTGTAGGAATGCTTGCTATTAGATGTTTGGTGGTTGTATATCCTTTAGTTATTGTTTGACCATTATAAATATTTAGAGTTATATAAATATTTATTTGTGGTTGATTATCACTCTTAATTGTATCATGTCTAGGATAGTTGTTCATCCATTTGTTCCATGTGTTGTATAGTTTCTTGTTAATTGGTTGGCTAATGGATTGGTTTGTTATAATGGAGCTGGGCCTATTTTGTTTTAATACCACTTTAGGCTGATCCAACTCAGTTCATGTTGTTGCTTGATGTTTCATTGCTTAACCAATATGGTTTATAATGTTGGTTTAGTTTTCTATGCAATGCTGGCTTTTGAATTAGTATATAGTTATTGTATATGTTTGGCTGCATCTAAATATCTACTTGTGGTTAACTTGTACCTTTATTATGCCATGTTGTATTTTCGTGGTAAATGATAACAACAATGATGTTAAACCTATGATAAAGTTACCATGTTATCGGTTGCATTACACCTACCATAAGATTAGCCTTATTTTGTGGATCTCAGTGATCATGCTTGGGACAGACAAGGTTCGAGCCACAAGGTTGATGGTTGTACTTAGCACATAAAACTAGCCAGATTCCCTTCATAGTTGCAAATGTTGGCCATCTTGTGCTCAGCTAGTATTTTTGGTATATATCTACATTATTATTCAGATGATAAAGCTTGCATTGCTGGTAGAAGCATATAAATAATAATGATGGGTAGATCAATTTTAAAAATGAAATCTAGATGTTCTTAATAACAATAATAATCTATGCAAGAATAAGTAGCTATCTCCCGGGTCGCTCTCACGAATCCTCCACTTGCCGTTGCCGGAGGAGGCCCAAGGGCAAAGCCCGCGGTGGACGGCAGTGACGAGGACGCGTGCGGTCTGTGTCCACCCCCATTTCTCCCCTAGCTACATTCTCACGATCGATGCCAGCTCTATATCCAACCCCGTGCCCTGCGGTGGACGGTAGCGACGAGGACGCTGCGGCCCGCAGACCATATATGATGTTCCAGCGGCCCGTGTGTCACATACATAGCAATAAACTTAGAAAAACATCATATATGGTCCACACAAGCTTCATATGAAGTCAAAAAATAGTTATTTAGCACAAGTGTCTCCTCACTAAACAACAATGTGGCCAATGCATGTTATATAAAATCACGTGATAAAAGCAATACCACAATTAGGACAAGCTAGAAGAGGATTATCAAGTTCTTGAACCCACTCAACCCGATAAGTTTTCCTACACCATTGCCTACTTCATCATTGCTCTTCTCAATGAGCACATACTTGGTGTAATCATTCTCTGCCTCCTCCTTACTATTGAATGATTTGAAGGAGCAGCATTTGTAACCAATCACTTGCTCATTGCATGAGGACCATAAATCGTAGACTCCTGGACATGTAGCTCTGTACACCACATACCACTTCATCTACAAAGAAATAGAATAAGATTTCAAGAAGCAACGCAACTTAAAAATAACGAAGAACACATGTAACATAAGCCACATACGCATTCATGACTAATTATTACTCCTATAAAGGATGGTGGAGTACCCGCCTCCCAGGGCTCTCCGCTGGCGAAGAAAGCCTCACGGCCGTCTGTCGTGTGGTAGCTTGCCGCGAGAGCCACTCGGGAGCGCTCCAAGCCATGCGATCTGCTTGGACGGCTCGCGCCTGGGCAACCCAGTTGGGAGGTCCATGAGGGGTGGACCTCCCGGCGCACGAAGAGCCATCGCCATTGGGCCACGTCGGGCGTGCCCACAGGGGAGGTACCACGCGCGCGGAGACCTGGCTGGTACATCCATGACGGGTGACCTCGCGCTTGTGGCTTGCCGCTGGGGCTACTCATGGGCGATGCAAGTCGTCAGATCTGCTCGGACGGCTCGCATCTATGTGACCCGGCTGGGAGGTCCATGATGGGTGGACCGCGGAGCGCTACTGGGGCCACCATCATTCGGCGGTGTTCATTGCGCCCCGCTGCTACTTGTGATAGGCGTTGAGATTCCCTGAAGAGGAAGGGTGAAGTAGTGTAGTAGCAAAAAGTATTTCCCTTAGTTAAGAACCAAGGTTTATATTGAAGTAATAGGAGACACCACATGGACAAGATAAACACACACACAAAGCAAATGCTTGCACCCAACGACAGCAAGGGGGTTGTCAATACCCTCATTCTCGCCAATTGAGAGGATTAAATCTGATAGTGGTAGATAGATAAAATAAAATAAAAATAAAAAGTAAATAAAAACATCAAGGTATTTTTAGGGTTTTATTAAATATAAAATGAATGGACCTGGGTTCCATAGGTTCACTAGAGGCATCTCTCTAATAAGCATAGCAACGGTGGGTAAACAAACTACTGTTGGGCAATTGATAGAATAGCTCATAGTTATGATGATTCTTCATGGCATGATCAATATATAGGCATTACATCCGTGACAAATAGACTGTTAAACTTAATGACGCCTACTACTATTACTCCACCCCTCGACCGCTATCCAGCACGCATCTTAAGGTATTAAATTCATAACAAACAAAGTAATGCTTGGAGTATGACGTCATAATGTAAACAAAGTAAAACCAAATAATATGTTCGAACCCCATCGTTTTACCCTTAGTAGCAACAATACAATACATGTCATGCGACTCTTCCTGTCATAGAGTAAGGACACCGCAACATTGAACCTACTACCAAGCACCTCTCTTATTGAAGATAAAAAATCTACTGGCCAAAGAAGACATATAGATCGGAGAGAATTACAAAGCTAAAAACTCACATATAATAAATCTCAGAAAAGACTCAATTACTTTCAGTGAATAATCTAATAATAAACCCACAATTCATCGGATCCCAACAAATACACCGCAAAAGTTTACATCGGATTGGTCTCAGGTGAGATCATTCTATTGAAGATCGAGAGAGAGAGAGAGAGATTCATCTAGCTACTGTTATGGACCCGTAGGTCCTGTGGGAACTACTCACACATTATCATGGAGGCAGCAAGGTCTATGAAGATTGCCTCCCCAAAGGTTTCCCCCTCCGGAAGAGTACCAAAAAAGGGCTCGAGATGGTATCACGGAAGAACAAAGCCTTGTGGCGGCGAAAAATTTGTTTCAGGACCTCTCCTGGTGGTTTTTGGATATACGGAATTTATAGTGTTCGGATTAGGTCAAATGGAGGCAGAGGGGGGCCACAAGGCACCTGGGCGTGCCTTACCCCCAGGGCGCACCCCCTGCCTTTTGGCTCCCTCGTGTATCGTCTGGTCTTCTCCCGAAGCTTCCATATCCGGATTTATTTTAAGCCATGAGAAACTTCTATACAACAATTAACCTCAGGGCTAATACTCTTGAAAGGAAACCTGAATGTTTTGCTTCACTATAAATACGTGAGGTGTTTTGGAGTGTTTGTGGAGGTTGCTTGCCTCCATGGCTGCGATTGGTCTTTGTGCTGCTCGATGATAGTCCCGTTGGATGTTCTGGTTTGTTCGTTCTGTTTTATGTTTTACGTGTGGTGAGCTCATCCAATTAACTCCAGCGGTAATGCCGGTCGACCACATACCGATCAGTCAGGTCCCTCACTGGCTCCACCAAACAAACCCCGAGTGCCGGTATTCACGAGCCTCTCTCCTTTACGAGCGCGCTGGATCGGAGCGCTCTACCAATGCCAGGTCGATGCTTTGTCGCTAGCAAGGAAGCGGTGGTGCTACCCCTAGCTTCCCGCGTCGCTCGTGAATGTAGCTTTGTCCAGGCAATCATTGGTGTCTCCTATCGATCTTTCAGCCATGGGTCACCCTCGGCCATTCTCACGTCGTGCAGCAGCCGCATGTCTCTCCGGGTCCCTCCCAGCTTCTAAAGTGGCGAGAGGTCACCTTTGCGGACTTTGACACCGTGATGGAAAGGTGGGCGCGGGTATTCGCGGCAAGCAGGCCTACGGAAGGTGACCTATCCCTAGACGACTGGAGATGGGATCCTAGGGACAAAACGACAAAATTAACCTATGGACGAAAACAATACATAAACTAAACTGGTTTAAAAAAAATCGCTCAGCTGACCCTTTTGTGTGGCGCCCGACAGCCAGGCGCCACACTCTACAGTGCAGCGCCTAGTTCTCAGGCGCTGCACGTCTGGCCAGCGTGGCACCTCCGGGCCCCGCACCTAGCAGTGCAGCGCCTTAGAGCTAGGCGCACACATGTAATGTGTTGCACATTGACTTAAGCTGTGTCGGGGCTGCCCTCTCCATCCGAACAGCAGTTATCCCTCCCATCTCTCCCTTACAGAGAGCAGCGGCGGTAGCCCTCTCCCCCCTACATCCCCTCTCCAAAATCAAGCAGATCTGAAGTTTTTGGCCGTGGGTTTCTTCCCTAATCCCTCGTACAAGGTAAACTCCTCCGATCCCTTTCTTTTCCTCAGTAAATTCATTCACATTTTTCTCATTTAGCCAAGTTTTGGTGGAACCCTTGATTTGCTTGGATTCGATTTTTATATGAAAAATTGAAATAGTGTGGTGTGATTTAGGATTTGTAGTCATTGTGGAACCCTAGATTGTTCAAGTTTTGGTGGAATCCTTGTGTAGATTTGTGTGTAATATTGATATAGATTTGTGTGATTAGGATTAGTAGATGATTTGTAATCATTGTTGGACCCTAGTATTTATGATGGGTATTTGTGATGATTATTGACGTGCTTTCATTGTATATCTTAGATTAGTATTCAACTTTCCTTTTAGTGCTTATCGATTGTTGAATACATATGAAATAATGCTCGCATATTAAATAAAGCATAGGGAGTAAGCTAATGTATGTTTATTGTTTGAAATTTGTAGGATAGTTTGGCTTCTCGATGATTACTATGACACTCGACACCGGGCCTGCTTTATGTCAGAGCAACAGCGGGTAATAATCAAAGTGGCCGGTATTTTCAATTTTGTGTTTATTTCAAACACACATGCCCCATACATAATATTCTGATTTGCTTGTCTGTAGGAGCTTCAACCTCTGAAGATTCGGTCTCACGGAGTCTCCGGTGGTGGCATGCACTATGATGAGCGGTACACACCGTACATCAGGGAGACATGACTCCTCCCTTTCATTCAGCTGGTCAGCCAGTCGACGTCGAGCCTCAATGCTGTAGCAATCACCGCGCTTGTTGATTTGTGGAGGACGGAGACACATAGTTTCCATCTTCGGACCGGGGAGATGACCGTGACCCTCCAGGATATCACTATGATCGCAGATCTTCCTATCGAGGGGAATCCTCTCTATATGAGCATCGATTCTGATGGGTGGCGCCAGCAGATGGAGGCCCTTATCGGTATGTCTCCTCCAGAGCCTCCAGTAGCAGAAGGAGAGAAGAAGAAGGAAAGAGTCACAGCCGATGCTCCTTTCACCTGGATTGCATGTCACTTTGGGCAATGCCCTGAGGATGCTAGCACACTAGTAGAAAACAGGGCTTTGGTTTTTGCCAGATCAGAGCAACAGTCCCGGTCGACTTACGAACCAGGACTAATGCGTGCATTAGTCCCGATTGGAGCGGCCAGGGCACCGGCCGGGCCTTGGCAGGCACCAGTCCCGGTTCGGCTGGGACCTTTAGTCCCAGTTCTAGCCACCAGTCGGGACTAAAGGGCCTCTCTCCTGGCGCAACCCCTTTAGTCCCGGTTGGTGTCTAGAACCGAGACTAGAGGTCAGTCTTCAGTCCCTGTTCTAGACACCAATCGGGACTAAAGCGGTGCCTATATATATGCTTGCCCCTGCCCGCTCACTCCTCTATTTTTTGGCTGGCCGGCGTGTGGGAGGTGTGTGCTGCTCTGTTCTCACCTCCTATGCACATGAGGTGTTCGATGAAATGCCCGAGCCACACTTAAGCTTTCTCCTCTCCAAGCTCGACCTCCAAGCTACATTTTCCCCAAGATTTGTCTAGGTTTGGCGGTGCACCAACTACACAAGTATTCTAAAAGGTTAGCAACTTCATCCTTTCATCTCTCACTTCTAGTTTAGCTCATTTCAAATGCTCTAGAAGTAGAGTGGTTTGTGGGTTTTATTGGAGGAGTGTGATACGTCTCCATCGTATCTACTTTTCCAAACTATTTTGCCCTTGTTTTGGACTCTAATTTGCATGATTTGAATGGAACTAACTTGGATTGTCGCTGTTTTCAGTAGAATTGGCATGGTGTTATTTTTGTGCAGAAATCAAAGTTCTCGGATTGACCTGAAAATTTACGGAGAATTTTTGTGGAATATATAAAAAATACTGGCGCAAAAAGTAACCAGAGGGGGTCTGATGTTTGCTTGAACTACGTCGGTATTTCCCCAAAGAGGAAGGGATGATGCAGCACAGCAACGGTAGGTATTTCCCTCAGTGATGAGACCAAGGTTATCGAACCAGTAGGAGAACCATGGAACACCACGTAAACAGCTCCTGCACACAAAGAACAAATACTTGCAACCCGATGTAAGAGAGGGGTTGTCAATCCCTCACGGGTAAAAAGATAGATAAAATTGTAGTAGATTGGATAAATAGATCTCGAGGGAACGCGAGATAAAATAAATAAGTAAAAATTGTAGCAAGGTATTTTTGTATTTTTGGATTAATAGATCTGAAAATAAAAGCAAATAAAAATATATCGTGAAGGCAAATATATTAAAGAAGAGACCCGGGGGCCTTAGGTTTCACTAGTGGCTTCTCTCGAGAAAAATAGCAAACGGTGGGTAAACAAATTACTGTTGGGCAATTGATAGAACTTCCAATAATCATGACGATATCCAGGCAATGATCATTATATAGGCATCACATCCAAGATTAGTAGACCGACTCCTGCCTGCATCTACTACTATTACTCCACACATCGACCGCTATCCAACATGCATCTAGTGTATTAAGTTCATGGAAACACGGAGTAATGCAATAAGAACGATGACATGATGTAGACAAGATCTATTTATGTAGAAATAGACCCCATCTTGTTATCCTTAATAGCAACGATACATTCGTGTTGTTTCCCCTTCTGTCACTGGGATCAAGCACCGTAAGATCGAACCCATCACAAAGCACCTCTTCCCATTGCAAGATAAATAGATCAAGTTGGCCAAACAAAACCCCAATATCGGAGAAGAAATACGAAGCTATAAGCAATCATGCATATAAGAGATCAAAGAAGACTCAAATAACTTTCATGGATAAAAACATAGATCTGATCATAAACTCAAAGTTCATCGGATCCCAACAAACACACCGCAAAAAGAGTTACATCAAATAAATCTCCAAGAGACCATTGTATTGAGAATCAAACGAGAGAGAGAAAGCCATCTAGCTACTAACTACAGACCCGTAGGTCTACAATGAACTACTCACGCATCATCGGAGAGGCACCAAAGAGGATGATGAACCCCTCCGTGATGGTGTCTAGATTGGATCTATGGTTTCTGGAACTTGCGGCGGCTAGAATTGATTTTCATCGACTCCCATAGGGTTTCTGGAATATTGGGGTATTTATAGAGCAAAGAGGTAGTGCGGGAGGTCTCCGAGATGGGCACAACCCACCAGGGCGTGCCTGGGGGCCCAGGCGTGCCCTGGTGTCTTGTGCTCACCTCGGGCCCCCTCTTCGGTACTTCTTTGGCTCACTGGATGACTTCTGGTCCCAAAAAAAATCTTCAAAAAGTTTCGCTGCGTTTGGACTCCGTTTGGTATTGATTTCCTGCGAAGTAAAAAACAAGCAGAAAACAGCAACTGGCACTGGGCACTATGTCAATAGGTTAGTCCCAAAAAATGATATAAAGTTGATATAAAATGATTGTAAAACATCCAAAAATGATAATATAACAGCATGGAACAATCAAAAATTAAAGGTACGTTGGAGACATATCAGGGTCGACCCAGAGGCCACAAGCCATAGGGGCGCCCCCCCTGGGGCGCGCCTAGCAGGCTTGTGGGCCCCCTGGACCTCCTCCGACCCTAACTCCAACTCTATAAGTACCTATTCGGGGAGAAAAAAATCAGAGAGAAGGATTCATCGTGTTTTACGATATTGAGCCGCCGCCGCCCCCTATTCTTCATCGAGAGGGCTGATCTGGAGTCCGTTCGGGGCTCCGGAGAGGGGGATTCGTCGCCATCATCATCATCAACCTTCCTCCATCACCAATTTCATGATGCTCACCGCCGTGCGTGAGTAATTCCATCATAGGCTTGCTGGACGATGATGGGTTGGATAAAATTTATCATGTAATCGAGTTAGTATTGTTAGGGTTTGATCCCTAGTATCCACTCTATTTTGAGATTGATGTTGCTATGACTTTGCTATGCTTAATGCTTGTCACTAGGGCCCGAGTGCCATGATTTCATATCTGAACCTATTATGTTTTCATGAATATATGTGTGTTCTTGATCCTATCTTGCAAGTTGTAGACACCTATTACGAGTTATGATCCGCATACCCCAAGGTGACAATAATTGGGATTCTTTCCGGTGATTACCGTAGTTTGAGGAGTTCATGTATTCACTAAGTGCTAATGCTTTGTTCTTGTTCTCTATTAAAAGGAGGCCTTAATATCCCTTAGTTTCCATTAGGACCCCGCTACCACAGGAGGGTAGGACAAAAGATGTCATGCAAGTTCTTTTCCATAAGCACGTATGACTATATATGGAATACATGCCTACATTATATTGATGAATTCGAGCTAGTTCTGTGTCACCCTAGGTTATGACTGCTACATGATGAATATTACCCAACACAATTATCATTGCCGATCCAATGGCTACGAGCTTTTCACATATTGATCTTTGCTAAGTTACTTTCGTTGCTACTGCTGTTACAATCACTACAAAACTGCTATTGTTACTTCTGCCACTGTTACCGTTACTTCCAGACTACTTTGCTACTAAATACTTTGCTGCAGATATTAAGTCTTTCAGGTGTGGTTGAATTGACAACTCAACTGCTAATACTCGTGAATATTCTTTGGCTCCCCTTGTGTCGAATCAATAAATTTGGGTTGAATACTCTACCATCGAAAACTGTCGCGATCCCCTATACTTGTGGGTTATCAAGACCTTTTTCTAGCGCCGTTGCCGGGGAGCATAGCTCTATTCTTTGAGTCACTTGGGATTTATATCTGTTGATCATTATGAAGAATCTGAAAGATACCAAAACCAAGATTTTTCCCTCTACTACGAGGGGAGGTAAGGAACTGCCATCACACTCTGCACTTGATTCACCTTTTGTTTTGAGTAAGCTTGCAACACCTACACCTGCTATTAATTCTGATATGTCGCACGTAATTGATGATGCTACTTCTGCAATGCATGATGCTTATGATGATACTACTACTTTGCTTGATAATACTATGCCACTAGGTGAATTTCTTGATGAACAACTTGCTAGAGCTAAAGATATTGAGAATGTTGAAACTGATGATATTTCTAAAACTGATGAAATTATTGAAACTGAAAAGTTTGAAACACCCATTAGACCTAGCTCTCCTAGATATGAATTGCTTGTTATACCTGACGGTTATGTTATGGATGGAGAGGTAGCTAGGGACTTTCTTGTTTGTAAGGATAGAGATGATCTTAAGAAATTACTATGCATGTGGAAAGAAAAATCTTTGAATGCTAGAAGGCAATATGATCCTAACTTTGCTACTTCACCTATCTTTGTTACTAATAAGGATTATGAATTCTCTGTCGATCCTGAGTTAATTACTTTGGTTGAATCCGATCCTTTCCATGGTTATGAATCTTACTAAATTGAAAGATATAGCCACCCTATTTGCTCATGAGGAAAAAAACCGCTATTAGTATATTCTTAAGTTGTTTCCTTTCTCATTAAAGGATGATGCTAATATATGGTTTAATTCTCTTGCTCCTGGTTGTGTGCGTAGTCCCCAGGATATGATATATTACTTCTCTGAAAAATATTTTCCTGCTCATAAGAAACAAGCTGCTTTAAAGGAAATATTTAACTTTGTGCAAGTTGAAGAGAGTCTCCCACAAGCTTGGGGGAGGCTTATCCAATTACTTAATGCTTTGCTTGATCATCCTCTCAAGAAAAATGAAATACTTGATATCTTCTATAATGGACTAACCGATGCTTCTAGGGACCACCTAGATAGTTGTGCTGGTTGTGTTTTCAGGGAACGAACTGTTGAACAAGCTGAAGTACTATTGAATAATATATTGAGTAATGATAATGATTGGACTCTTCCCGAACCACCACCTAAGCCAACTCCGAAGAAGAGAGGTATTCTATTTCTCAGTCCTGAAGATATGCAAGAGACAAAGAAATCTACGAAAGAAAAGGGTATTAAAGCTGAAGATGTTAAGAATTTACCACCTATTGAAGAAATACATGGTCTTGATAACCCGACACAGGTAGTAGAGGTAAATTCTCTCTATAGATTTGATGAAGGTGATATTCCTCATAATAAGTCTGCTAGTCAATGCTTGGATGAATTTGATAACTTTATTGTTAAACAAGAAAACTTCAATGCTTATATTAGTAGACAATTGAAACGTAATGCCTATATGCTTGAACACTTGAGTGACTATATGTGTAGAACTGTTTATGATCTCAAGTTTGTTAGTAAACATGCTTCCATGGTAAAAACCCAAGTAGAACAAGTTCTCAAGGCGCAAAATGATTTGCTCAATGAAATGAATAATAAGAGGAATGATAATGATGTTAGAGTTATGACTAGAGGTGGTAAAATGACCCAGGAACCTTTGTATCCTGAGGGCCATCCTAAGAGAGTAGAACAAGACTCTCAGATAATTAATACTGATGCACCTATTCCTTCTAGAAAGAAAAAGAATGATGATAGGGCCTTGCATGCTTCTAGTGAACCTGTTATAGACACACCTGAGAACCCAAATGATATTTCTATTTCTGATGCTGAGACACAATCAGGTGATGAACATGAACCTAGTGATAATGTTAATGATGATGTTCATGATGATGCTCAACCTTGTAATGATAATGATGTGGAGATAGAACCTGCTGTTGATCTTGATAACCCATAACCTAAGAATAAAATATATGATAAGAGAGACTTCATTGCTAGGAAACACGATAAAAAAGAGAACCATGGGTTCAGAAACCCATGCCCTTTCCTCCTAAACCATCCAAGAAAAAGATGATGAAGACTTTGAGCGCTTTGTTGAAATGCTTAGACCTGTCTTTTTGGGTATGCGTTTGACTGATATTCTGAAAATGTCTCCTTATGCTAAGTATATGAAAGATATTGTCACTAATAAAAGAAAGATACCGAAGCTGAAATTTCCACCATGCTTGCTAATTATACATTTAAGGGTGGAATACCAAAGAAACTAGGAGATCCAGGAATACCAACTATACCATGCTCCATTAAAAGAAACTATGTTAAAACTGCTTTATGTGATTTGGGAGCCGGTGTCAGAGTTATGCCTTTCTCTTTATATCGTAGATTTGAATTGAATAAGTTGACACCCACTGAAATCTCTTTGCAATTGGCTGATAAATCAACTGCTATACCCATCGGTATTTGTGAGGATGTGCCTGTCATAGTTGCAAATGTTACTATCTTAACGGACTTTGTTATTCATTATATACCCAAGGACGACAGTATGTCGATCATCCTTGGTAGGCCCTTTTTGAATACTGCAGGGGCTGTTATTGATTGCAACAAGGGCAATATCACTTTTCATGTTAATGGTAATGAGCATACGGTACACTTTCCGAAGAAACAACCTCGAGTGAATAGTATCAATTCTATTGGAAAATTTTCAAGAATTACTATTGGAGGTTTTGAATTCCCTATTCCTACTATCAAAAAGAAATATGATATTCTTATTGTTGGGGACGTGCATATCCCCGTTGAGGTAACTTAGTGTTATACGAAGATTCTCCGGTTTCATGTCATTCGGAAGAACTTTGTTAATAAGAATTGATCAACCTTATTGATGGATTCCTTTTGACGGGCATGAGATGGATGAATTTAGTAAACACAACTCTCTATACCCACTCTTTACTTTCTGTTATTTAAAATAAATAAAGCAAAAAATACTATTATTTTTCTGTTTTATGAATTATCCGTGCAACAAAAAATGACCAGAAAATAAAAGTTCTCCAAATGCCCTGAAACGTTAGTATGATTTTTTCTGCAATATTTAAGAATTTTTGGCACTGAACACACCTTAGGGGGTGCACCAGTGGGTCACAAGCCCACAGGGCGCGCCCACCCTCCCAGGGCGCGCCTAGAAGGCTTGTGGGTCCCACATGGGTCCTCCTCACTTATTCCAGCACCCATTAACTTCGTCTTCCTCCAGAAAAAATCCCACCATTGCTCAAACCCGTGTTCTTGCTCATTTTGCTGCCATTTTCGATCTCCTTGCTCGGAACTCCGTTTCTGAAACTGTTTCGGGGGATTGTTCTTCGGTATGTGACTCCTCCAATGGTCCAATTAGTTTTTGTTCTAGTGCTTTATATATTGCAAATTTTTGCTGCTGTGGTGACCTTGTTCTTGAGCTTGCATGTCAAATTTATGTGGTCCAAAGTAGCTTTGTTGCATGATATAGCCTCTAGACACTTGTGGGAGTAGTTGCTATTAGTTTTGTTGAGTTTTGTTCACTTTTATTTTGAGTTACTAAAAATTTCAGAAAATTTCAGAGAAAAGAGAAACCATCAAGAGGTGGTTAAGGGGTTCTTCGAGCCGCAACTCCGAGGGAAATGAAAATAAGGAGAAGAAGAAGCCCAAGTACAACCTTCCTCGCGTTGTGGAGGTTCGGCCGTGTGAGTGGCCAAGTGATACATTCTTGAGGGAGGCAGGAATTTATGATGATTTCTATTATTTGGCGGAGAATGCCGGCATCACCGCCTTCCTCCAAGATAAGTGTGACCAATACCTCCTACTCACTAATACCTTCATGCAAAATTTTCACTTTCATTCTAGGAAGGATCCTCCCATGGTAGAATTTCACTTGTATGATGTGCCTAAGCGAATGACACTTTATGATTTTTGCGATGTTTGCAAAATACCTTATGAGGGCAGCATCAGTGAGCCACGTCCTAGGGATGTGGAGGATTTCATTGCTGACACTACTGTGGGGAAGAGAGAGGAGTGTCAGAGGCGAGAGTGGCTAGTTTACATTTTCCTGTTTTACGCTATTATTCTTTTTTTGCCGGGAGATGTTTGATTGGTCGATGGGAGAGTGGAGGCCTCAGTGCCCCTGACCTTGCCATTTTGCGCCATGCTTTATATGCTGAGAGAACTTTTAGTTTGGGCGCTATTGTTGCTCGACGGTTGAACATGAACCGCTCGAAGGGTGCTATTTTTGGAGTTGTCTATGCCTCCCGCCTTGCTAAACATTTTGAGATACCCATTAGGCACGATGAGGTGGAGGAGATGTTGTTACCATCTAAATATTTAAACTATGCCAGTATGGTAGCACATGATTTTATTAAGAAAGATGATGACAATCGACTCCTCTACAACCTAGTATTTAGTCAGGGTACTTGTGAGATTATTACCTTGCCTGCACCTTCTTTGTTCGATATTCATTCAGGTAGGTACACCATTATGCCAGAGGACATCTACAGATTTTGGGGTCTTTCACAACCCCCAGCACCTAAGCCATCACCAGTTCCTAACCCATATCAGGAGCCTATTTATCAGTGGGAGCCACGGGAGCTCGCCAACCAGTGGAACCCTCAGGACCCTCCGCAGTATCCAGGAGAGGGTTATTTTGAGCCGTGGCCCTAGACCAACTTAGGCCAAAAGCCTAAGCTTGGGGGAGTACGTATTTCTCACCGACATTACATTCATGTTCACACACTCATTTCAGTTGTCGGTGTTCATACTTTTTCATTGTATTATCCATGTTAGTTTATTTTTCTTGCTTTCTTCTTCTGTGTTTGAAAAACTTTGAGAAAATCCAAAAAAATAAGTTCTCGCTTCTTTTTAGTTTTTCTTTCTAGTTTATTTAGTTGTAGTATTAAAAGAAAACCCAAAAAGATTTCTCGTTCTTCTTTTGCTTGTTGGGAGCTTTCCCGTGTATATAGTTTTTCTCGTTTTCGTTTAACTTTCTCCAGAAAAACAAAAACTCCAAAAATATTTCAGTGTGTTTCTTTGAAATTCTTTTTCCTTTTCTTTGGGTCGTAAGGAGAAGACCACGATGAAAATGTTGAGTGGCTCTCATATGCATTATTGTTGATCTAACAAAGAGCCCATATTACCTTGTCTTCTCCTTTGAATAAATGTTTGCAGATTCTAGCTTAGTCCAATGCACGTGCACTCTTATTATTATTCACACCGTTCGGTCGTACAAGTGAAAGGCAATAATGACGATATATGATAAAATGATTGAGATGGAGAAAAGTTGGTACGAACTCGGCCTTTTTTGTTTTTCTAAATATGATTAGCTCATCATTCTTGATTCAGCCCATTATGAATGAAACATGTTTGCAATGATAATTAGAGATTATAGTTACTCATGCCATGCTTAATTACCTAGGAGTGGATAATGGTTTGTCTTGTGTGCCAACATGCAATTTAAAATGGTTATGATGTAGTATGATAGGATGGTATCCTCCTTTGAATGATTTAAGTGGCTTGACTTGGCACATGCTCACGCATGTAGTTGAATCAAAAACAACATAGCCTCCACGATATTTATGTTCATGGTGATTTATATCCTACTGATGCTTGCATTCAATGTTGATTAATCTCAATGAATGTCTATGACCGTTGTCGCTCTCTAGTTGGTCGCTCCTCAATCTTTTGCTAGCCTTCACTTGTACTAAGCGGTAATACTGCTTGTGCATCCACTTCCTTAAACCCAAAGTTGTTCCATATGAGTCCACCATACCTACCTATATGCGGTATTTACCTGCCGTTCCAAGTAAATTTGCATGTGCCAAACTCTAAACCTTCAAATAATAATCTGTTTCGTATGCCCGAATCGCTTATGTAGGGACTAGGGGCTGTCAGTATCTTCCATGCTAGGTGGGTTATTCTCACGATGAGTGTTTATTCACTTGTCATTCACGAGAAAGTGGCTGGTATTCGGGATGCCCAGTTCCATGCTCAAAATCAAATCAAAATATAATAATGAAACAAAACTCCCCCAAGACTGTTGTTGGTATGGACGGTACCCATGGATTCGGCTAGCCGTGGAGTGTGATTGATAGGTGAAGGAGGAGTAAAAACTTTACCATTCTGTTTGGGAACCGCCTATAATGTATCTAGCATGGAGGATAGTGAGATCTCTTGGTTTTTATGTTGACAATGAAAGCATACCGCTCAAAATTATATTCATCTCTGTTTTAAAAGCTCCGAGCTCTGGCACCTCTGCAAATCCCTGCTTCCCTCTGCGAAGGGCCTATCTATTTACTTTTATTGTTGAGTCATCATCCTCTTATAAAAAGCACCAGTTAGAGAGCACCACTATCACTTGTATGCTTTGTTATTAATTGATGTTGAGTATGAGTGTGACTGGATCTCTTTTGCCATGAATTATAATGTCTAGTCAGTCCTTGATCTTCAGGGGTGCTCTGCATTTATGTTTTGCAGTCTCAGAAAGGGCTAGCGAGATACCATTTTGTCATATTGTATCAGGATTGTTTTGAAAATAGTGTTGTCATCCAAGATTTATAATTATTACTCGCTAGTTGATTATGCCATTGATATGAGTAAATGTGAGACCTAAATGTTATTGTTAATATGGTTAGTTCATAATCTTTGCTGAAAACCTGAATACTGGCTATACATATTTGCAACAACAAGATCAAACAGAGTTTGAAAAAAAATCTCTTTGTCACTTTCAGTTTGTCAACTGAATTTCTTGAGGACAAGCAATGGGTTAAGCTTCGGGGAGTTGATACGTCTCCATCGTATCTACTTTTCCAAACTCTTTTGCCCTTATTTTGGACTCTAATTTGCGTGATTTGAATGGAACTAACCCGGACTGATGCTGTTTTCAGTAGAATTGCCATGGTGTTATTTTTGTGCAGAAATCAAAGTTCTCGGATTGACCTGAAAATTTACGGAGAATTTTTGTGGAATATATAAAAATACTAGCGCAAGAAGTAACCAGAGGGGGTCCACCCAGAGGCCATAGGCCTTAGCCCCCCCCCCCCCCCCCGGCGCGCCTAGCAGGCTTGTGGGCCCCCTGGACCTCCTCCGACCCTAACTCCAACTCTATAAGTACCTATTCGAGGAGAAAAAAATCAGAGAGAAGGATTCATCATGTTTTACGATATGGAGCCGCCGCCGCCTCCTGTTCTTCATCGGGAGGGCTGATCTGGAGTCCGTTCGGGGCTCCGGAGAGGGGGATTCGTCGCCATCATCATCATCAACCTTCCTCCATCACTAATTTCATGATGCTCACCGCCGTGTGTGAGTAATTCCATCGCAAGCTTGCTGGACGGTGATGGGTTGGATAAGATTTATCATGTAATCGAGTTAGTATTGTTAGGGTTTGATCCCTAGTATCCACTATGTTCTGTGATTGATGTTGCTATGACTTTGCTATGCTTAATGCTTGTCACTAGGGCCCGAGTGCCATGATTTCATATCTGAACCTATTATGTTTTCATGAATATATGTGTGTTCTTGATCCTATCTTGCAAGTTGTAGACACCTATTACGAGTTATGATCCGCATACCCCAAGGTGACAATAATTGGGATTCTTTTCGGTGATTACCGTAGTTTGAGGAGTTCATGTATTCACTAAGTGCTAATGCTTTGATTTGGTTCTCTATTAAAAAGAGGCCTTAGTATCCCTTAGTTTCCATTAGGACCCCGCTGCCACGGGAGGGTAGGACAAAAGATGTCATGCAAGTTCTTTTCCATAAGCACGTATGACTATATATGGAATACATGCCTACATTATATTGATGAATTGGAGCTAGTTCTGTGTCACCCTAGGTAATGACTGCTGCATGATGAATATTATCCAACACAATTATCATTGCCGATCCAATGCCTACGAGCTTTTCACATATTGATCTTTGCTAAGTTACTTTCATTGCAACTGCTGTTACAATCACTACAAAACTGCTATTGTTACTTCTGCCACTATTACCGTTACTTCCATACTACTTTGCTACTAAATACTTTGCTGCAGATATTAAGTCTTTCAGGTGTGGTTGAATTGACAACTCAACTACTAATACTCATGAATATTCTTGGGCTCCCCTTGTGTCGAATCAATAAATTTGGGTTGAATACTCTACCCTCGAAAACTATTGTGATCCCCTATACTTGTGGGTTATCAGAGTGTATGTGGGAGTTCATTTGATTTAGATGCACAATTTGAGCTCAAATTAACTTCTTAGAGTTTGCACATGTGAAGGGTGCCGTCCCATCCCTGTCCCTGTCCTCACCGCCGTCGATCGCCCGCGCTGATCTCGTTGCCGGTACCACCGTTGTGAGCCTCTTGTTCTTCTCTTCTTTTTAAAAGAAAAAATTCTTACTTGTATGATTTAGATAGCTACTTGTATAATTTCTTACTTTTATTATTGTTTGTTATTATATAGTGCCATGGTTTTGGTATCCGCCCCCGTCGGCTCTTGTCCGGTCTATGATTCGGATGTGGTATATTATCTTTTATAACTATTTGTTTCATTTAGTGTTTATGACAATTATGCTGACCAACATGACATAGATGTTTTTATCTAGGAGGTATGTGAACCGGAAATTCCAACCGACCCTCTTGTCGAGAGGTTAAATTTAGTTGAAAAAGAAAACAATTATTTGAAAGAAAAATTGAAAAGAATTGAAGAGGAGAAGATGAAATTGGAGTTGCATGTTGCCGATGTCGTCGATGATCACAAGATCCAGATGGATGCAATGTGCTTGAAGATTAGAAAGATTAGAAAGTATGCCATTGATAATGAGGCTTGGTATCATTATGTTGTTGGATCAATTGTTACCTTAGTTACGATTTTGATCACATTTGTTGTTGCATTTAAATGTTTTACATAGTTGTATGGTAGTTTCAATGTATGTTTTAATTAGATGCTCTAGAGAGCTGTATGTTGTTCTATGAGAACTATGTATGAACTTTATGTATTTATTTTTTCAGTAATAACATTTGATCACTACTATAGTTCGGTTTTAATGTGATGATGAACTTGTATTAATTTGGTCATTTATCTATTCATGATGTTCTGTAATGGTTTTTCATACACTTAATTATATAATGCACGCAGATGAACCGGCAATGGATGTACGGTGACCGACGCACCTCCGACTACATTACGGGCCTGCATAATTTTCTCGAAGTGGCTGAGGCGAACAAGCAGAATGGTTTTATGTATTGTCCATGTACTGTCTGTGGGAATACGAAGGATTACTCTTCCTCGAAAACCCTTCACTTCCACCTGTTTGAGAAGGGTTTCACGCCACACTATAATGTTTGGACCAAGCACGGAGAAAGAGGGGTTATCATGAAAGACAACGAAGAAGAAGAGGATGATGGCAACTATCCTATGTTCCCTGAATATGGTGATAATGGTGAAGAAAAGGGGGAAGCTGAAGATCAAGAGGCACCAGATGTGCCCGATGATGATCTTCGCCGGGTCATTGTTGATGCACAGAGAGGATGCGAAAGTGAAAGGGAGAAGTTGAAGTTCGAGCGCACGTTAGAGGATCACAAAAAAGGGTTGTACCCAAATTGCGAAGATGGCAACACAAAGCTCGGTACCACACTGGAATTGCTGCAATGGAAAGCAGAGAATGGTGTATCTAATAAGGGATTTGGTTCGCTACTGAAAATAATGAAGAAGAAGCTTCCAAAGGATAACGAATTGCCTGACAGTACATACGAAGCAAAGAAGGTTCTCTGTCCTCTAGGATTAGAGGTGCAGAAGATACATGCATGCCCTAATGACTGCATCCTCTACCGCGATGAGGAGTACGAGAATTTGAATGCATGCCCGGTATGCAGTGCATTGCGGTATAAGATCAGATGAGATGACCCTGGAGATGTTGAGGGCGAGCGCCCCAGGAAGAGGGTTCCTGCCAAGGTGATGTGGTATGCTCCTATAATACCACGGTTGAAACGTATGTTCAGAAACAAAGAGCATGCCAAGTTGTTGCGATGGCACAAAGAAGACCATGAGAAAGACGGGAAGTTGAGAGTACCCGCTGATGGGTCGCGGTGGAGAAAAATCAAGAGAAATTGGGCGGACTTTGCATGTGACGCGAGGAACTTATGGTTTGGTTTAAGTGCAGATGGCATTAATCCTTTTGGGGAGCAGAGCAGCAATCATAGCACCTGGCCTGTGACTCTATGTATCTATAACCTTCCTCCTTGGTTGTGCATGAAGCGGAAGTTCATTATGATGCCAGTGCCCATCCAAGGCCCTAAGCAACCCGGCAACGACATTGATGTGTACCTAAGGCCATTAGTTGAAGAACTTTTATAGCTGTGGGATAAAAAAGGTGTATGTGTGTGGGATGAGCACAAACAGCAGGAATTTGACCTATGAGCGTTACTGTTTGTAACCATCAACGATTGGCCTACTCTTAGTAACCTTTCAGGACAGACAAACAAGGGATACAACGCATGCACGCACTGTTTACATGAGACTGAAAGTATATATTTGGACAAATGAAAGAAGAATGTGTACCTGGGACATCGTCGATTTCTTCCGACAAAGCATGCCTTAAGAAAGAAAGGCAAGCATTTCAAAGGTGAGGCAGATCACCGGAAGAAGCTTGTCCGCTGTACTAGTGATGATATACTTGATATGGTCAACGATTTACAAGTAATCTTTGGAAAGGGTCCTGGCGGACAATCTGTTCCGAATGATGCTGACGGACACGCACCCATGTGGAAGAAGAAATCTATATTTTGGGACCTACTCTATTGGAAAGACCTAGAGGTCCGCTCTGCAATCGACGTGATGCACGTGACAAAGAATCTTTGTGTGAACTTGCTAGGCTTCTTGGGCGTGTATGGGAAGACAAAAGATACACCAGAGGCACGGGAGGACCAGCAACGTATGAACGAAAAAGACGGCATGCATCCAAAGCAGTATCAAGGTCCTGCCAACTACGCTCTTACCAAAGCAGAGAAGGAAATCTTTTTTGAATGCCTGCTCAGTACCTCCTTATACAAGCACAGGCGTTCCAATCCAATCTGGCGCGCGCCGCTCAGTCGCTGACGTCCAAAGAGCTTTCGGCTGATACATACGACGCAGAGTGCCCACACTTATTCCCGCGTGGTGGTTAGTGCGAAAAGGCCAGAGGCCTACTTGGATCACTTATCAAACCGTTAGTGTCTTGGTAGCGCGCGGTAATGAGCAGAGACTCACAATCATGTGACCCCGTCGCCCCGTCTCGTGGACTTACGGCAAGGGCTAAGAATGTCCGGCCGTGCCACGTAATAATCTCGCGGGTACCCTCCAGGTCAACCCGACTACACATCAATTCGCGGGTACACTCACGGTCAACCCGACTTCACATTTCTCTCGCGGGTACCCCTCAGGGCCGACCCGACTTCAGTCATGGTTTTGGGGTAAAGTCAAAGTAACTGTGTGTCCAAAACAGCAAGGGGAAAACCCGAGGAATCACCCTTGATGGATTCTCACTCGATGTAACCGTCAAGGTGGACTTGGAGGAATCACCCTCGATGGTTCACACTTGAAGGGTTGCATGACAGAGTCATTATCAGGAGTGGTGAAGGAGGAATCACCCTCGATGACCACGACCAAATAGCTACACTACAGGGTTAACATCAGAAGTACTGAAGAGGTATCACCCTCGACACTCGATAGTAACTTTGCAGAATCGTACAACTAAGGGGGGTGATGTGCGGTGTCAGGACCTGGACGTCGATCATGTTGATCGAGTCATCGGTCATCAAGCGGGGGCAACTGGGACAAGGTGAGGGGTCACTGGTGGATCACTAACCAACCTATACTAAGCAGATAGGATAAACAGGTAAGGTAACAATTGCAGGTTACAAAATCAAGCTATGCATCAGAATAGGAGCAATCAAGTACAGTAGCAAAATCTAATGCAAGCATGAGAGAGAAGGGAATGGGCGATATCGGAATGATCAAGGGGGGGATTGCTTGCCTAGTTGCTCGGCAGATAGATGGAATCTTCGGAAGCGTAGCCGTAGTCGAACACCGAAGCATCAACGGTCTCGGGGTCAAGCGGAAAAGAAGTAGCGGAGGGGGAACACAATAAATAACAGAGCAAACAATTGCAACACAAAGCATGACATGGCAAAAAATTGTGCTAGGGGCGACCTAACGCAGTGCTACGCATTACAGACGGAGAGGGAAAACATCTAGGGATGTTTTCCCAGTGTTTGGTATTTCCGGACAGATAAAGAGAGGGGGATGGTTCCATGTTTGCAGTGTTAGAGGCATGTGACAGCTACATGCACTACTGTAGGATGCTGCTAATGCAACACTACGATCAGAGACCCTTTGACGAAACTGTGTGCGATGGATTAATCACAAACGGTGATGTAAAATAACAGTCAAAAAAGATGCAAAATGTTTGCGATGAAGGATACATCAAACATGGTTCAGATTTTAGTTGCGTGTGCGATGCGGGGCATACGGTTCAGTTCAATGAACTGTTTGCGATGAGGCAGAACAAAAGAAACGAGCAGCCAGATAAAGGCGTGTGCGATATACGGCATATAGTTCACTCGGATAAACTGTTTGTGATGATGCGGAACAACAGAAATGGGCAGCCAGATGAAGGTGTGTGCGATATACGGCATACAGTTCACTCGGATGAATTGTTTGCGTTGAGCCAAGAGAACAGAAACGGTTCAACTTAACAAGATGTGTGTGATACGCGGCAAACAGGTCTGTAATCGGAAATGTGTGGGAAGACCGATAACAACACAGACAATTCCTGTTAACAAGCCGTGTGTGTTGTGAGCAAACGATTGCTGGTATACAATTGTCAGTGATTGATGAAATCATCACCGACGGGTTCCATTGTTTAGTCCGTGTGCGATGCGATTTGCTCTGTCTACAAAGCATCAACATATATACTTAAAAAGACAGCATTGCATAACCAAATTAAGCATACAATTACACAAGTGACTACACACATAACATTTCCACACACCAAAGTAAGCAATTACATACATACTAAACTAGGAGAAACGAGGATCTAATCATCTACTTGTTGCGACGACGCTTACCATTGCTCTGCTTCCAGCTGGATCCCTGGCCGTTTTAGGGAAGGAGGCACTTCCTCATGTCAACGATCCGCCTGTACATCTCGTAGCTCGTGTACGCCTCCTTGGCCGCGTACACGACGTGAGCTTTGTCGAGTTTATCCATCCAGGCCGAGTGCCAGGCATGCTTGTCCTTGTTGCAGGAATCCTTCATGTCTCTGTAGTAGGGATCGATGATGGCCTTGGCGAGGTGAACCAGTGAGTCCTTCTCATGCTCGTTGTTGCCCCAGATCTTGTATTGGCCCTGGATGTCGACAAGATTCTGTCAGGCGATGCCCGAATTCTTGAGCAACTTTACATCGTTGGTGATGTCCACCGTAGCGAACATGTAGTGGGTGCTGTTAACAAACCTGGTGAAACGCTCGCAAGGCCTTGTGGCCAGACAGTAGTGGTAGACGAGGACGTGATTGCGCACGCACATCTGGGCGATGACGACCTTGGGACGAGACCCGGCACGACCGCGGGTGTACTCGAGGTCGCACCCGACCACCTTGTACTTCTCCTCAGCAAGCAACAACTCCATGATGTGGATGGAGTGCTCCACCTAGACCGGGTTGTTGGTGTACACCACCGAGAGCTCCGTGAACCTTCTATGGGTGTCCACCATAGCATGCATGGTGAACTGCTGCTCGTCGTCGGCAGCCACTCGGAGCGCCATTGGAGCCGCGCAGGATACCCTCTAAGAATTTGTCGTGGTGGGTGTGCTTCTTCCAATGGTGGGGCGCGATCGAAAGGTTGAAGAGACACAAGGGTTAAATAGACGTTGTAATAAATGGTGGCCGGCCGCCTGTAATCGTCACGTCTTGTCACCGCGTTCATAGCAGAGGATTCCAGTGCACGCTTGACAACACCACACGTGTTTCGTTTGACCACGCGTGGGCTCGAAGAGGCGCCAAATGTATCATCGGTGAGCCTGTTCCCGCGCTACCGCGCAAGTTTCCCGCCCGGCTAGTTTGGCCATGCGTCAGCTAGAAGAGGAACAAATCATGGGCGTTTATTGGCAAAAATCTTTGTAAAAATGAAGTGTGTGGAATGACTTCGGTCATAAGTTTACCCGTGGGTGATGAGGTCAAAGTTACACAGAAGGGTGATGATGGACACTCGAGTGCGATAATTAATTCTGCGCTCTACAGGGCACACAGTTGAAGAAACCAACTGTGTGCAATAATGTCGAAGATCGCAGTCGAGTTAGCTGTACAGATCGTGTGCTATGAGATCGACAAGGTAAACAGATTCGAGAATGGTTAATAAAATCTAAGTCCATTGCATATTAAGGTCAAAATAGTGCTACCAATATACGAGTCTCATACGATGCCATTTCAACGATTGTACCACAAAAGCTCGAAATATTACAAGGTTCAAATTCCAGAGTTATATGGCTCAAATTCGAAGATTACAAGGTTCAAACTGATATTAGAAATGAAATTCAGCTCATCGGCTGCAAACGCTCGCGCTGATCCACTGAACATGGATATAAGAGAGGTTCAAACTAATATTACCACATGTAAGGTTGGTTTCAAAACCTCATAATTTTCGCAAAGCGGTCAGCCACTGAGAAGTCATGTATGGGGTTGACACGATGACTTCCGATTACTCTGTCATCTGAAGTTCCAAAATGAAATTCAACATTTTTGGAGCCTATTCCATTCTGCCGCAGCCACCGGCGCTGATCAACAAACCATTCATTTTTGCGAAATAAATGTAGGGCAAACCTCATTACCTTCAGCACCCTTGCTCTGTCAACAAAGAACCTGGCAAATATAATCTCCGGTAAAGTCCCTCGGTAGGAGTTCAAAGTAATTTCTGAGAGATGCAGATCTAAGCATTCGATGTGATTGTTATATTGTATCACATTATCCACCACCGGGCCTAATCTTATCTGCAAAAGAAGAAAACGTGTTAGTGCCTACATGCAGTTTTGAACACTACTACAGGCCTATTTGGTTTGTAGGATTTGTAAAATGCACTAACGTGCCATCTTCGATCCGACATGATTAACATGGGCATTTGATTACAATCTAGAAAAATGTAGCCTTCTTCACAAGAGGTTGGAGTGGATGAAAAGTTCCCTAAGAAAACTAGTACAGATGAATCCAAAGGAGAAATGCTTATGGATTGTAACCATATGGATCAAGCAACCAATATGTGGGGGGGGAACATGTATGTACTGAAATCCTCCAAAAATCCTTCAGAAATCGTAGTACATTGTCATTGTAAACTTGGAAAAAGGTGTCACAAATTGAACTCCCTTATGGTTAACATTTAACAGGAAAGGAAAATCACCTCGATATATAGCTTCTCCAGGCACGGAAAGCATCTCAGGAAACTGACAACTTGCTCCAGGTTGGGGCCGATAGATTCTAGTGCCAAGACCTTCACTGTGCGCAGTTTCGGGGTCAAGCTTGTCGGAATCATTTTCTGGATGACAGACAAACATACATCTTCAAAATTAGAAATAATGTTAATTTCTAGAAGGAGAGGTAGAAGGCGGTTGTTGTACCTGAACGGGTGTGGATCCAATAACAAGTTCGGAGTAATTGTCAGACGAGTAGCCCACCACTGTCAATTTCGGCGCAGAAATGACATTGATTCTTGTTGGACCTTCTTGATCAACTACAAGTAATCTCTCAAGTGAAGGTGTGTCCTCAATGACCATACCGTGGTACACATCTTGTGATGTCTTCTTGCAGCACCAGCAACACACATAAATAGTCTGGAGAGTCATGGAGGTGATGTGGAAGCTACTCAACCCATTGATTGCCTGAAGATGAAGGTACTCGAGTGCAGTATAGCCACGGAGCACGCGCTCCATGTCACCGTTTGGGAGGCAGATGGCGACGAGCTCGAGGTGCTTCAGTCATGGTAGAATAAGAGCGGGCGCGTCATTAAGGGGGGAATGGCAGTTCCTGAACTTGGTGACGCATAGTGTGAGCGTGAGGCGAAGCGCAGACGTTGGCAGCGAGCGCATATGCCCATCATCAAAAGTGAGCTCCTTGAGCTGATCTAGGGCGGGGAATCGGAACCAGTCGTCAAGCTTGGCTTGGTCCTTGCCGTTGGAACGGAACTTGCCCATGCTAAGGCCTCTGGTTGGGCCAGGGTGACTGTCAAGGATCTTGGAGAACGCATCCAAGCTTTTGCGATAGCCATGGCAGAGCTCGTGGGTGTCGATGAGGTCGAGAGGGGTGGAGTTCCATAGGGGGCGCCACCGCCGGGAAAGTACGATTGTCCGCGCCCCATATTTGATTGGGAGGAGGGAGATCATGACTGTCAACATATCATTGGGGAGGCTACTGATGAAGTCTAGGCCTGCTGGAGTCGCTTGCGGTTCTTGCTCGACCCGCCTCCGCTTGTTGGCAGCCCCGTTCTCCACCTCCGGAGTCTCCTCATCAGTGGCGCTTTCTGATAGAAGTGGGAGTACAGGGAATATTTAGTTAAAACAGGGCAATAGAAAAGTGTATTGGTAACTAGAAGTTAGTAGGTAGGAATAGAGTAAGAAAACGAAATAACAATTGGTTGCTTAAATACTACACAATTCCTTTGATATTGCTGGGTAAGTCAATATGCAGATACTTGAAAAGAACACTTACTTCGAACAAAGTCTGGATGGATGATATCATCAGAGAAGTTAGCATATATCACATGACCAGGCTCTTTTATGTGCAGTGCAATTTTAGTGCCAGCTTTCAGTACATAAAACTTAGAAATTTCTGTCCAAAGGCCCTTGGCAAAATAGGAGTGACCACATTCATCAAGTCTTACAGAAGCAACGATTGTAAATCCATGGTTTGTGTTCAGTATGACATCCCTGCAGTCTTGATTTATGTAAAGGGAAAGCTTGTGTACTACAGATTCTGTTGCATAGCAAGGGACGCGCTGCAGAAAAAGGTAGGATTGTTAAAGAATATGGTAACATGCAAATATGGGCGAAATTGAAATAACGGTACAGCAGTTGAAATCAAAGGACAAAAATCTATAATTAAACAGATAGGGTAACCATAATGTCATGGAAATATGAGAGTAATCGAAAGAACAATACATCATTAATTTGCCTAGTATAGAAAGAAGAGGAAAAAATCCCCTTTGACGTATATGCTGCATGTGGCACCTTTTATCCAAATGCAGCAATATATAGTATATGTTCAGGAAAGTAGGCCATGCCAACCGATTTAGGGTGAGATTGAACATACCGCGCGCATCCTCAAGTCATCTGGTACGGTGAGATGGAACTCCATGGATGTCTGGCCGAGGCCGCAAAGTCCTGATGTGTCCATGCACTGTACACCCTATGAATGAAACAAAATCCTCAAATCAGCTCGAATAAAAATGAATTCAGGGCGATTTCGGCCGGGTGATTAAAGGACGCAGATGAACTGGGATAAGAGATGAGATAATATCTCATTAAATTAGTTACCTTGTTGTCCATGAGAAAAAACCCTCAATACGGCGGATTCCCCAACCGGGCGGAGCTGGGTCGACCGTGAGCAGCGTCGAGAAAGTCGATGGCGGTAGGCGGCGGCAAGCCGAAGTGGCGAAATGCGGTGGGGTTTGTCGGCAGCCTGGCGGCGGCGACAGGCGTCAAGCTAAGTGGTTGCCGTGGTGATAGGCGGCGCCATGCATAGACGCGGAGGAGCTTGTGCAGGTGTGAATGGGGACCGGAGGGGGTGGCGGGCTGGGTGAGGGTTTTTGTGACGTGGGGATGGTGAGGGTTTTCTTTTTTCTTTTTTGAATTGGCTGGTGAAGGTTTTCTGTCCCACAAAGAGTTTCGGAGGCAACGGTTTGCTAGAGCCAACCGTGTGTGATTGACGTAACAGGGAAAATGAAAGTCATTGCACACGGTTCCAATTTTGGGAACCGTGTGTGATTGATGTACTACCTCCATCCTGGTTTATTGGTCCCCTTTGTAATTTGTGCCAAATTATGACCAAAGATTTAACTAACAAATGTTTATGCATGTCACCAAAAATTATATCATTGAACACTATGCTCAAATATGCATCCAACGATATAATTTTTGCTGACCTACACTAACATTTTGTCAGTTAAATCTTTGGTCAAAATTTAACACAAATTACAAAGGGGACCAATAAACGAGGACAGAGGTAGATTCCATCAACCGAACTGATTGCACCCATATCCCACATTTAGACATAAGTAAACATAGATTAAACATACTCAGACATAGATAATAAGCGTACCCAAGCATAGTTTAACCATAAGTACATGGTTCAACCATCATTAAGCATACTCAAGCATACATAGTTCGATCCCACATCTCATCTCATCTGCCGGCACGATCCTGAAGCTTCTCCAGGTACTCGGCGTACGCGGCATGCGCCACCCTGCGAGAATACTTATTACTGAAGGAGCCAACGGCTCGTCCTCTTGCATGCGCCAAAACACTTTGATACACGTCATGAAGCTTTTGGTTGCAAAATGGGCATCGATAGCCGCCGTCCCAGGTCCTAATACGCCTGTTATGCATTCCCGCATAAAGCTACCTGAGGATTTGCCTCTTGTACCTCCTCTGGCCATCTTCATCCTCGTTGTCTACATCGTCAGATAGCACCTATACATATAGTAAAAAAATATGACGTCAAATTAATGTTTACAAACTAATCTCTAGCGAACATTTGGCAGTTGCCAAAATTTGGCATCAAATCAATGTTTACATGCCGTAAAGTAGGATTAGGAATTTATGGATTTTATGGCTATTTTTTAGACATATCCAAAGATTATGGTTTGATTTTTATGCACAATCGTCTATGTACAGACCAATCTTGAAAAAAGATGGCACAAACATATATTTAGGTCATTCAAAAATCAATTGTCAAGCCGTGGCTAGGAATTATTAGCACGAAACACTAACCCTAGTCGGATTATTAGCAAAAATCATTTGTACAGATGAAACAACTAATCACTTATCATTTCGACCATTCAAACAATCAATACACTACACGGATCTAACGAAACTTGCTCAGATTTCATGGATTGAGAGAACATAACCATAGGATTTCTATTTCAAAAAGGGGGAGGCAGGAGTAACCAGAGAAACCCTAGGATGTATTTGACACATAATTGGGTATAGATGACTAACCGGTTGTCCGTCGTCGTCGGAGTCATCGCTGGAGTGGCCGTTGGAGTTGTCGCGGGAGTCGTCGGCGGAGTCGTCACCGGGGTCGTCGCCGGAGTCGGTGTGGACCTCTGGCTCCGGGTATGGAAGCACGACGACGTCAGGGTGCAACGAGACCTCGACGGCGGCGACGGCAACCTCTATCTCCATCTTCACGTCGTGCTCCGGTGCTTCCGCAGCGCCGGCGTCGGCACTCCCTCCGATGGGGCGATTCAGCGGCATCCTCATACACAGACGGCGGTGAGGACTAAGAGCGGCGAAGATGGGGGGTGTGGCCGCTTGGGCGTGCGATTAATATGGAGTAGTGGGAGAGAGGCGGACGGCGGTCAAACCGTTGGCTCGCCTCCCGGTGAGCCCGTGCACCGGACTGCTGGCAAGCCTACCGTCATTTCACACGCCTCCTAGTCTGCCTGCACAGCGGACTGGTCGCATGCGTCCCATCAACTCACGCCTGCTCGCACGGCACAGGGGTCGCGTGGCGGCACGTATATTGTTTTTCTATTTTGATGATTAATGTTGCTGCTTTATTGCTTAACCGAAGCATGGCATGTATCCATTGTTGGTCTAACGCCCACGGTTCGAATAAATAATCCATTTGTGATATTGGTTCCCAATTATTAATAATCCCCCATTTGTAAAAAGATAAAGATTACATCAAAACTGGTCTCAAATTTGACAAAAAGAAGTACAATGCCACTTTGTATTGGTGTCCATATGACAACACGATAAGTTTCATGAATTTCAAATAAGTTTTGGATGTACTAGAATTTAAAAATCAAGATTCTCAATGTTTGAAATTTCTTGCACGGGGAGTAAACATGCACCCAGTGAGACACATGTGTTTTTCCAATCCATTTAGGTGCACTGTCACGTGTGCATGTAGCTCAAATTTGATTTTTGCACATTATACCCCTAGAAAATCAATCAATGTACTAAAACGTCTTAATGATCTCTGTTTTCTTTCAAAATTAAAACGACCCTCCTTTGGTAACATATGTTCACCGCGGAAAAATTTAACATGCATTGTAGTTGCGGTGGATGCTCATGTATTGCGTGAAAGTTGAAAAAGTTTGAGAACATCAAAAGTATGAAACAATTGCTTTGCTTGTCATCGGGGTTGTGCATGATTTAAATATTTTGTGTGATGAAGATGGAGCATAGCCAGACTATATGATTTTGTAGGGATAACTTTCTTTGGCCATGTTATTTTGAGAAGACATAATTGCCTTGTTAGTATGCTTGAAGTATTATTGTTTTTATGTCAATATTAAACTTTTGTTTTGAATCTTATGGATCTGAACATTCATGCCACAATAAAGAAAAAATTACATGGATGAATATGTTAGGTAGCATTCCACATCAAAAATTCTGTTTTTATCATTTACCTACTCGAGGACGAGCAGGAATTAAGCTTGGGGATGCTTGATACGTCTCCAATGTATCTATAATTTTTTATTGTTCCATGCTATTATATTATCTATCTTGGATGTTTTATATGCATTTAGATGCTATTTTATATTATTTTTGGGACTAACCTATTAACCTAGAGCCCAGTGCCAGTTTCTGTTTTTTTCCTTGTTTTTGAGTTACGCAGAAAAGGAATATCAAACGGAGTCCAATTGAGCTGAAAATTTACGACGATTGTTTTTGGACCAAAAGAAGCCCACGGAGTACCGGAGATGCACCAGAAGAGTCCCGAGGCCACCACAAGGGTGGAGGGCGCTCCCACCCCCCTAGGGCACGCCCTCCAACCTTGTGGGCCCCTCGTGGACTCCTCTGACTTGTTCTCGACGCCAACACCTCTTATATATCCCCAAACCTCCAGAACAAAACCTAGATCGGGAGTTCCACCGCCGCAAGCCTCTGTAGCCATGAAAAACCAATCGGGACCCTGTTCCGGCACCCTGCCGGAGGGGGAAATCATCACCGGTGGCCATCTTCATCATCCCGGCGCTCTCCATGACGAGGAGGGAGTAGTTCACCCTCGGGGCTGAGGGTATGTACCAGTAGCTATGTGTTTGATCTCTCTCTCTCGTGTTCTTGATTTGGCACGATCTTGATGTACCGCGAGCTTTGCTATTATAGTTGGATCTTATGATGTTTCTCCTCCTCTACCTTCTTGTAATGAATTGAGTTTTCCCTTTGAAGTTATCTTATCGGATTGAGTCTTTAAGGATTTGAGAACACTTGATGTATGTCTTGCATGTGTTTATCTGTGGTGACAATGGGATATTCACGTGATCCACTTGATGTATGTTTTGGTGATCAACTTGCGGGTTCCGTGACCTTGTGAACTTATGCATAGGGGTTGGCACACGTTTTCGTCTTGACTCTCCGGTAGAAACTTTGGGGCACTCTTTGAAGTTCTTTGTGTTGGTTTGAATAGATGAATCTGAGATTGTGTGATGCATATCGTATAATCAAACCCGCGGATACTTGTGGTGACATTGGAGTATCAAGGTGACATTAGGGTTTTGGTTGATGTGTATCTTAAGGTGTTATTTTAGTACGAACTCTAGGGCTGTTTCTGGCACTTATAGGAATAGCCAAATAGATCGATCAGAAAGAATAACTTTGAGGTGGTTTCGTACCCTACAATAATCTCTTCGTTTGTTCTCCGCTATTAGTGACTTTGGAGTGACTCTTTGTTGCACATTGAGGGATTGTTATATGATCTAATTATGTTATCATTGTTGAGAGAACTTGCACTAGTGAAAGTATGAACCCTAGGCCTTGTTTCGAAGCATTGCAATACCGTTTTCACTCACTTTTGTTACTTGCTACCTTGCTGTTTTTATATTTTCAGATTACAAAAACCTATATCTACCATCCATATTGCACTTGTATCACCATCTCTTCGCCGAACTAGTGCACCTATACAATTTATCATTGTATTGGGTGTGTTGGGGACACAAGAGACTCTTTGTTATTTGGTTGCAGGGTTGTTTGAGAGAGACCATCTTCATCCTACGCCTCCCACGGATTGATAAACCTTAGGTCATCCGATTGAGGGAAATTTGCTACTGTCCTACAAAACTCTGCGCTTGGAGGCCCAACACGAGTCTACAAGAAGAAGGTTGCATAGTAGACATCACCAGGCCGCCCTGAGTTTCTTAGATGACGCCTGCCAAACGCCCCCTTTCCCATAGATCCCCATCCCCATCCCCCACTCCAGAGCATCGCAGCCTAAGCCCAGCTACGTTTCCCGTGGAGCTCAAGGAGTGACTGGCCCAAAAGAGGTGTATCGCGGTCTCTTCGCCCGACATCGCCGAGGTGGTCGCCGAGGAAGATGACGACCATTACTGGCCGCAGGCACTCAATCAGCGGGCTAGAGTATGTGGGTATGTCGCTGACGCCGGCTATGACATTGAGGTCATCGACAGCGATGGCCTGACGCGGGCTATGTCACAGGTTAAGTGGCCCACCCCCAACCCCTCGGGTTCAACCGCCGTCGATCTCATCCATGGCCCCGCCGCTGATCTCCTCTGGCTCACTATCAAGAATTTGCCATCCTACATCGCCATCGAGCCCCTTTTGTCATTTCTGAAGGACACGTTCTGCGACGTTGGCTTGAGATCCACAACTTCCAAGTCAGACCTCATCGACGGCGACCACAAGGAGGGCACCCTCTCCGGCTCTTCCAAGGGGAAAGAGCGCATCTGCTCTTCCAAGGGGAAAGATCCCGTCTGCGACATCAGGGAGGGCACCCTACAGCCATGCTCTTCCAAGCGGAAGGAGCCCATCTGCGACAACATCGAACACATCCAGGGTCCATGCTCTTCACACGGGAATGAGCCCGTCTGTGACAAGTGAGGAAACCCATGATTTGTTTTGCCGTGCCTCTTCACAGGGGGAACCCATAATTTGTTTTGTCGAGTCCCTTTTGTAGTGTAGTGATAATATGTCCAGTTTTAATTGCTATATTTGGTTTTTGCAGTATGCCTTGTTTATTTCAGTTGTTCACAATGTGATACTCTATATGTGCAACTATTTACTGTGTAGTACATTTTCATCAATCCAGTTTTAAACATACCGATAGGAATGCATATATTTGCTTGCCGTTAAGCCTGTTATAGCTAGCATATGCCTCTTTTAAAGTTTTTTGGTTGTTCGGTTGTTTGTAGTTAGCACATGTCCAGTTTCAAATGCTATCTTTGGTTGTTCGTAGTATGCCTTGTTTATTCCAGTTATTCACAATGTGGTGTTCTTTATGTGCAAGTATGAATTGTGCAGTTCAATTTCATCAATGCCAGTTTCAACAATACCACTATGAATGAATACATTTGGTTGCTGCATTTTGTAGTTAACATGCCTTTCCATTTATATTTAACAATAACCAGTGTACTTAGACCGGCACAATACCAGTTTGAATGACTATGTTTGCTTGTTGTTAAATGTTAGGCATGTTGCAGTTAACACACCTTTCCACTTGTTTTGCTTTACTAGCGTGCTTAAACTTGCACACTGAAGCTATCTTTTGGAGATTATTTTGTCTGCCATGGATATATTTGGTTGATCTTTAGCCTGTTATGCTTAACATGCCTCTCGATGTACTTACACAGGACAATTTTGGGAACGACTGTTGTTTTTCATCGAGGTTAGTTTCATCCCTTGGCTTATATATACTCACTGTTCAGGATATCGGTAGCTGGTACCATATAGGTCGGGGGCTGATAAGGGACTAATCGGTGAATCGGACTTTTAACTGAATATATCTGTAACCCATTTATCGTTATGTTAACTAGGGCTATATGTAATATATCTGAGGCTACACAGCAACATGCACTGTACTGAATGTCTAAATATGCAATCCTAGGCTACATAGCAACAAGGAAGAGTGTTACCTTAATGTTCTGATGATGTCTAGATATACGTAGAAGAGCAGCAGCAACAACAACAACAACGACACAGCTCTGTTTGGATACTCTAACTTAGCTAGAGGTTAGAGTTAGTTTCTAGCTCATGACTAACCCTGAACTAACTCTAGCCAAAGAGGTGTTTGGATGACAGGGTTAGATTGACAATAAATGCACCAGGAGAAGTAGCTCCAATTAGCACCTCTTGGGTGGGATATTTTTTTTTGGTGGGTTAGATGCAACTAGATCAAACTAGCCCTCATGTTTGGATATAATTTAGGGCTATTTGAGCCCAAACTAGCTCAAACTAACTCTAACCCATGGATACAGCAGCAGTTAATCAGCCGATAATTTGTAAGAATGCAATAAACTCCCTGCGTCCCATAATATAAGATGTTAATTCATCTAATATGTGACCGAGGGAGAGGCGATGTTGTACTACATCATTGTGCAATTGCTGTTTAGCTTCTAATATTAACTTGGTGCTTTTAGGTACATATGTCATTGGTAAAGATCCGCGCTTCGACCCTTTCTGCGTATGGGGCAATGAGATATTGATGAACCAGCATCAAGTGAGGAAGCTGATAAAGATTGTTAGTAAAATGGGTCAAAAGATGGCAATTAAACTATTTATTTACACTTTATCCAAAACAACAGCGAACTGCAGGATGGTAAGTAAGAACCCTGCAGCCTTCTTTTTACTGCCCATAATGAGTTGTGTTAGATGACAATGTCTGATTCTTTTTCCTTTGCAGTGGTTCCCAAAGCAGTTTACTCAAGGTTACCTCTCAAACTACATGATTGGTGGGCATGCAAAGGTTAAAGTATTTCTACCAGAACATGATGACTATCTAGATGTGTTCATGAAGACAGTGAAGGATGGGCAGTCGGCCATCACAAGGGGTTGGACTAGAGTCATGTGTGCCTTCTGCATGGAGGAGGGCACAATATGGGCATTCCGCTTCACCTTGTTCAGCAACCAGAATGTATTTCGCCTCTTTTTTTACCGTCTTTAATAGTACAAGTATACAACTGTGGTTCAACATTCTTTATTTGGTGCTTATGTAATTCTTGAACATATGTACCTGTGAATCGAATAATGCATTGGTTGTTTGAATCTGATGGATATGAATAAAGCTATAGCATACTTTCAAATTCAAATTCGGTACAATTTGAAATAGTAGCAATTAAATTACGGTGAAATTATGCTCCGCAGGTCGTTACGGCGCGCACGGTCGGTAAAACACAAACGTTTGTGATATAAACCATAATTCGACACGGCTCACAGAGAGGAAACGTGTGCGAGCATACACACAGTTGCCGTTTGCAAACCGTGTGTGATGTCAGACAATATCGCAAACAGTGCGGGCAAACTAAACATTTGTGATAGTTGCCTTATCATACACGATTTGCAATCATGAACTATTTTTGATGTGTTACGCATCGTAAACATTGCACCACAGAATAGTGTGTGCAATAGTTATCATGTACGACGATGTTACGACGGTCCAACGTTTCATAATCCTATACGACACTCATACGACGATTAGCTAATCTTCTTAATTAGTTATCGCACATAGTTCGGGAAAAGTGAATGTGTGTGATTATCTGCTTATCATACACGTTCTATAATCGTGAACCGTTTGTGATGGGCCGCGCATCGTAAACGTAGAACCATAGAATACCGACTGCGATGGCAATGCGAGCACAAACGAGTAGGAACAACTATATGCACCAAGGCTCCCTATCCCCGACGGTTTCTGGGTCGTGTGGGAAGGACCCCCCTATCGCAGTCACTCACTAGGCGACGGTTTAGAACGCCGTCGCGGAAAGGGGTTAAAAACCGTTTATATAGCACCTTGCTGTACCAGTGATGGAGGGCACCAACAGATCCATCTTGTTTTTCTGAATGTTTTTAATATATAAAACATTTTCATCGGAGTTAGAGATTATTTTCTATGAATTTTCAAAGTTTTAAATATTTTCTTAAATTCCTGGAATTAAATTAATTTCGAAAAACACAGTTAACTACTTTTGTCACCTAGCAGTGGGCTAGCCACTGAGGCTGATATGTGGGGCCAGGGGCCCCGTTGACTTAGTCAACATCCCAGTCAGCAGTCAACGGAGTTGACTGCTGACTGGTCAAATCTGGCAGATGGGGCCCACGTGTCATACTCTGTACTTAAACTAAATTTAGTTAGTTAAATTAGTTTGCTAGGTGGGGCCCTGTGTTAGTGGGGGTTAGTGGCTAAATTAGTGGACCTAATTAAAACAAGGGTCGGCCCCACTGTTAGAGGCACAGGCCGCCAGGGGATTTGCTAGGCGCGCACGACGCAACCAGGCGCCGGCGGCCACAGCCAGAGCCCCCATGGGCGGTCGGCGAGCAGGGAAGGGTGCGGGCACGCGCCAGGACAGCGGGCGTGCGACCAGGCACACGACGGTGAGCGCGCGAGAGGGCGTAGGAGCGGCGCACGGCAGTGGCGAACACGACGCTAGGCAGCGGCGACAGCAGGCGGGGCTACGCGGAGCATGGCGGAAGCAGCGGGCAGCAGCAGCGTCAACAGAAGCTGCAGGAAGCCGCGACAATAGCAACTAGTGGCAGCAGGCCAGTGCGGGCTGCGGGCGCGACCGCAGCAAGCACGGCGCGGGGCAGGGCGCGGCCAGAGGGCACGGGGGCGAAGCGACCTCGGGCCAGACGACAGCAACGTCTACGGCAACAGATCCGCGCGAAGGAGGGAGGGAATCGGAGGCGCGGCTCACCGTGGTTCGCGGGGCAGTCTCGGAGTAGCTGGAGAGGGTCAGGGCGGCGCGAGTCGACAGCGTGATGTAGTGGCCAGCGTTGGGGAAGAAGCAACGGGCGTCGCCGATGCCGCTCCCCGTCTCCGTTTCGGTGGCATAGACGACGTAGCGGCGGTCGGTGAAGCTGCTGGACATCCACACGAAGCCCGAGGATGACGGTGATCGCGAGAACGGCGGTGGCCATGGCCGAGGCGGATCGGGTGCGCGCTACGGAGGGGAGATGGACGCGAGGGGAAGGGGATCTGGGGGGTAGGGTTTCGAGGGAGGCTGAGAGGGGCAGGGGAGGGAGAGAGAGAGTCGGGGGGTTTTATCCCCTCGCCGTGCCAGCGAGGAGGTTCGGCGGGGCTCCTCCCCTGTGGCGACCCCGGTCGGGGGAACGGGAAGAGGGGCGACCGTAGGTGGTGGGCTCGGCCGGTCAGGTGGCCGAGGTCCAGGTGGGGGGTTGGGGCCTTTTCCTTTTTTTTGTTTTCTTTTGTTTGCTTTCCTTTTTATTCTTATTTATTTTCTGATTTCTATTATAGTTTCATTTATTTTAGTTTTATAAAATACCAAGTTAGCACCTAAATTAGTATCATTAATATAGGCCACTGCCAAACTTAGTTTGGACCCAAAATAAAATTGTTTAATATTTTTCTAATTTGAAAAGCAATTAAATTATTATTTTAGCCACTGTTTTTAATTGGTTTAGGGCATTTAAACACTTTGTAAAAGGTTGGTTCCACCACCAAAATGAGCTAGGGATTATTTGCCACATGATGAACCTTTTAGTTTTCATGTTTGAGAATTTTTGAATTTCACTTGTTATTTGAATTTGAATTTGAACTTAGTTTGAAACAAGTGAGGTTTAGCAAAAAAATTAACCATGATGACCTGGCATCATTAACAGGGGTTTACTGTAGCCTAACTATCGGGGTGTCACACTGCTCACCCGGGTGCACATGCAGTCAAGTGCAGAAACTCCACGCCAATGTATCCTCATTGTCACGGAAAGGAAGGTAGGGGTACTCATGTCCTCCCCTTATTAAGCACATCCCCTTTTAATTTTAATGTCGGACCCTTTCCCTCTTAATTAGATTTGAAAACTAACCATGTAAGCTAATTTCATACCTGTTGTTGGTACATGTAGCAAAATTAATCACAGTTCCATTACATCTTACACGATGAACGTGGATTTTCTATCAATAATGTTACATGGCCCAAGAATCAATCTAGACAGGGGAGAGATGGTGATCTACCCTCACTCCGCTAGCTGCTTTGGTGGCAGCGGAAGGAACTGCAAACTTGCGACCTTTGTTCCATGATCAGTAGCATAGGCATTTTAGCTAGGTTTTGATTGTGCATAGTTCCGGGTCCTACCATGGCGATGGCGATGGCGAATAACTTTCCTCTAGCCTTCCTTTGAAGCGGTTTTTCTCATTGTTTTGGTAGTGGATCGGTATGGAGATAGTGGTGGCGGCTCGCTTCGTCCTTGTCGGCCGAGTTGACATTCTAGCGAGTTCATGATTGGGATCATGGCTGCGGATGGTCCTCTTATTCTTGCTCCTTGCGGTGGGGTGCTGCAGGCAACCATAGATGTAGAGGGTGGAAGACCGGCCCTTTGAGGATGGGGGTGATGTTTTTCTGACTAGTTTGCAGCAGCGATGAGGTTGTGGCCTCATTCTCTCACCTTGGGTGACACAACCGACTAAACTTTGTTGGTTGATGATGCTTCTTTTTGAAACAACGGAGTTCGTGATTGTTTTGATCGGAAGGTGGTTCAACACCAGGATTTATGTTGTACATGAGGCTTAATGTTTACCATTTTTGATTGTATATTGGTAGAAATTTTGAAAAATTCCGCCAATATACATTCAATAATTGAAAATGAATACATTCTATGAAGTTTAAAATGTATGCTTAGTATTTATGAAATAATTAGAAAATATGAGTGAACTAATTGAAATTTGAGTGAAATATATGTTAATTTTTTCTAAACATAACCAAGTTGGAGCATCAGGGTGCTGAATGATGTATCCATTTTCAACAATCTGCCAGAGATCTATGTTGATGGCTTGAAGTCCGATTCTCATTCTTTCTTTCGAGTAGATATAGTCATTTCCATCGAATATAGGAAATCTTTCAGAGTGCGAGGATCTACCTGCATACGACATACTCAAAACTCCAAGGACGTTAGACCTTTAATAAACAGAGATAGGGAGTACCTGCTCTGATACCAATTGTTGGGACCGAGAGTATATCGGCCAGAGGGGGTGAATGGGAGATTCAAAAATTCTTGCGAATGTTTTGAACTCATCCCAAACACAGCTGCGGAAATAAGGTTTAGTAGAGCAGAAATTAAACAAGCAAGCTATTGAGGAACATATTCATCAAGATATGAAGCAATAATGGTTCGAGCATAGGATATCACAGGCTTGATGATGAAGATGGTAATGCAATATGCAAACAGATATAGGAACATGTCGTAGACGAGAAATGAGATACAAGAGTGAACACAACAAAGAATTATGACACGGTGAATGATAACGATACAGAGCGAACAAAATGTGTATGACTGGAATAGCTACACAGAATGAAGAGAAAGCAATAGGGTGAGTAACAAATGATAACAGCTGGGGCTCACAGAAATGAAAGATACAAACGATATGCCTCAGACAAAGATGGATCAGATAAACTATCGTCACAGAGCATGAGAGTAAACTGCTGAATGTAATGCAGTAATGTAGAATGAACCAGTGATGCTCGATGGCGACAGTTGGATTTGGTAGACCAGTTCGCCCTTCTGCCAAAGGACTATGTTTGGTTGGAGGGGTTGTGATTTAACACAGAAGATAAACTCTCTTCGCCCTATTCTCCTTCAACTCAGAGCTGATCAGACTCTAGTTGATTTCACTCGTGGTAGATACTTGTCGGCGATCTCCAAACCTTCGGTCGACCTTCGCGAACCACAATTACTCTTGGTTGCTGAAGATCTTGCTCGGTGAAGACAACAACTCTTCAACACTCGAGCCGACACCTATCCATCTAGAGAGTGTGCAGCTCTCAAGAGTAATAGGTACAAGAACTCTAAAGTCTAAACTCAGTGCTACTGTGATGCACTACCACTGTCTAAGTTTTGGGCTCTTGATTTTTCTCTCGGCGGATCTTAAACTCAAATCACTCGGAGAGGGGATGCTGAGTTAATCTTCTCGGAAATCTTAAGCGGAGCAGCCAACGGGCAACGTTGGAGCGGGGTGGCTATTTATAGCCGCAGCCGTCCCTGAAGGGAAATAACCAAATTGGACATGTGGAGTAGCCAATGGCCGAACGACACGAGTCCAACGGTCGGAAATTGAGCACAACGGTAACATTACTTGCGGAGCAAGTAAAGCTAACTCCTCAGTCCGAAGGATATCTCCTACAGCATGAAGAACATCATCTACTGCTGCCAGGTAATCATTCAGAGCAAAAAGAGATTTCTCTCGCATCTGTCATAGGTTTTGGGGTAAGCATCACAGCGGATCTAAGCTTCGAGAACCTATACCCCTCTTAATAGTACAGAGGTCCTATGACTCAAATAAATGAAAGAAGAACAACGAAATGAATGCTATGTCTTCACTTTGTCTTCGACTTCCATTCGCTGCAGTCAATTTCTTCGGACTACACCTCCGAACCAATTGCTTTGCTTCAGCAATAAATTTTTAGGGGTTAACTCCTTCACATCAATCTTCTCGTCTACATGTCTTCAACAGATGTAGCTCAGTCTTCTCTGCAACGCATATATTCTTCGGTGAAGTTCCTCAAACTTGGCACCGAAGACAGCATTCTCTTTGGTTCTGCATGGACTATTTCTCTCTGTGTGCACTAGCAAACAAATCAATCCATGTATGTTTCTGTCAACAATCTCCAAAGCACAAGAGGGCAAATATTGCACCAACAATCTCCCCTTTTTGGAGGATTGTTGACAAAACAGAATATATCAAAGGATAGATAAATGAGTGAAATGTAATGCGAAGGATAATGAAAGACGAGAGATAATGACGAAGATAAAACACGCTCCCCCTGAAGATATGCATCCGATGCATAGAAGATAAAATGGAAGGTAGCGAGATGAATCTTTGTATGAGTGATATTTACATAAGGTCTCATTCTTGGTCTCTTTCAATATACTCGACAGTGTCTGAGGTGTTTCCTGTCACACACAATCTTTGACAAAGATCTGTTAGATAAAGTGAATGCTTTGAAATGATTTTTTACGAAGGATAATCCACTCAGAACATGGTTTGAATCCACACGAGATATAAGTTCCCTGCAAGTTAGATACTCGAAGAGAATCAGAGCAAGGGAATCATGGGTATATTACTCGGAGTAGATATGCCTTGGGCAATGTTTTCCTGCAACAAAGATGATATAAAGGATATATGCGAGGAAAATGAAATAGATAGAGAGATTTTACTTTCGAATCTCAAGCAATTTAATTTGATGCTGACTTTCTTGTTCTGCAAGGTTAGATAAAAAAGATAATCAAGGTAGCATATCTAATCGTACGACACCAAATGTTTCAAGGAAAATAAATATCTCTTTTTAGAGAAGCATGATTTCCTGTCCTCCTTGAGATGCTTTTACTTTCCCTGCACGATAGATAAGTATCGAGGATAATCATTGCAAGGAAGTAAGTTTTCGATCACACCTTCAAACATATATAACATCAAGCAAATAGCATTGCAGGGGGGTTATTAACGGTACATGACGACCAAGTGTTTCAACACCACAGGCGGTGCTCCAAGTTGCAAAAGCAAAAAAGTTTGACGAAACCAAATTGTTTAGAAGGAAAGCAAATGGCGAATGGAAACACCCTACAAATAACCCGATGATCTATCACTCGATGTTCTTCTCCCCCTTTTTGTCAACTAGTGTCAAAAAGGAAAGAGAATGCATGCGAGGTACTACTCATCCGAAGAGCCAGAGTCAGAGCTTGAACTGTTCAGAGAAGCAGAACAAGCAATGGTCGAGGCTGAAGCAGGAGTAGGTGATGCAACATGGGCTTTGGGAATGGCTTCGGGAGTAGCAGTGCGAGGTGCATCTGGCTTGTAGATAAAAGTCCCTGTTGTGTCTTCCAGAACATCATCAGGTTCGACAAACAGCAGGTCAGTTGAGGTAGAACGCTGAGGGAGCACTGGGGTTTGCCTTCGAATGTGAGGTACTTCAAACAGCTCCAGATGATCATATTCCTTTTCGATGCCCTTGGCAGACAGTTGCTTTCGAGAGTAATGCTTGCGCAAAAGTGTCCAGGAGCATTTCTTCTGTTCCTTCTCATATAAGAGAGCTTGCCGAACATAATTGTGAAGCAAATTGATCTCAGACATCATTTCCACCTTCACTTTTCTATCAAGCTTGATGTGGCTTTCCAAGGCTTGCTGAGTGCGAAGACAGATTTCATACAATGAAGGATTCTCTTCACGAGGAATTTCAACTTTTGCCTTCTTGACTTTCGGAGCACTAGCAGAGGCAGGCATGGAAGCAGAAACAGAAGCATCAATAGGCATTTTCCCTTTGCCGATGTCCTTCGCAATCCTGAGTGTATCACGGACTGGTGGCATATAAACTTTTGGGACATATGGACAGAAGAACTTTTCTTCAAGGAGCTGCTTGATGGCATACATGACCCACGGTGCATGTGGCTTCAAGGCTTGAGGGCTATCAGCTGCACAGGACAAGTTGCGCATGAAAAGATCTAGAACATCAAAGCGAATACCCTGAGCAGTGGCAAGTAGTGCATTCCCCATGATGCCATTGATGGTTTCTGGCCTGTTAGTTGGAGTGAGGGAATTGCAGAGGATGTAGAACAGTACTTTGTTCTCATAAACCAGATTCTTTGGGTTTATCTCTATGCATTCATCACCAACTAGTTCGGGGTCCATCAGCATGTGAAGTTGGGTTTCGGATACTTCCCAATAGTGCAGCTGGTGTTCATGATCAGCATCAAATTTGCACCGAGGAAGATTTAGCGGGGCTAAGAATTGTTCAGTTGAGCACTTGATCTTTTCCTCTCCTGTCATCCATTCAAGAATCCATGTAGAATTATCTCCAAGTTCTCCTGAGATATACAGGTTGGCATAGAATTGATGAATCACTTCACGATTCCAGCCATGATTGAAGCGAAGGAAACTCTTCAAGAAGACAAGCTCAATTTGCTCGATGGTGTGATGGAAGCAGGGTAAGCTTTCGAGCTTAGCAAAATCCAGAATCTGGTGCTTGAAGACACGATTCTTTTCATATAGAATGCGAGCATAATACACAGCCTGTTCCTTAGTCCAGAACCTTGGCAATAATGAAGTTATTTCTCCTTCATAAGGACTGGTCCCAAAGAATGCAAGTTTCAAAAGATGAAACTGCTTGTTAAATGCAGGACCATTTGGGCCATCTTCGGCTGGGAATAGTGGAAATGTTTTCAAAGGATTTTTCAGATGTTCTTCACTCACATTCCTGGTCCGAATATCATCATGTGCTTGCACACCTTCCTCAATGGGCTTAAGAGGAGCACGAGGATTCCTTGACTTCTCTAACTTCTTTGATGTACCAGACTGGCCAACATCTTTGCTCGCTGGAACCCCTTCAGCGGCTTTCTAATTCTCAGGCACTGGGGCCTTATCTTTCGCAGTATTTTCTTCGGCAGGGGGCACAAGAGCTTCTTTCTCGGACGCCTGGGGTACAACGGGTGGAGAAATTCCTTCATGAGCCATGGGCTCTTCAGATTTCTTTTCTTCCTTTTCCAACTGTGGTTCAGTGGAAACAGGAGCAGGATCAACATCCATCTGGGTAGGGGCACCAAATGATGCGACCAGGGTGGTTTTCTCTCAGGAAGCATTTCGCTCCCCCTCAATCTTATCATTCTCCTCCTTGTTAGATCTGGAGGGCTCAGCTTGCATTTTCTTCGGAGGCGATGGATCTGCCTTCTCAACCTCAATGTCTTCATCAGTTTTATCATCTATGGCTTGCTGTTCAGGCAAGGCACTCTCTTCATCAGACTTGTTTAGAAAGATATCAACCACATCAGGTTGTACTTCGGCTGCTGGAGTAGCAAAGATAACGTCCAGATGGCCAGCTTGCTGCATGGGTTCATCTACATGAGATGGCGATGGTGGAATCTGCTGCAATGGAGTAGGAATATCGGCCACATTCTGAAGGCGGCGATCTTTGTTTCCTTTCGGTTTGCTGGCTCTTGCCTTGGCCTTTTGACATTTTTCCTCTTTGATTCTCCTTCGAGCAAGATCTGCCTTGCGCTCAATCTCATCGTTCCTTCTATCACACAGTTGTGAAATATCCATCTTCAGTCGCGAGAGCCAATCAATTTTGTCATTTCTCATGACACCGAGTGCCTTAGTAAGCTCAACTATCTCTTTGTTCAGGCCTTTCCTTTTGGATTCATTATTGGCATCTCTCCTCATCTGCTCGAGAGTTTGCTTGTCCTTGACAGCCTGATTTAGCTTCTTTGTAAATTTCCTTAGCTCGATGAAATGTTTCGTCACCATTTTGGTAACATCGTCAGGAAGGCCCAGACTGCTGATATCTGCAGATTTTGCATCGTAAGAAGCACTTTCAATCACATCAATGATTGAAGTCATACTTTTGTTCCTCTGTGGAAGCAGGAACACTGTGTTTGGCCTTCTTTATAGAAGCTTCAGTTTTTTCTTCAGGCAGCAGCTTTCTCTTTGCAGCAGTGAAACCCGAAGGTTTATCAGTGAGGGGACTTGGTGCATGCCTTGGTGATTTCCTTAGAGGGGGTGAAACTTTCACTGGTGAGGGAGTCTTGTAAGGCTTGTTAATAATGGCTCTTTGATCATACATAGGAATTTCATCGGGAGCATCTTCATCGGAAGACTCATCAGACGAGTCAGAGGCCGCCTTCTTGGATTTTCTGGCGACTGAAGAGGCCGCCTTCTTGGATTTTCTGGCAACTGATTTCTTTCATGGAGCACGAGGGGAAACAGGTTTCCTAGATTTGCTTCCCTTTGATGCATATGCACGATCCTTTTTCTTCTGCACGTCTTGCTGAGTCAGCACGACGTTTTCTGCTTCAACTTGCTTTTTCTTCACTAGCCTAGCATCACACTTGGCTTTGGCTTTCGCCCTCTTGGCAACTTCTTCAGGGAAATCAGCGATGGTCTTGAGGGATTCAGGATGAGCATTTGAAGGCGCTGGTGGCCTGACTTTTTCATCATCTGGGCCAATGCAATTCTCAGCTATGCAGTCATTCCATTGCAGTGTGAAGGCAAACAAAATCTGATACTTTTCATGAACATTTTCATAGTTGAACCATTTCTTCGCCCAATGACGGTGAATCCTTTGCAGTCTGTTGTTGCGCTCAGTGGTTGATTCAACTCCAGGTGGAGTTTTGTACCCATCTGGTTCAGACATCTCAGCAGTGGTGTTCTTCTCTCTGCCACGACCTCCCTTGTTTGGATTTCCATCGGAGAACATGGTAAGGGCGTCAGTGACCAATTCATCCTCGGGCTGACTGTGAGCCGAGGGAATCTCTTCATCATCTTCTTCAGATTTGGACTCGGATTTCTTCTTCGGTGTCTTTGGTGGCTTTGATGATTTTCCTCCACCAGTCAATCTCATTCGGTCTGACCTTGGTGGTGGATGAGGCAATTCTCCTTCAGAATCTGTATACTCATCCGAACTCTGTGCCATGACCAACCTGTGAAAAGAATAGATACAAGAGAAAAGAGGGTAGGGTCATAAACATGCACAGAAGCATTTCTGAAATAGAAAGTTTTTCGGATGGGACAAAGGAATCCATAGTATACTTAGAGAAGATATCTTTGATAGATATTAACCTAGCCACAGACAGCTCAGGACTGGTTAAGAACTATCTAATCTTTCGGATAAGTACACATGAACCCTAGATCGAGGCGAACTAGTACGAGGGAGAACTACAAACCGTACCAATCATAATATGGTGATTCTAAAGATCTACCGCAATGAATAAATCCAAAAGAAATGGCATCGGTATGAACTGCCCTACGAACAGAGGAAGGAGCAGGAGCAGTTTCGGATCTAGGCGCCCTAACTTGGTAGCATAGATCAACTACGGCAGTGTGGAGAGGAAGATTACCGCACGGGCGTGATCAACTGCGACGAGACTTCACCGGAGTCGCACGGCAAGGCACCTCGCCGGAGTTGCTTCGAGCTCGGGCTCGGAAGGAAGAGGATGAGGGTTTGAGGAACAAATGAGAAAGAAGACACCGGGAGGGGTATTATAGCTAGAGAGAAGAACCACCTCTCCGAAATCTACGGTCCTCAGAAACGGGACGCTCCACATTCAACGGACATGATCGCGATCGTGGAGATTGTGGGCACGTGGCAACCATTTCCTGCAAAAAAACTCGGGACGAGAGCGGGAGGACGAAAGGATTGAAGAAGGGCAAGCGCCAAAATAGATTAAAGTTCGAAGTTGATTTCTTTCGCGACCAAGGACGTCGGACAGAAATTTTCTTCAGATCAAATTGCATGCTTATGATGGACATCATAGATTGGATGAGAAAGAATAGAGGGATAACAGGGTCCGAAACAAATCACTTAGCCAGAAGAGAGGAAACTCAATGAAACAGAACTATGAGTGAGTTGTTCATCAGACGAAACACAAACACATCAAACAAAATACAACCTCACAAACAAAAGCAAATAAACACAAGATGCAAACACCAACAAAGTAAATCTCAGGGCCTAGAATAAACGAGAAGAATCCCTGAGATAGTTCCTGCAAGAAGAGTTAGTTCTTCTTCACAACCCACACTTGTGTGGGCAGCAAGCATCTCTTTTGCTTAGTCTGAGCAGGGACATTCCTTCGATGATATCTGTAGTTCACCTGTGCATTTTGAGAGTAATCAAATGAATATGCATTGAAATTGTTTCCAGAGACATCAGTATAATGATTTGAGGAGGTACGCATGTACTCCTTCTGTCGAAGGTTTGAGGAAGTTTTAGTGCCAAACTGCGAATGATAACCATTTCCTTGACGAGAATCATTCTGCATATTCAAGTTAGCTGTGACAGATAAATTTTCAATGATGCACTTATTCACCCAGATTTGCTTCGTGGGTGAACCAGACCTGCAGTTAGTTCCAACATACCGAGCAAAAACCATACCATTCTATTGTTTGAAGAATTTGTAGTTTGAGTCATCAGACTCGGCAGAGACAACAGAAACGGGTGATTCATATCCAGACAGAATAGCGGGTTTGAGAGTTTTACTTTTGGCAAGAACTCAACTCGTTCATGGATATTGCACGGGAGTCCAGTAGGTACCATCGACATTGAGTTTTCTTTCGAAACATAATCCTTCCTTTCGAGGTTTTTTGTGCAGTATAGACTTCTTGAGCACATCACAGAGTGTTTGATGCCCTTTGAGAATCTTTAGCATTCCTGTCTCAAGCAAGCTCTTTAACCTGCAATTTTCATCAGAGAGAGCAACAATTTCCTCAGAAGAGGGGTTATGTAACACCCCCAGTGGTTTGCCACACTAATCACCCTCATTGATTATGCCATGTCATCATGATCAACAGTGCCTAAATATTAATTGGATCATATCTCATTTCCAAATTCAAATTCAAATGGAAATTCAAACTAAAAGTGAAAATAAAAGTTGTTCAAATTTGAAAACTAAATTGTTCATAATATTGTAAATAATCCAGAGACAATTCTAAAATTATATTCAACATATACTAAATAAATTAGGTGACTCTAACAACCACAAAACAGAGTTATTTAACCCTTATTCTCTTATTTAAAATCCAAATAAAATCACTTTGGCTCCAAACCATTTTCTAACAGTGGTAATTACTGCTTAGTATTTATTTTGGCAAGTCTCACATGTTACAAAAATCATTAAGTGGCCTAGCAAATTACAGAGTAAGAGAAAAGAAATAAAACAAAAAAATAAAAACAGAACCCCCCCCCCCCACTGGGCCTCGGCCCAGCTGGCCGCAACCAGCAGGCCACCAGGCCAACCGGCCGGCCCACCCCGCCTCCCACATTATCTCACATAACCCTAGCCACCACCCGCAGCAACCCCCACTCCCCCCCTGCTTTTCCCCCCTCCCCGATCTGGATCGAGGGCAGGCAACCGGTGCCCCCGGCGCCCCGCCGCTCACCGCTCGTTGCCGCCGCTGCCCCGACCCCGTCGCCTTCGGTCCCCGACGCCGCCCGTCGCCCGGCCCCGCCGCCGTCGCACCTCGCCCCGGAGCCGCCCTGCCGCGTCGTACCGCCCCGCCCCGCCTCCCCTTCCCCGACCGACTCCACCACCGGACTCCATCGAGCCTCGCCGACCCCCTGAACCCCTGCAACGCCTATGAGGCTCCCCTCTGCCTCTCTCTCCCCTCCCGCGCTCGCTCGCCCTGTCCCCGCTCGCTGACCGTGCCCCACTCGCGCCGACTCGCCTCGCTCCCGCATGCCCGCACCCATTTGCACGCTCGCGCTCTCCGTGCACGCGCCCGCGCCAGCTCGCTCGCCTGTGTTGTTCTGCGCCGCCGCAAGCTGCTCTGCTGCCTCCGCTCCGCCCTGCCCGCTCTGCTGCTGCTCCACCGCGCCGCCCACAAGCTGTTGTTGCTGCCTCTATACTGCTGCTCTGTTCGCCTGCGCCGCCCGCTGCTCGTGCACACGCCTCGCCGCGGCCCCGCTCACCCCCGTGGGCGCCCGCCGCCGCCCGTGGCCTTTCTGGTCGCGCCGCCGTGCGCCCGTGCGCGCCCGTGCCGCTGTGGCCCCTATGGACCACTGACGAATGGGCCGATGCCCCTTGACCCTATGACACGCGGGGCCCGCCCCTGAAATGTTTAATAAAAAAAAGATTTATTTAAAAAGAATTAAAAGAATTAAAATAAATAAATATTAATTAGTTAATTAACTCTGTTTAAGTTAATCTAATTAATTAGTTAGTTTAATTAAACAGTAATTAAATTAACTAAACCCTAATTAAACTAAACTGACACTGACAGGTGGGACCCACGCGTCAGTTTGACTAGGTCAACTCCACTGTTGACTGCTGACGTCATGCTGACACCAACATGATGACGTCAGCATACACTGTTTCGGATAATGTTGATTTAAATAAATAATTAAATTCCAGGAATTGCTAAAATCTTTAGGAAATCTTATAAAATAATACGTAGCTCAGATCGAAAAACTTTGTACATGAAAGTTGCTCAGAACGACGAGACGAATCTGAATACGCGGTCCGTTCGTCCGCCACACGTCCCTATCTATCCGAACATGAAACCGTTCCCCTCCGGTCATCTGTCTGACAAATGTCCGGAACCGGGAAAACATTCCCGGATGGATTCCCCCTTCCTCGGTGACGTGTAGCCATACGTTAGGACACACCCGGCACTGCGTATTGTCATGTCATACTCTTGTTTGCTTTATATTTACTGTTACTTCCCCCTCTTCTCTCTCGGTAGACCCCGACACCGACGTCGTCCCCGAGGCCGATGCAGCTCCGGAGCCCGAAGACACCATTGACAACCTTGCCCTTGCCGCCGAGCAACCAGGCAAGCCCCCCCTTTGATCATCCCGATATCGCCCATTCTAATTTCTCATGCTTGCATTAGAACTGCTGCTGCTACTGCTTTACCTATTCTGATGCATAGCCTGTTTATTGTAACCTGCTGTTGATAATTACCTGCATATCCTAAACTGCTTAGTATAGGCTGGGTAGAGACCTATTAGTGACCCCGCTAGTCCCGACTGCCCCGCTGGATTATCCGAAGACCCGATCAAAGGGATTGAAGACCAGGCCCCGACACCGCACATCACCCACCCCTCCCCTTAGTTGTAACGACACTGCAGCGTTACTATCGAGTGCCGAGGGTGAAACCTCTTGTAGCACTTCTGATGATAACTCTGTAGAGTAGCTATTCGGTCGTGGTCATCGAGGGTGATTCCTCCTTCTCCACTTCTGATACGACCCTGTCGTGCAACACATCAAGTGTGAACCCAGCGAGGGTGATTCCTCCGAGTTCACCTTGACGGATATATCGGATAGGAATCCAATGAGGGTGATACCTCGGATTCCCCCTGATGTTATGGACACACGGATACTTGGACTGTACTATTGTTACTTGGAAAGGCGGGTCGACCCTGAGGGGTACCCACGTGTGATGTGAAGACAGGTTGCCTGTATGGTGCCCGAGTGATGAATACGAGGCGTGGCCGGGTATTCTTGGCCCTTGTCGCAAGTCCTCGAGACGGGGCGACGGGGTCACATCTTTCGTGAGTCTCTGCTCGTTACCGCAGCCCCAAGGTACTAACGGTTTGGATATTTGATTCGAGTGGGCCTTTGGCCCAATAGCACTAACCATCACGTGGGCATAGTATGGGCGTTCTGCATCGTAGCATCAGCCGAAAGCTCTGTCAGACGTCCAGTTCAGCATGGTGGCACAGTCGGATCGTGTCGGCCACCCGAGGCGATGCTGGTATCCACCTTGTGCGCAACGACCCAAAGGGTGAGGGGCGATGGCCAAGACCCCCTTGCGCTTAGGATGTAGACCGGCGGGGACCTCTCTGCTGAGCTATAGGTAGGGTTGCGGTGTGTCATTTGGCCGAGGCCGGGCATGACCCGGAAAAGTGTGTCCGGCCGGAGTTAAGAGAGCGTGGTGGGTAAGTTGGTGCACCCCTGCAGGGAAGAACTAATCTATGCATAGCCGGATCCTAAGTAACGGACACTCGGAGTTGTATCCTGATTGATACAATTAGAACTGGATACTTGGATACTATGGCTCTGGGATTGCTTCTTGCAGGGAGTCGAGAAGGGATCTCAGGACGAGGTCGATGACTGTATGGCTCTCGGATTGCTTTCTCGCAGGGAGTCGAGAAAGGATCTCTGGGTGAGGTTGAGACTTAATGATACTGCTACATTATATTGTACTGTTCTACTCTCTTCTATTGCTACAAGACCGCTGAAGATGCTAGTCTTCGATAGGACTAGGCCTTCCTCTCTATTCTGGCATTTCTGTAGCCCAGTCCACATATACAGCCTTCCTTTGATAATGTTGCATATGTAGTGTAGATCCTTGCTTGCTGAGTACTTCTGAGTACTCACGGTTGCTTTGCTTTCTTTTCCCCCATATCAGTTTGTCGTGACCAGATGACGGAGCCCCTGAGACAGCCGCCCCCGCCGACGATCGCTACTACTACCCCGAGGGTGGTTACTACTACGAGTTGACTGACGACCAGGAGTAGGTTCGGAGGGTCCCAGGCAGGAGGCTTGCGCCTTTCGATCATAGTGTTTTATTTTGCCCCGCCTTTCTAAAGGCCTTTCTGTTTCTCTTTTAATATCTGTACTCAGATATCTGATGCTTCCGCTGATGCTTGTATGCCATCGAGCTATGTATTCAAGCCCTCGAGGCCCTGGCTTGTAATATAAAGCTTGTATGACTTTATTTATGTTTTAGAGTTGTGTTGTGATATCTTCCCGTGAGTCCTTAGGCTTGGTCGTGTGCATTTGCGTGTATGATTAGTGCACGATTGAGCCGGGGGCGTCACAAGTTGGTATCAGAGCCGACTGCTTGTAGGAACCCCATTTCCAACTCCTTGGCCGAAGTTGAGTCTAGTAACCAAAAATTATTTTACTAACTTGGCTGTGTGGCTTACGGGCCCACGTCGCCAATTGGGTGTTATTAGGATCTTTTACTCCTCGACCTTTACTCTGGGACTCTGATCTCTCCTCTATTCGGGTTAAATAAATTTTACTAACGCCGACACTTAGGATCTCGTAAATCCCGTCTACCCGGAGAGCTGGATATCTGTGCGATTTCCCTGTCATTGATCTGATTAGTCTGATAATCATTTTCCTTTCCATTGTTTTGTTTAACCTTTCTCTCTGAGTTGTATTATACTTCTCGTTGTCATTTGACAACCCTGAATTTCTTCTGTTTCAGATGGATCGTTTGTTTCCACCACGCCCTACGACGCAGCTTGTGCTTCGCACTTGGGCTCGTGGTGCCCCTGGTTTTCCAGCTGTCCTGATCGCCCTCCTGACCAGGCTAGGCCACCGCTGGTACCCCGAGTACATGGTCTACGAGGATTACCGCGAGTTCAACCAGGAGCAGTACCATGCTGATGTTCGTATCTATGATCAGCGCGATGACTCAGACACTGAGCTGCACCTTTTCCACGGTATCGGCGTGACGATTGAGATGGCAGTACATGATGCCGCCTACTCTGCTGTCGCACGTCTCCGAGGAGAGTTCAGCGATAGCTTGGATGCTTCTGAGTTCCGATACATTCCGTATGCCCCTGCTGGAGATACTACTGGATACTACACAGCTATCTGTGCCCCGTACGAGCGTCGTCGATACGACCCGCACGTTCTGATTTAGTGCACTCAGGCTCTAGATCGCACTGTTAGGGCTCTTGCCGTCGAGTTGGTTGCCACTCGAGCACGTCTCTACGATGCTATGACGCAGTTGCTACCCGCTGTTCGTGCCTGGATACATCCGGAGCACATCCTTTATCCGAGCAGGACTCAAATGTATGCTGGTATTGATTGGCCTGCTGTTGGAGGTCACGCACCTCCACGTGGACCTCTTCTTACAGCTCGAGACCGGGTTCTGCATCAGAGTGCACATGGAGCACAGGATCCTTCCGCGACGAACACTCATCGTCCGCACGTGCAGCTACCCCGTTTCAGTGGATCTTCCCGACGTTGATGTAGCATTTGCTATATCTCGTGGTGTACTTCCTTACCGCGTGCCTGCACGCCGCCTACCTTATCTAGCTTTTGAGTTTACGCCATTATGCTATTCGCATGTACCCGACTTTGTGTATGGATCTGTATGTCTTAATTGACTACTGTTAAGTATCTAGTACACTGCTTAATTATTGTCGTGTTACATCATGCTTGTTGCTAAACACCCGCAACCGCTTTTACTGAACTACCCCTGTTGAAACTTAGCAGGATGGTTAGACCAGGTGGTCGTGGTCATGGTCGTGCCCCTGAACGCCCACCACCGCCAAATTATATGGCAGCTATGATGCAACAATTCAAGCTCAACCGTCAGTTCATGACTGGGATTATGGCTCAGTTCCCACATCTGAATAACCAGAACCAGAACCCTCCTTCAATAACTCTACCGAAATTTATGCGTCTTAACCCCACTCAGTTCCGCAACTCTGAGAAGCCACTGGATGCTGATGACTGGATTCGCGATATCACTCACGAGATGAAGTCTGCAAATGTCTCCCCTGCCAACTTTGTCGCCTTCGCGTCCTTTTTCTTAAAGGGTCCCGCTGCACAATGGTGGGACACCCACAAACGTACACTGCCTGCTGGGACAGTCGTTACTTGGCCTGAGTTCCAGACTGCTTTCCGTGCCCGATATATTCCTCAAGGAATTATGGACCGGATGAAAACCCAGTTCCGCAACCTCACTCAGGGTAATAAGACTGTTGAAGCTTATCAGCGGGAATTCCTTGACCTGTCCCGCTATGCTGAAGAAGACATCGCCACAGATGCCCGTAGACAAGAGAAGTTCCGCAATGGACTCCACCCAGACATCGAGCTTGCACTTGCTGCTCAAGACTTCAACGACTTTTCTAATCTTGTGAACAAGGCTATTCTGGTTGAGACCGCTCAGATGAAGCATAAGGACTCGCAGAAGCGCTATCGTGATGTTGGCTCATCTTCGGGCTTAACCCAGAAGCGAAAAACATATGGTCGTGGACACGCCTACAACATTGATATTGAACAAGTCCAGGATCAACCTGCCACCGAATTGGGTACCCTTCTCGTTAACTCAGTACCTGCTTCTGTTTTATTTAATTCAGCAGCATCACATTCATTCATCTCTGAAAAAATTTGCATTCATGCATGACCTTCATTATGAGGAAATGCATACTCCGTTAGTCATCCGGGCTAGTGAATTACCGTGCCCAAATAACTCCAAAATAAACGCTTTGAATGCGTGGGACGCTTCTCTGCTTGAGGGGATCGAAAACGTTCCAGCCGTTCGAGATTTTTCCGAACGTTTCCTCGGAAGAACTTCCAAGGATACCCCGATTTCTTTCAGTCTCCCTCTTAATTCTCGGGACGAGAATTCTTATTAGTGGAGGAGATTTGTAACACCCCCAGTGGTTTGCCACAGTAATCACCCTCGTTGATTATGCCATGTCATCATGATCAACAGTGCCTAAATATTAATTGAATCATATCTCATTTCCAAATTCAAATTCAAATGGAAATTCAAACTAAAAGTGAAAATAAAAGTTGTTCAAATTTGAAAACTAAATTGTTCATAATATTGTAAATAATCCAGAGACAATTCTAAAATTATATTCAACATATACTAAATAAATTAGGTGACTCTAACAACCACAAAACAGAGTTATTTAACCCTTATTCTCTTATTTAAAATCCAAATAAAATCACTTTGGCTCCAAACCATTTTTTAACAGTGGTAATTACTGCTTAGTATTTATTTTGGCAAGTCTCACATGTTACAAAAATCATTAAGTGGCCTAGCAAATTACAGAGTAAGAGAAAAGAAATAAAACAAAAAAGAATAAAAACAGAAACCCCCCCACTGGGCCTCGGCCCAGCTGGCCGCAACCAGCAGGCCACCAGGCCAACCGGCCGGCCCACCCCCGCTCCCCACCTTATCTCACATAACCCTAGCCACCACCCGCAGCAACCCCCACTCCCCCCTGCTTTCCCCCCCCCCCCCCTCCCCGATCTGGATCGGGGGCAGGCAACCGGTGCCCCCGGCGCCCCGCCACTCACCGCTCATTGCCGCTGCTGCCCCGACCCCGTCGCCTTCGGTCCTCGACGCCGCCCGTCGCCGGGGCCCGCCGCCGTCGCACCTCGCCCCGGAGCCGCCCTGCCGTGCCGTACCGCCCCGCCCCGCCTCCCCTTCCCCGACCGGCTCCACCACCGGACTCCGTCGAGCCTCGCCGACCCCCTGAACCCCTGCAACGCCTGTGAGGCTCCCCTTTGCCTCCCTCTCCCCTCCCGCGCTCGCTCGCCCTGTCCCCGCCCGCTGACCGTGCCCCGCTCGCGCCGACTCGCCTCGCTCCCGCATGCCCGCACCCATTTGCACGCGCGCACGCTCGCGCTCTCCGTGCACGCGCCAGCGCCAGCTCGCTCGCCTGCGTTGCTCTGCGCCACCGCAAATTGCTCTGCTGCCTCCGCTCCGTCCTTCCCGCTCTGCTGCTGCTCCACCGCGCCGCCCACAAGCTGCTGCCGCTGCCTCTATACTGCTGCTCTGTTCGCCTGCGCCGCCCGCTGCTCATGCACACGCCTCGCCGCGGCCCCGCTCACCCCCGTGGGCGTCCGCCGCCGCTCGTGGCCTTTCTGGCCGCGCCGCCGTGCGCCCGTGCCGCTGTGGCCCCTATGGGCCACTGACGAATGGGCTGATGCCCCTTGACCCTATGACACGCGGGGCCCGCCCCTGAAACGTTTAATAAAAAAGGATTTATTTAAAAAGAAATAAAAGAAATAAAATAAATAAAATAAATAAATAATAATTAATTAATTAAGTTAATTAACTCTGTTTAAGTTAATCTAATTAATTAGTTAGTTTAATTAAACAGTAATTAACTAACTAAACCCTAATTAAACTAAACTGACACTGACAGGTGGGACCCATGCGTCAATTTGACTAGGTCAACTCCACTGTTGACTGCTGACGTCATCATGATGACGTCAGCATACACTGTTTCGGATAATGTTGATTTAAATAAATAATTAAATTCCAGGAATTGCTAAAATCTTTAGAAAATCTTATAAAATAATCCGTAGCTCAGATCGAAAAACTTTGTACATGAAAGTTGCTCAGAACAACGAGACGAATCCGAATTCGCGGTCCGTTCGTCCGTCACACATCCCTATCTATCCGAACATGGAACCGTTCCCCTCCGGTCATCTGTCTGACAAATGTCCGGAACCGGGAAAACATTCCCGGATGGATTCCCCCTTCCTCGGTGACGTGTAGCCATACGTTAGGACACACCCGGCACTGCGTATTGTCATGTCATACTCTTGTTTGCTTTATATTTACTGTTACTTCCCCCTCTTCTCTCTCGGTAGACCCCGACACCGACGTCGTCCCCGAGGCCGACGCAGCTCCGGAGCCCGAAGACACCATTGACAACCTTGCCCTTGCCGCCGAGCAACCAGGCAAGCCTCCCCCTTTGATCATCCCGATATCGCCCATTCTAATTTCTCATGCTTGCATTAGAATTGCTGCTGCTACTGCTTTACCTATTCTGATGCATAGCCTGTTTATTGTAACCTGCTGTTGATAATTACCTGCATATCCTAAACTGCTTAGTATAGGCTGGGTAGAGACCTATTAGTGACCCCGCTAGTCCCGACTGCCCCGCTGGATTATCCGAAGACCCGATCAACGGGATTGAAGACCAGGCCCCGACACCGCACATCACCCCCCCTTAGCTGTAACGACACTGCAACGTTACTATCGAGTGCCGAGGGTGAAACCTCTTGTAGCACTTCTGATGATAACTCTGTAGAGTAGCTATTCGGTCGTGGTCATCGAGGGTGATTCCTCCTTCTCCACTTCTGATACGACCCTATCGTGCAACACATCAAGTGTGAACCCAGCGAGGGTGATTCCTCCGAGTTCACCTTGACGGATATATCGGGTAGGAATCCAACGAGGGTGATACCTCGGATTCCCCCTGATGTTATGGACACACGGATACTTGGACTGTACTATTATTACTTGGAAAGGCGGGTCGACCCTGAGGGGTACCCGCGTGTGATGTGAAGATGGGTTGCCTGTATGGTGCCCGAGTGATGAATACGAGGCGTGGCCGGGTATTCTTGGCCCTTGTCGCAAGTCCTCGAGACGGGGCGACGGGGTCGCATCTTTCGTGAGTCTCTGCTCGTTACCGCAGCCCCAAGGTACTAACGGTTTGGATATTTGATTCGAGTGGGCCTTTGGCCCAATAGCACTAACCATCACGTGGGCATAGTATGGGCGTTCTGCATCGTAGCATCAGCCGAAAGCTCTGTCAGACGTCCAGTTCAGCATGGCGGCACGGTCGGATCGTGTCGGCCACCCGAGGCGATGCTGGTATCCACCCTGTGCGCAACGACCCGGAGGGTGAGGGGCGATGGCCAAGACCCCCTTGCGCTTAGGATGTAGACCGGCGGGGACCTCTCTGCTGAGTTGTAGGTAGGGTTGCGGTGTGTCGTTTGGCCGAGGCCGGGCATGACCCGGAAAAGTGTGTCCAGCCGGAGTTAAGAGAGCGTGGTGGGTAAGTTGGTGCACCCCTGCAGGGAAGAACTAATCTATGCATAGCCGGATCCTCGGTAATGGACACTCGGAGTTGTATCTTGATTGATACAATTAGAACTGGATACTTGGATACTATGGCTCTGGGATTGCTTCTCGCAGGGAGTCGAGAAGGGATCTCAGGACGAGGTCCATGACTGTATGGCTCTCGGATTGCTTTCTCGCAGGGAGTCGAGAAAGGATCTCTGGGTGAGGTTGAGACTTAATGATACTGCTACATTATATTGTACTGTTCTACTCTCTTCTATTGCTGCAAGACCGCTGAAGATGCTAGTCTTCGATAGGACTAGGCCTTCCTCTCTATTCTGGCATTTCTGCAGCCCAGTCCACATATACAGCCTTCCTTTGATAATGTTGCATATGTAGTGTAGATCCTTGCTTGCTGAGTACTTCTGAGTACTCACGGTTGCTTTGCTTTCTTTTCCCCCATATCAGTTTGTCGTGACCAGATGACGGAGCCCCTGAGACAGCCGCCCCTGCCGACGATCGCTACTACTACCCCGAGGGTGGTTACTACTACGAGTTGACTGACGACCAGGAGTAGGTTCGGAGGGTCCCAGGCAGGAGGCTTGCGCCTTTCGATCATAGTGTTTTATTTTGCCCCGCCTTTCTAAAGGCCTTTCTGTTTCTCTTTTAATATCTGTACTCAGATATCTGATGCTTCCGCTGACGCTTGTATGCCATCGATCTATGTATTCGAGCCCTCGAGGCCCTGGCTTGTAATATAAAGCTTGTATGACTTTATTTATGTTTTAGAGTTGTGTTGTGATATCTTCCCGTGAGTCCTTAGGCTTGGTCGTGTGCATTTGCGTGTATGATTAGTGCACGATTGAGCCGGGGGCGTCATAGGTTAGACATATCATTCGTAGTGGTTGCAATATTCTTGATGATAGCATTAGATGGTTAAGCATTAGAGTCAGCATTGCAATGTTCTAGGCATTTTAAGTAAAGAGGCACAAAGTCATCAGGAAGCTGTTCAGATTGCTCGGTGAAGAGAGGAGCTTTTTCTTTTGCAAGCTCGTTATGAGACTCTTTCAGTGACTCGAGTTCATGATTCCTATTAAGGAGTTCATCTGATAAACTCTCGTATTCGACTGTAAGGGAATCATATCGATTGGAAAGATCATCAATAGTTGAAGAAAAAACATTATGCTCTTCGATCAACTTTTGATTCTTCTCCATCTCTTCGACCAGTAATCCTTTGATCTTCCTAAGATTGTTCTCAATTTTCTCAAGCTCAACTTGTTGAGATTTAGCAATCTTAACCAGTTTGGCATAGGCAAGATATTCAGGAGAATATTCATTCATATATTTTTGGTGTTTTGCTGATACCTGGTCCTTAGAGGTTTTTGCCATGAGATAGAAAGCGATAGATTCATCATCGCTTGAGGCATTGTCATCAGTGTCTGATTTGAGAGATTTCTCAGATGATTCACATGCCACGAAAGCATTGCTTCTCCCTATCCTTCTGTGAAGCTCTTCATCTTCTGAATCTGATTTGGAAGTTTCATCTTCAGATTCCAAGTTCATGTCAGCACAAGCTCTGTTCAGCTGTGATATTCTCTTCATATTGGATTCGATGGTTGCTCTGGCTTTCACGTCAGTGACTGGTCTCGTCGAAGAAGATGAGGGAGATTCATTTTTCTTCGAGATCTTAGTATGACGATCCATTCAAGTGAATCCATTTCTGTGAAGATACATCCATCTGTTACTTGGTTTTCTATCCCAGCAAGGAAAGTCTGCTATGAGGTGACCGAATTGTTTACACTTAAAGCACTTCATTTCTTTCGGAGGTAATTTTCTCGAAGATTCAGGCAAGTCAAATTTGTCATCATTTGTGAGACACAAATTATGTCTTCTGAGATCACTTAGCCTTTCTGTGAGCATTTCCAATTCCCTTGTGATGGTGTGTTGATTTTCAACATCTTCTTCTTGTGAACTGCCATAATGTGAGAGAATTTCCCCTTCACTTTCCGAAGAAGATTCTTGATCTGCATTTTCAAGTTCCATCTTTTCTTCGTGAATTGACAACAGCATCATGACCTTGATGTAGTGAAGTTATTCATAGTCTGGTCTTTGCTTGATTTCTGCTACGATTGGATCGAAGGTTGCATCAAGAGCACTCAGTAGCTTGTTGACTACATCTCTATTGGTGATATCTGTAACTCCTCGTTGATGAAGTCTTTCAACAATATTTGTCAATCGATCAGTGAGTTCCATGGCACTTTCCTTACGAAGACTTCTGAAACCAGCAAACGTGGCACAAAGCATTTCAGTGTGAGAGTCTGTTCTGGTAATGAATTCTTCATGAACATTTTTTATGGCATCCCAGAGTTGCTTTGTAGTGTCAAATTTTCGGAACCGAATGAAAATGTCTTTTGAGATGGCTTGAGCATTTAACCGCAGTATAGCTTTGTCATTAGAAGTTGGAGCATCAGGGTGCTGAATGATGTATCCATTTTCAACAATCTGCCAGAGATCTATGTTGATGGCTTGAAGTCTTATTCTCATTCTTTCTTTCGAGTAGATATAGTCATTTCCATCAAATATAGGAAATCTTGCAGAGTGCGAGGATCTACCTGCATACGACATACTCAAAACTCCAAGGACGTTAGACCTTTAATAAACAGAGATAGGGAGTACCTGCTCTGATACCAATTATTGGGACCGAGAGTATATCGGCCAGAGGGGGTGAATGGGAGATTCAAAAATTCTTGCGAATGTTTTGAACTGATCCCAAACACAGCAGCGGAAATAAGGTTCGGTAGAGCAGAAATTAAACAAGCAAGCTATTGAGGAATGATGCGGCTTGAACTACATCGGTATTTCCCCAAAGAGGAAGGGATGATGCAGCATAGCTACGGTAGGTATTTCCCTCAGTGATGAGACCAAGGTTATCAAACCAGTAGGAGAACCACGCAACACTACGTGAACGGCACCTGCGCACAAAGAACAAATACTTGCAACCCGACGTAAAAGAGAGGTTGTCAATCCCTCCCGGGTAAAAAGGTAGATAAATTTGTAGTAGATCGGATAAATAGATCTCGCGGGAACGCGAGATAAAATAAATAACAATAAATTGCAGCAAGATATTTTTGGGTTTTTGGATTAATAGATCTGAAAATATAAGCAAATAAAAATACATCTCGATGGCAAATATGATAAAGAAGAGACCCGGGGGGCGTAGATTTCACTAGTGGCTTCTCTCGAGAAAAATAGCATACGGTGGGTAAACAAATTACTGTTGGGCAATTGATAGAACTTCAAATAATTATGACGATATCCAGGCAATGATCATTATATAGGCATCATGTCCAAGATTAGTAGACCGACTCCTGCCTGCATCTACTACTATTACTCCACCCATCGACCGCTATCCAGCATGCATCTAGTGTATTAAGTTCATGGGAAAACGGAGTAATGCAATAAGAACAATGACATGATGTAGACAAGATCTATTCATGTAGGAATAGACCCCATCTTGTTATTCTTAATAGCAACGATACATACGTGTCATTTCCCCTTCTGTCACTGGGATTGAGCATCGTAAGATCGAACCCATCACAAAGCACCTCTTCCCATGGCAAGAAAAATCGATCTAGTCAGCCTAACTAAACCAAAGATTCGAAGAAGAAATACGAGGCTATAAGTAATCATGCATATAAGAGATCAAAAGACTCAAATAACTTTCATGGATAAAAACATAGATCTGATCATAAACTCAAAGTTCATCGGATCTCAACAAACACACCGCAAAAAGAGTTACATCAAATAGATCTCCAAGAGACCATTGTATTGAGGATCAAAAGAGAGAGAGAAAGCCATCTAGCTACTAACTACGGACCCGTAGGTCTACAATAAACTACTCACGCATCATCGGAGAGGCACCAATGAGGATGATGAACCCCTCCGTGATGGTGTCTAGATTGGATCTGTGGTTTCTTGAACTTGCGGCGGCTGGAATTGTTTTTCGTCGACTCCCCTAGGGTTTTTGGACGTCCAGGGTATTTATAGAGCAAAGAGGCGGTGCGGGAGGCGGCCGAGGTGGGCACAACCCACCTGGGCGCGCCTGGGTCCCCAGGCGCGCCCTGGTGGGTTGTGCTCCCCTCGGAGCCCCCCTCTGGTACTTCTTTGGCCCAACAGGTGTCTTCTGGTCCAGAAAAAATCACCAAAAAGTTTCGTTGCGTTTGGACTCCGTTTGGTATTGATTTTCTGTGAAGTAAAAAACAAGCAAAAAACAGCAACTGGCATTGGGCACTATGTCAATAGGTTAGTCCCAAAAAATGATATAAAGTTGCTATAAAATGATTGTAAAACATCCAAGATTGATAATATAATAGCATGGAACAATAAAAAATTATAGATACGTTGAAGACGTATCAAGGAACATATTCATCAAGATATGAAGCAATAATGGTTCGAGCATAGGATATCACAGGCTTGACGATGAAGATGGTAATGCAATATGCTAACAGATATAGGAACATGTCGTAGACGAGAAATGAGATACAATAGTGAACACGACAAAGAATTATGACACGGTGAATGATAACGATACAGAGCGAACAAAATGTGTATGACTGGAATAGCTACACAGAATGGAGAGAAAGCAATAGGGTGAGTAACGAATGATAACAGCTGGGGATGACAGAAATGAAAGATACGAACGATATGCCTCAAACAAAGATGGATTAGATAAACTATCGTCACAGAGCACGAGAGTAAACTGCTGAATATAATGCAGTAATGTAGAGTGAACCAGTGGTGCTCGATGGCGACAGTTGGATTTGGTAGACCAGTTCGCCCTTCTGCCAAAGGACTATGTTTGGTTGGAGGGGTTGTGATTTAACACAGAAGGTAAACTCTCTTCGCCCAATTCTCCTTCAACTCAGAGCTGATCAGACTCTAGTTGATTTCACTCGTGGTAGATACTTGTCGGCGATCTCCAAACCTTCGGTCGACCTTCGCGAACCACAATTACTCTTGGTTGCTGAAGATCTTGCTCGGTGAAGACAACAACTCTTCAACACTCGAGCCGACACCTATCCGTCTAGAGAGTGCGCAGCTCTTAAGAGTAATAGGTACAAGAACTCTAAACTCAGAGCTACTGTGATGCACTACCACTGTCTAAGTTTTGGGCTCTTGATTTTTCTATCGGTGGATCTTAAACTCAAATCACTCAGAGAGGGGATGTTCAGCCAATCTTCTCAGAAATCTTAAGCGGAGCAGCCAACGGACAACGTTGGAGCGGGGTGGCTATTTATAGCCGCAGCCTTCCCTGAAGGAAAATGACCAAATTGGACATGTGGAGCAGCCAATGGCCGAACGACACGAGTCCAACGGTCGGAAATTGAGCACAACGGTAACATTACTTGCGGAGCAAGTAAAGCTAACTCCTCAGTCCGAATGATATCTCCTACAGCACAAAGAACATCGTCTACTGCTGCTAGGTAATCATTCGGAGCAAAAAGAGATTTATCTTTCATCTTTCATAGGTTTTGGGCTAAGCATCACATCGGATCTAAGCTTCGAGAACCTATACCCCTCTTAATAGTACAGAGGTCCTATGACTCAAATAAATGAAAGAAGAACAACGAAATGAATGCTACGTCCTCACTTTGTCTTTGACTTCCACTGTTGCAGTCAATTTCTTCGGAAAACACCTCCGAACCAATTGCTTTGCTTCAGCAATAAATTTTTAGGGGTTAACTCCTTCACATCAATCTTCTCGTCTACATGTCTTCAACAGACGTAGCTCATTCTTCTCTGCAACGCAGATATTCTTCGATGAAGTTCCTCGAACTTGGCACCGGAGACAGCATTCTCTTCGGTTCTGCATGGACTATTTCTCTCTGTGTGCACTAGCAAACAAATCAGTCCATGCCTATTTTTGTCAATAATCTCCAAAACACAAGAGGGCAAATATTGCACCAACAGGGTTCCCGATCATTTTTTGCAGTTTGATCATGGCAGGATCACAGGAAGAGCTTGGATCATAGGAGCATGGGTTGGAAGACAAGTCGCCTCCCAGAGCGGCTCAACCTACAGGGTGAAGAGATAAATGAACTAGTCTAGGAAGACGAATTGGATGTAGAGACGATCAAACATAAGTGGCTCAAGTTGGGTTGTCTTCTAATGATGAAAAGCTTCAACCATAGTGCCCTGATTGCTAAAATGAGGGCTACTTGGAACCCAACTCAAGCTGTGGTATGGAAGAAAATTAACTCAATCTGTTCTCAATCCAGTTCAACTACCTAGGTGATTGGAACAAGGCGAAGCGGTGCATGGAATTTTCGCGGTTATGCGATGATTTTAACACAGTGTGATAGCTTGTCAAACCTTGAGAAGGTTAAATTGGAAAAACACGAGACTTGGTGCCAAATTCATAAATTGCCCGATGGGGGTATGAAGAAGTCAAACTTTTCTGGAGACCCTACAAGAAAGAGATAGGGAGGACTAGGAGGTGCGGGTAACCTTGTCTAAAGAATTTGTTGGTGAATTTATCTGAGTCTGAGTTAAGTTGGATGTAAGCAACAGATTGACAAGGTTTGTTGGTATAACAAAGGATCGCTCGACAGAGATATGTCAAGGAAATTTTGAAAAACATCCAACTTTCTGCCAAGCATGTGGAATTATGGGTCATTGACATGAGGAGTGCGGAACCGGAGAACGTGATGAATCCAAGTTTGAATGGGTCCCTTTTATCCTAGCTCCTAGAAGGGGTAGAGGAGGAGGTCGTGGTAATAGAGTAGGCCATGGGGCTAATGAAGATGATATTACATCGACAGAGGTAGAGGTGGAGGCGGTGGAGGCCCGGGAGGAGGTCGTGGGTGTAATGATGGCAGTATGGCCCCTAACAGCTGGTGCAACAACTATGTTTACCAGAAAGGTTCGTATGACGGGGAAACAATAGATGGAGGGTATACATGCCTTAGCAATGTCAGTCTAAGCTAGGACATGCGGATGCATGAGGGTAATGAGAATATCATGGGCAAGCAATTAACGAATGATTCTCTGGTTGCAAAGTATGGAGCACCATCTGATGGTGGTGCAAGCACAGCTCTTGTCGTTGTGGCACCTGGGCTGACGAATTAGGAGGGCACATCAAAGGTGCTTACAGTTGCTGATAGAACTGAGGGTAGCCAGGCTGGACAAGATGGCTCAATTAACACAACAGATGGACAAGAAAAACACCAAGGACCTCAAAGAACAATAGGTAGCAGAGAATATGAGAGAATGATATTGCGAAAAACCTTAATGATAAGATATTGGCGGCCTCCGTATCGGAGGCTAGCTAAGAGTCACGAAAATTATAAGCTGGAAGTGTTGTGGTCTCATCGGAGGCCCAACAGTACGCTCGCTTCTGGATATTCTGAGGCGGCACAACCCATATGTGTTTTTATGTCTGAAATACACATGGATGACCCAAAGGTAGAAAGTTTGATGCAAAACTTCAAGATGGATCACAAAGTTGGTGGCTCCTAGTGATGGGACAGGCAGGGGTCTGATGTTAGTCTGGAAGAAGAATGTGAGGATCTACTCCCAGCTAACTCGAATTAGCGGAGAAACTTTGTTGCCCACTCGTTTAGTGAGGAGGCCGTGGAGGATAGTGTATGTGTTGCATGGGATAAGGCCATGCATAGTGGGTTGCACCTAAAATGAAAGAGAAGTTGGGTTTAGTCCATGAAGAGACCCACTTTTTGGTATAGAAAAGTGCTCAAAGGGCCAAGATCCTGAATCAGAAAGGTCCAGCGTGAGTTTGAACGCCTGGCATGAAAACCGGCTAAAGTGAGCAACCATATGAAACAAAAAGAAGGTTGTTCGGATAGAAAATATGCTAGAGCAAGAGGAAATCTTTTGGGCGTGGCGAGGGAGATCCAATTGGCTCCATCATGAGGACCGAAACATGGCATTTTCTCATAATTTTGCCTCGAGTACCCTATACTCGAGGCAAAAGTTAATGGGGAGCAAACTGCAGAACGCCCGAACTCGTGGACTGAGGCAGCGAGATCCTTTATCACCTTGCATTTTCCTTATTTGTTCTGAAGACCCTTATAGTATGTTATTACATGATAAGGGGATTGGAGGCCTTGGAGGTGTGAAAGTATGCAGAAATGATTCCTCTGTATCTGACCTTCCTTTTCTAGATGAATCATTAATATTGATGAACGCTTAATGAACGCAGACCCCAAAAATGCGAATACTCTGGAAAAAAACTACTCGATACACATTGTCGGGGCTGAGTCTGATTATGGCCTTGTGATTGAGCAGTCAAAGGTCCATACAAATTTAGTGGTGCACAAGCAGATGTGGTTAGCTTGCTCGGGAGTTCGGAGAGGTCCGATTCTCTTCATGCATCAGAGATGCAAATCAAGTGGCAGATGCATTGGCCAAAAAAGCTTACATTTTGAAGAATTCCTCTTTTGGAAAATGTGCCACCTGATTTCATTTCATCTTTTGTAATGACATTGCTATTATCTGAGGAATGAAATCTGTATCCTGCCAAAAAAAATTGATCGCAAATAAAAGAAGTTGAACATGTTAGATATGTACTCACTTCTTCCAAAAAGCCCCTCCGGCGAAGGTAATATTGGGCTAGTCATAGTGAGAGTAATATAAGTAGTAACATGCGAGCCACATAAACAGAAAAGATGATGTGGCAAGTAATTAAATAGAAGAGTGACAAATAGAGTAACATAATATGTTACTATCACATACTAGCGTTTTCAATGAGAATTGAGTCTATAAATCAATAAATGAAGGTCTCTATGTTATTACGCCTACGACACTACCAGGATAATAATATAGTTGTTACTCCGCACTACGAGAGTGGTGATTTCGTTCACTCGAAAGATAGCGATGCAAGTGTGAGTGCGGATATTAATTAAACTATGAAAGGCTCAACAATGAGATGCGCCTGCGGCTATATTTAGCATTACCACGTTAATTGACCTGTGACGGCCCTGCACCCCACAAAAAATGGCGCGACGGCGCGCATGTGCCGACCAACCCAAGAGAGGAACGGGCGCATAAAGAAAAAAAAACAGCCGCTCTCGCGTTCCGTTTTCAAGTCGGCCTTTGTTTGGAGCGTGCGGTTCCCCTCGAACCTCCGTTCCAAACAGGCCGGCCGTCCGCGCGGCCGAGCGATGGAGCCGTCGACGCCGCCGGCCGACACCCACGACCTCTGGGGGATAGAGGACGAGCACCCGTCCACTGAGCGGGTGTTCGAGGGGGAGTCCGTCCCGTCGCGGTCGGAGACGATCACGGTGCGGTCCGTGGCGGTGAGCATCGTGCTCGGGTGCACGCTCAGCGTCGTGGCCATGAAGCTGGCCCTCACCTCCGGCTTCGCGCCCTCGCTCGCCATGCCCGCCGGCCTCCTGGGGTTCTTCCTCCCGCGCCTGTGGATGCGGCTGATGGACAGCTGCGAGGCGTCCCAGCTGCCCTTCACCCGCCAGGAGAACACCGTCATCCAGACGTGCGTCGTCGCCTGCACCAGCATCGCCTACAGCGGTACGTACGCGGTGCGCTCTGAGCATGCATGTACATTCGCAATGGTTGGTGGGCTGACTGATCATGTGTATGTGCAGGTGGGTTTGGGTCGTACATTCTGGGGATGAGCAAGCACTCGGCGGAGGGCGGCGGCGGGAGCGACGGCCTGAACGTGGAGGAGCCGGACATCGGCCGGATGATCGTCTTCCTCCTCCTCACCAGCTTCGCCGGCATGTTCGCCATCATGCCGTTCAGGAACAGCCTCATCGTCCACCGCCGGTTGACGTTCCCCAGCGGCACGGCCACGGCGCACCTGATCAACACCATGCACACTCCCCAGGGCGCCAAGCAAGCCAGCCAGCAAGTGGCGATGTTGTTGAAGACCTTATTTGGGACCGTTGCATGGTCGATCTTCGAGTGGTTCTTCGCCGGCCGCAAGGGCTGTGGCTTCCAGGCGTTCCCGATGTTTGGCCTCAGCGCTTTCCGACGAGGGTTCTACTTCGATTTCTCCATGACCAACGTCGGCGTCGGGATGTTCTGCCCGTATAAGATCACCATCTCGATGCTCGCGGGATCCTTGATCTCGTGGGGGCTCATCTGGCCGTACATCCAGACGAAGGAGGGGGACTGGTACCCGCGGGGCCTCGACGGCGACAACATCAGCGGCATCAATGCCTACCGGGTGTTCATCGGGGTATCCATGATCCTCGCCGACGGGCTCCTACACATGCTCTGCATCCTGGTTCGGACGCTCTACACCATGTACAAGCAACAGGAGAACCAGCAGCCGAGTCCGAGCAGCAACGGGCAGCCGTTCCGGTGCCTTAGCGTCGCCCTCGACCGGACGGCGTCCAGCTTCGACGACCGCCGGAGGACGCAGGTGTTCCTCCGGGACCGGATCCCCGCCATGGCGCCCGTCGTCGGGTACGTGGTCCTGTCGGTCATCTCCACCCTCGTCATACCGCAGCTCTACACCCAGCTGAGGTACCACCACGTGGCCTTCGCCTACATCATCGCGCCGGTGTTCGCCTTCTGCAACGCCTACGGCAACGGCATCACGGACATGAACATCGCGACCACCTACGGGAAGGTCTCGATACTCATCTTCGGCTCGTGGGTGGGGCTCAAGGACGGCGGCGTGGTGGCCGGGCTGGCCGCCTGCGCCATCATCGTGTCCAACGTGTCCACCGCGTCCGACCTGATGCAGGACCACAAGACGGGCTACATCACCCTCACCTCGCCGCACACCATCACCATCTGCCAGGTCGCCGGCACGGCGCTCGGCTGCGTGGTGAACCCCGTCATCTTCTCGATCTTCTACAGCGTGTACAACAGCGGCGCCCACGACGACAGCAACAGCATCGGCCCGTACGCCAAGGTGTACCGGGGGATCGCCATGCTCGGCATGACCGAGAAAAACGGGCTGCCCAAGCACACGATGCTGCTCTGCAAGATCTTCCTGGCGCTGGCGCTGTCCATCAGCGTGCTCCGGGAGGTGTCGACGCACAAGAGGTGGCGCGTCCTGAGGTACATCCCGAGCACCATCGGCATGGCCGTGGCCTTCTTCGTGCCGCCCACGATCCCCGTGGGCATGGCGCTGGGCAGCGCCGTGATCTACCTGTGGGGGAGGTCCGACCGAGATGGCATGCGGCTCATGTCGCCGGCGGCGGCGTGCGGGCTGATCTGCGGGGACGGGTTCGGGTCGCTGCTGTCGTCGGTGCTCACGCTGCTCAAGGCCACCCCGCCGATCTGCATCATGTTCGTGGCTCGAGGAGTGAACCAGAGCCTTGACGCTTTCCTAGCAGCAAAAGGCATGCCATCGTAGTTACGGGGATTCGACGTGCGTGTTGTATTGTGGTTAAACGCAAGTTTGATCACATCGTGGGTATCCTGTATATATCACCTAAAACACGCATGATGAGGTTTAAAATAGGGAATGATATATAGAACTAACGTCGGTTTTTTAAGGTTTTGGAACGAACGTCTAGTAGCCGTGCGATGGCGAACATGGATCTTGGAGCAAGGCTGGTAGCCATGTCACATTCCTGGAACCGTTCGCACCCGATGAGAACAGCCCGAACGTTGTTCTTTAACCCAGCACCTCTCAAGCACTAGCGGGTCAGTTGAGGGAGAGAGGATAGAAGGCCACAACCATGGTAGGGGTTGCGGCAGCGTGGGGGTGTTGAGCTCGCAGCGGCGTGCGGCGGGTGCTGCGCGAAGTTCAGGCGGCTGCTCCACGCCTCGCATTCAAGAATACCTGCCTCCGCCGCGCTCCGCGGAGGAGGAGGCCATGGTGCTTCCCGATCCGCAACGGTGCTTCTCGATCCATCAAGGGATCGCCGGGAGAGGGGCCCTCCATGTGGTTTTGCACCAAGGTCGGCCGCCGCGGATGCCATTCTCCTCCTCATACTCATACTCTACTCCACAACGTCCATGGTGCTCGCTCCAGACGGTACCGCCTCCCCCGGTCCCAATCCCACCCAAAGTCAAATCTCCAGGACTGATGTGTTTGCTCCTGCTCTAGTTTTTGCAGGTGAGGTGTTGTTTGCGGCTCTACCTAGCCTTCAATGCCACGGTTGGGCGGAGGTTGGGCAGCTGGCTCCTCGTCTCGCCACATCGACGCCGCCGTCGCGGGTGACATCGGGCCTCTTCGCCTTCTCCTCGTATGCCGCGGATGTGCTCCTCGATCGACCTTGCTACTGAGCCAAGGAACCACGAGCTGCTCATCCCTTAGGATTCCTAAATGATAAGTGTCACAACTCAGGTGTGTGGCTCTTCGTCCCTGACGATTTTCAATGGCAATTCCAGTCACGCAAGGATGGCAAATTCCAGTGACACACGGTAAGTTTCTGTCAAAAATAAAATGGAGCACAAAAGTTGACATGCTTGCCAACTAAAGTTGCCATCCTCACGTAACTAAACTTGCCACTGAAAATGTTCGTAGTTGCACCTGACTTTGACACTTATCAGGGTCCTAGGATTTTCTTCCCCTTCTCGCTCCCTCCATACCTCTTTCTTCCTATGTGTTTGTGCTCCCTGTTGCTGCATGCTCACGGCTCTATGGCCATGGTGATCATTTTTTGGTCCTTGGTAGGTCTCCATGTAAATTAAGATGGAATCTTATGCAGTCCATAGCAATTTCAAAATTTTGAAACCTTAAAGCTTGGGTTGACCTTTTTGTGTAATTTAAGATGTGATGTCTTGTTGTCAACACATTTTTACATGGCAAATTTTTGAAAATAATCGTTGTGGTGGTCAATTGGCAAAAATATGCAAAAAAAATTGTACTATGAGCCAAACATGGCGGCTCGTCCCTACAGAAGAAGAAGCCTTGTCTAAACTATGAGCTTCATTATTACTAGCTCTACCTTCATGTGCTAAAGAGACACTCTCCAAATAGTTTTGCTTGATGATGAACTCCCTGACAATGGCACCGTAGGCACAAGGATTCTCTTCTCTGACGTTCCTCACCACCTCAGAACAATCTGTAGCCACATGGACCTTCGAAAGATTCAAATCAAATGCCAAGGATAAAGCCTCACTATATGCCCACTTCCAGACTTGCTGGGCCCATTAGTCCATTGACCTCCATAGCCGAGGTTCTAAGAAATTCTCATGTATCATCACGGCACACGACACTTGCCAATGCTTCCAAACTTGTTGGGCCCGTTAGTTCATTGATCAGATTTCACGGCTGTCGGATGTCGAATAGTAGCGTAAGGAAACATAGAGCTCCACTCGTTCCATGCTAGGACCTGGTCCGGTCGGACCTTCACTAGTAGAAAAATGACTTTACGTGAGCCCCATTATTCCCGGTTTGGAAATGGACCGGTACTAATGTGACCATTAGTGCCGGTTCCAACGGCTAGGGGGGCGGGCATCATTAGTCCCGGTTCGTGTTGAACCTCTAGTACCGGTTCGTGACACGAACCGGGACTAAAGGGGTGGTGGCAGGCTGGTATCAGGCTGGGGCCCCACTAGCACCTTTAGTCCCGGTTCGTGACACAAACTGGGACTAGAGGCTAACCTTTAGTCCCGGTTTGTGTCACGAACCGGGACTAAAGATGCACTATATAAACCCTTCGTCGAGCCCGAGCTCTCTGTTCTTCCCCTTTCCTCTCCTCTCTGTTCTTCCCCTCTTGCTCGAGCTCATCCTCCATTTTTGCAAAAATTTGTCAAGGTTTGAAGGCACTCCATCCATCCAAGTGTTCACAAAGGTTAGCAACTTTGTCCTTTCATCTCTCATTGCTAGATTAGCTCTTGCAATGCTCTATAAGTATAGTGATTTATGGGTTTTAGTTTGAGAGTATTTATATGTAGTAGTTTATTTGATTTATATGCAATTTGAGCTCAAATTAAATTCTTAGTTTGCATGTGTAGGTGTGGTTTACTTAGTGTCTTCCCGTCCCCGTCCTAACCACCGTCGATCGCCCGCACCGTCCCATCGCCGGCACCACCTTGGTGAGCCTCTTGTTCTTATCTTTTTTATTAAAAAAAATCATGTTTGTGTGATTTAGATAGTTACTTGTATAATTTTCTTACCCGTACGTTGTTTGTTATACATAGTGGCATGGTTTTGATATCCGTCCCCGTCGGCCCTCGTCCAGTTTATGATTCGGATGTGGTATATTCTCTTTTATAACTATTTGTTGCATTTCGTGTTTATGATAAATTATGCCCATCAAGTTGACATAGATATTTTTATCTAGGAGGTATGTGAACCGGAAATTCCAACCGAACCTCTTGTCAAGAGGTTAAATTTAGTTGAAAAAGAAAACAATTACTTGAAGGAAAAATTGAAAAGAATTGAGGAGGAGAAAATGGAATTGGAGTTGCATGTTGCCGATGTCGTCGATGATCACAAGATCAAGATGGATAAAATGCGCTTGAAGATTAGAAAGTATGCCATTGATAGTGAGGCTTGGTATCACTATGCTGTTGGATCAATGGTTACCTTAGTTGCGGTCTTGATCGCATTTGTTGTTGCATTTAAATGCTTTAGCTAGAGAGTTTGTATGTTGTTTTATGAGAATAAGTGTGTATGAACTTGTATTAATTTGGTCTTTTCGGTGTTGTGTAATGAAGATGAGCCGGCAATGGATGTACGATGACCGATGCTCTCCCCAGTTCATTAATGGCGTGCATACTTTTCTGCTTGCGGCTGAGGCAAACAAGCGGGCGGATGGTTTTATGTGTTGTCCATGTGCTAACTGTAAGAATGATCGAAATTACTCTAACGCAAGAACCATTCACGTCCACCTGTTTGAGTCCGGTTTCATGTCCGGCTATAACTGTTGGACCAAACACGGAGAAAGAGGGGTCCTAATGGAAGAGAATGAAGAAGAAGAGGATGACGACAGCTATTCTGGCCATGGGTTCCTTGAATACGATGGTACAACAACAATGGGGGAAGAAGCTGAGCCGGCAATGTGGGAAGAAGCTAAAGAAGAGGCATCAGATGAGCCCGCTGATGATCTTGGTCGGGCCATTGCCAATGCAAAGAGAAACTGCGCAAGTGAAAAGGAGAGGCTGAAGTTACAGCGCATGTTAGAGGATCACAAGAAATTGTTGTACCCAAATTGCGAAGCTGACAAAAAAAGCTGGGCACCACACTGGAATTGCTGCAATGAAAGGCAGAGAATGGTGTATCTAACAAGGGATTTGAAAAGTTGCTGATAATGTTAAAGAAGATGCTTTCAAAGGACAACGAATTGCCCGACAGTATGTACGAAGCAAAAAAGGCTGTCTGCCCTCTAGGATTAGAGGTGCAGAAGATACATGCATGCCCTAATGACTGCATCCTCTACCGCGGTGAGTACGAGGATTTGAATGCATGCCCGGTATGCGGTGCAATGCGCTATAAGATCAGCCGCGATGACCCTGGTGATGTTGATGGCGAGCGCCCCAGGAAGAAAATTCCTGCCAAGGTGATGTGGTATGCTCCTATAATACCACGGTTGAAACGTTTGTTTCAAAACAAAAAGCATGCCAAGTTGATGCGATGGCACAAAGAAGACCGTAAGAAAGACGGGAAGCTGAGAGTACCCGCTGACGGGTCGTAGTGGAGAAAAATCGAGAGAAAGTGGGAGGACTTTGCAGATGACGCAAGGAACGTATGGTTTGGTCTAAGCGCAGATGGCATTAATCCTTTTGGAGAGCAGAGCAGCAATCATAGCACCTGGCCTGTGACTCTGTGTATGTATAACCTTCCTCCTTGGTTGTGCATGAAGCGAAAGTTCATTATGATGCCAGTGCTCATCCAAGGCCCTAAGCAACCCGGCAACGACATTGATGTGTACCTAAGGCCATTAGTTGAAGAACTCTTACAACTGTGGAATGAAAAAGGTGTACGTGCGTGGGATGAGCACAATCAGGAGGAATTTGACCTACATGCGTTGCTGTTTGTGACCATCAATGATTGGCCTGCTCTCAGTAACCTTGCAGGACAGACAAACAAGGGATACCGCGCATGCACGCACTGTTTAGATGATACCGACAGTATATATTTGGATAATTGTAAGAAGAATGTGTACCTGGGACATCGTCGATTTCTTCCGAGCAGGCATCCCGTAAGAAAGAAAGGCAAGCATTTCAAAGGTGAGGCAGATCACCGGAAGAAGCCTCGCCACCGTACTGGTCGTGATATACTTGATATGGTCAAGGATTTAAAAGTAATCTTTGGAAAGGGTCATGGCGGACAATCTGTTCCGAATGACGCTGACGGACGCGCACCCATGTGGAAGAAGAAATCTATATTTTGGGACCTACCCTATTGGATAGACCTAGAGGTCCGCTCTGCAATCGACGTGATGCATGTGATGAAGAATCTTTGTGTGAACCTGCTAGGCTTCTTGGGCGTGTATGGGAAGACAAAAGATACACCGGAGGCACGAGAGGAACAGCAACGTATGCACGGAAAAGACGGCATACATCAGGATCATGCCAGCTACGCTCTTACCAAAGAAGAGAAGGAAATCTTCTTTGAATGCATGCTCAGTATGAAGGTCCCATCTGGCTTCTCGTCGAATATAAAGGGAATAATAAATATGGCAGAGAAAAAGTTCTAGAACCTAAAGTCTCATGACTGTCACGTGATTATGACGCAACTGCTTTTGGTTGCATTGAGGGGGCTTCTACTGAAAAACGTTCGATTAGCCATTGTGAAGCTATGTGCATTCCTCAATGCAATCTCTCAGAAGGTAATCGATCCAGAAATCATACCAAAGTTAGAGAATAATTTGGTGCAATGTCTTGTCAGTTTCGTGTTGGTGTTCCCACCATCCTTCTTCAATATCATGACGCACGTCCTAGTTCACCTAGTCGAAGAGATTGCCATTCTGGGTCCTGTATTTCTACACAATATGTTCCCCTTTGAGAGGTTCATGGGAGTCTTAAAGAAATATGTTCATAATCATGCTAGGCCAGAAGGAAGCATCTCCAAGGGCCATGAAAATGAGGAGGTCATTGAGTTTTGTGTTGACTTTATTCCTAACCTTAAGCCGATTGGTGTTCCTGAATCGCGGCATGAGGGAAGACTGGATGGAAAAGGCACGCTAGGACTGAAAGCAATAATATGTATGGACGGCATTCTCTCACTCAAGCACACTACACAGTTCTACAAAATTCCTCCTTGGTGGCTCTGTATATCGAGGAACACAAGAATATTCTACGCTCCAAACACCCGGAGCAGTCTAACGACTGGATTACACGTGAACAAACGGGGACTTTCGCCGGTTGGTTGCAGACACGTCTCATGCATGACGACACTGTTGAAGATGAGCTGTACTTGTTGTCCAAGTTACCATCTTTGAATATATTGAATTTCAAAGGTTACGAGATAAATGGAAATACATTTTACACGATCGCCCAAGATAAAAAGAGCACCAACCAAAATAGTGGTGTCCGCTTTGATGCAGCAAACACCAATAGGACAAAGGACACATATTATGGTTACATAGAGGAGATATGGGAACTTGACTATGGACGTGATTTGAAGGTCCCTTTGTTTCGGTGCAAATGGGTCAATCTGACAGGAGGCGGGGTAACGGAAGACCCACAGTACGGAATGACAACAGTGGATATCAACAATCTTGCGCACGCAGACGACTCATTCGTCCTAGCCAATGATGTGGCGCAGGTTTTCTATGTGAAGGACATGTGTACCAAGTCGAGAAAAAGAAAAGATAAGGAAACGAATACATCATACGATGAGCCAAAGCGCCACATAGTTCTTTCAGGGAAAAGAAACATCGTGGGAGTGGAGGACAAGACAGACATGTCAGAAGATTATGAAAAGTTTCATGAAATTGCTCCCTTCACAGTGAATATTGACCCGAGCATCTAGTTAAATGATGAAGATTGTCCATGGTTACGGCGCAAAGGAACACACGCGAAGAAAAAGTTTTATACCCAAAGATCCCACTCTGGGATGTGACCGGCTTCGCTGTCATTACTTTCTTCTCTAGTGAGTTTCCGAGCTTATATATCTGGAAAGTGCCACTTCGGACAAACCGGAGGGAATCTTTGTAATAGTTAGGGTACTTATGTGTTTTGGCATTTGAAACACAAAGAAATATTATGTACAAACAAATTTTCAATCCTTTCTGACTTCATTTGCTATTTTTCATGCATTTACTGATTTTTTTTGAGCTAAATGACCCTGAAATTGAAAAGCACTACAAATGAACTCTGAAAAGGTTGAAATTTGGCATGGTAACATCATTTCACCCACATAGCATGTGCTAAAAAGTTGAGAGGGTTACGGCAAAATCTGGATGCACTTTGTGTACAAAATGAACAATCTCTTTCAAAGTATAAGGGTTTCGGACGAAAACTCATCTGTTACAAAGGCATTTCATTTTTTAAACATATTTCAACTCCAGACTTTTTGTGCGTTCAGTATGCACCATTCGAAGGCACGTCATCAATTTTCAACCCTTTCTGACTTCATTTGCTATTTTCATGCATTTACTGATTTTTTTTAGCTAAATGACCATGAAATTGAAAATCACTACAAATGAACTCTGAAAAGATTGAAAGTTGGCATGGTATTATCATTTCACCCATATAGCATGTGCTAAAAAGTTGAGAGGGTTACGGTAAAATCTGGATGCACTTCGTGTACAAACTGGACAATCTCTTTCGAAGTATCAGGGTTTCTGACGAAAACTCGTCTGTTACAAAGGCATTTTATTTTTTTAAATAACCTAAGAATTACCAAATTGAATATAATAATAAAACACACTAATATTAAACAGCAGAAAAAAGAATCACTGAAAAATCTATTTTTAAAGTAAAGTTATTCACAAACTAGTGATTCACATAAATTTCAAATAATTTAAATTTAAACTATTCAAATTTGAAAACTACTGGCACTAACAGAAAGTTTATAATTTTTTTACCTCAAGCAAAAAGATTCACAAAGAAACTCTAAATAAAGCAAAAAACAACTCAGAAACAAAAAAAAATAAAGCAGAAAAATAAACAGAAAAATAAATAAATTAAAAAAAGCCCGCCTATTGGGCCGCCACGGCCTGCATACGACTAGAAACCCAACCTCTAGTTGGGCCAGGATGCAGGCCCGTACGGCCCAGTAGGCCCCACTGGGCGGCAGAGGTGCGGTAGGTCCAGAAGGCCTGCATTAGAGAGGAGCTCAACACGGTAGCCGCGGCGGGGCTTATAAACCGGTGCGAGCTCCTCTCAACTAGCGAGGTGAGACTAAACATCGACCGCGCCCCTCGCCTGGTACACAACCTTTAGTCGCGGTTGGAGCCACCAACCGCGACTAAAGCCCCCCCCCCCCTTCCCGCCGTTTGGCCTGGCCAAAAGTGACCTTTAGTTCCGGTTGGTGGCTCCAACCGGGACTAAAGGTTCCTCCTATATAAGCACCACTTACGAAAATTTCGTTCCCCATTCTTCATCGACGCCGAACAGACGTAGCCAGGCTGCCGCCGTCGCCCGCGCCGATCGACGCCGCCAGGCTGCCCCCGAGCCCGTCCTCGTCGTCGCCGACGCCGCCGCGCCTCCTCTCCGATCCGACGCCGCCCCCCTTGACCTCGCCCGCGTTGTGAGCCCCTTTCCCCCCTCTCCTCCCTCCAATCGAAGCCGCCGCGCCGCCGCAGGTGCACACACGCGCGCGCACACACACACAAAATTTGTTCATCTTTTTTTTATTCATAGATTGATTTTTTTACTCGATGTTGTGTATGATGTATGTATGTATGAATACAATGTATGATGTATGTATACAATATATGTATGTATGTATACAATTTGCATAGAAAATATTTGACCACATGTATCTTTTCCAAACCGGAATTAATTAGTATAATGTATGTATAGAAATTTTGAGGAATTTTGACATTTGAGGAATTTTGAGGGATAGATGGACTGGATGTGTCACATACAATGGTCAACTTTTTTCTATACAACTTTTTCCTATGCAACTTTTTCTATAAATAAAAAACTAAAAAATAGAAAATCTATGCAAATTCCACCGTTCATCTACATTACATATATACATACATACATTGTATAAAAAAACTATTGAAAAAAAAACTAAAACATACATACATATAGTGAAAAATAATCATCTAAAACATCTAAACTAATTAATTCTTACTAACATATATACTAATATACTAATTAATTTCTCAAATGTCAAAATTCCTCAACTTTTTTCTATACATATATAATACTAAAATTACCAACATGTATAGTGAAAAAATTTCTGTAGATACATATATACTAAATAATCATCTAAAACAACTAAAACATCTAAATAAAACATCAAACATTCATGCATACATGTATAAAAAAAACTAGTGAAAAAAAACTAGTCAAAATTCCTCAAATGTCAAAATTCCTCAAAATTTCTATACATACATATACTAATTAATTCCGGTTTGGAAAAGATACATGTGTGTCAAATATTTTCTATGCAAATTGTATAATACATACTATATTGTATACATACATATACATTGTATTCATACATACATACATCATACACAACATGAGTAAAAAAATCAATCTATGAATAAAAAAAAGATGAACAAATTTTGTGTGTGTGTGCGCGCGCGTGTGTGCACCTGCGGCGGCGCGCGGCTTCGATTGGAGGGAGGAGAGGGGGAAAGGGGCTCACAACGGGCGAGGTCAAGGGGGGCGGCGTCGGATCGGAGAGGAGGCGCGGCGGCGTCGGCGACGACGAGGACGGGCTCGGGGGCAGCCTGGGGCGTCGATCGGCGCGGGCGAGGCGGCAGCCTGGCACGTCTGTTCGGCGTCGATGAAGAATGGGGAACGAAATTTTCGTAAGTGGTGCTTATATAGGAGGAACCTTTAGTCCCGGTTGGAGCACACAACCGGAACTAAAGGTCACTTTGGCCAGGCCAAAAGGCGGGAAGGGGGGGGGGGGGGGGCTTTAGTCGCGGTTGGTGGCTCCAACCGCGACTAAAGGTTGTGTACCAGGCGAGGGGCGCGGTCGATGTTTAGTTCACCTCGCTAGTTGAGAGGAGCTCGCACCGGTTATAAGCCCCGCGCGGTACCGTGTTGAGCTCCTCTCTAATGCAGGCCTTCTGGACCTACCGCACCTCTGCCGCCCAGTGGGGCCTACTGGGCCGTACGGGCCTGCATCCTGGCCCAACTAGAGGTTGGGTTTCTAGTCGTATGCAGGCGTGGCGGCCCAATAGGGGGGCTTTTTTAATTATTTATTTTTCTGTTTATTTTTCTGCTTTATTTTTTTTTGTTTCTGAGTTGTTTTTTGCTTTATTTAGAGTTCTTTGTGAATCTTTTTGCTTGAGGTAAAAAAATTATAAACTTTCTGTTAGTGCCAGTAGTTTTCAAATTTGAATAGTTTAAATTTAAATTATTTGAAATTTATGTGAATCACTAGTTTGTGAATAACTTTACTTTAAAAATAGATTTTTCAGTGATTCTTTTTTCTGCTGTTTAATATTAGTTGTGTTTATTATTATATTCAATTTGGTAATTCTTAGGTTATTTAAAAAATAAAAATGCCTTTGTAACAGACGAGTTTTCGTCAGAAACCCTGATACTTCGAAAGAGATTGTCCAGTTTGTACACGAAGTGCATCCAGATTTACCGTAACCCTCTCAACTTTTTAGCACATGCTATATGGGTGAAATGATAATACCATGCCAAATTTCAATCTTTTCAGAGTTCATTTGTAGTGATTTTCAATTTCATGGTCATTTAGCTAAAAAAAATCAGTAAATGCATGAAAATAGCAAATGAAGTCAGAAAGGGTTTAAAATTGATGACGTGCCTTCGATGGTGCATACTGAACGCACAAAAAGTCTGGAGTTGAAATATGTTTAAAAATGAAATGCCTTTGTAACAGATGAGTTTTCGTCCGAAACCCTTATACTTTGAAAGAGATTGTTCATTTTGTACACAAAGTGCATCCAGATTTTGCCGTAACCCTCTCAACTTTTTAGCACATGCTATGTGGTGATGAAATGATGTTACCATGCCAAATTTCAACCTTTTCAGAGTTCATTTGTAGTGCTTTTCAATTTCAGGGTCATTTAGCTCAAAAAAAAATCAGTAAATGCATGAAAAATAGCAAATGAAGTCAGAAAGGATTGAAAATTTTGTTTGTACATAATATTTCTTTGTGTTTCAAATGCCAAACACATAAGTACCCTAACTATTACAAAGATTCCCTCCGGTTTGTCCGAAGTGGCACTTTCCAGATATATAAGCTCGGAAACTCACTAGAGAAGAAAGTAATGACAGCGAAGCCGGTCACATCCCGAGTGGGATCTTTGGGTATAAAACTTTTTCTTCGCGTGTGTTCCTTTGCGCCGTAACCATGGACAATCTTCATCATTTAACTAGATGCTGGGGCAATATTCATGTGAAGGGAGCAATTCATGAAACTTTTCATAATCTTCTGACATGTCTGTCTTGTCCTCCACTCCCACGATGTTTCTTTTCCCTGAAAGAACTATGTGGCGCTTTGGCTCATCGTATGATGTATTCGTTTCCTTATCTTTTCTTTTTCTCGACTGGTACACATGTCCTTCACATAGAAAACCTGCGCACATCATTGGCTAGGACGAATGAGTCGTCTGCGTGCGCAAGATTGTTGATATCCACTGTTGTCATTCCGTACTGTGGGTCTTCGTTACCCCGCCCTGTCAGATTGACCCATTTGCACCGAAACAAAGGGACCTTCAAATCACGTCCATAGTCAAGTTCCCATATCTCCTCTATGAACCATAATATGTGTCCTTTGTCCTATTGGTGTTTGCTGCATCAAAGCGGACACCACTATTTTGGTTGGTGCTCTTTTATCTGGGCGATCGTGTAAAATGTATTTCCATTTATCTCGTAACCTTTGAAATTCAATATATTCAAAGATGGTAACTTGGACAACAAGTACAGCTCATCTTCAACAGTGTCGTCATGCATGAGACGTGTCTGCAACCAACCGGCGAAAGTCCCGTTTGTTCACGTGTAATCCAGTCGTTAGACTGCTCCGGGTGTTTGGAGCGTAGAATATTCTTGTGTCCTCGATATACAGAGCCACCAAGGAGGAATTTTGTAGAACGTTGTAGTGTGCTTGAGTGAGAGAATGCCGTCCATACATATTATTGCTTTCAGTCCAGCGTGCCTTTTCCATCCAGTCTTCCCTCATGCCGCGATTCAGGAACACCAATCGGCTTAAGGTTAGGAATAAAGTCAACACAAAACTCAATGACCTCCTCATTTTCATGGCCCTTGGAGATGCTTCCTTCTGGCCTAGCATGATTATGAACATATTTCTTTAAGACTCCCATGAACCTCTCAAAGGGGAACATATTGTGTAGAAATACAGGACCCAGAATGGCAATCTCTTCGACTAGGTGAACTAGGACGTGCGTCATGATATTGAAGAAGGATGGTGGGAACACCAACACGAAACTGACAAGACATTGCACCAAATTATTCTCTAACTTGGTATGATTTCTGGATCGATTACCTTCTGAGAGATTGCATTGAGGAATGCACATAGCTTCACAATGGCTAATCGAACGTTTTCAGTAGAAGCCCCCTCAATGCAACCAAAAGCGTTGCGTCATAATCACGTGACAGTCATGAGACTTTAGGTTTAGAACTTTTCTCTGCCTATTTATATTCCCTTTATATTCGACGAGAAGCCAGATGGGACCTTCATACTGAGCATGCATTCAAAGAAGATTTCCTTCTCTTCTTTGGTAAGAGCGTAGCTGGCATGATCCTGATGTATGCCGTCTTTTCGTGCATACGTTGCTGTTCCTCTCGTGCCTCCGGTGTATCTTTTGTCTTCCCATACACGCCCAAGAAGCCTAGCAGGTTCACACAAAGATTCTTCATCACATGCATCACGTCGATTGCAGAGCGGACCTCTAGGTCTATCCAATAGGGTAGGTCCCAAAATATAAGATTTCTTCTCACATGGGTGCGCGCCGTCAGCGTCATTCGGAACAGATGTCCCATGACCCTTTCAAAGATTACTTTTAAATCCTTGACCATACAAGTATATCACGACCAGTACGGTGGCGAGGCTTCTTCCGGTGATCTGCCTCACCTTTGAAATTGCCTTTTTTCTTACGGGATGCCTGCTCGGAAGAAATCGACGATGTCCCAGGTACACATTCTTCTTACAATTATCCAAATATATTAGTCGGTATCATCTAAACAGTGCGTGCATGCGCGGTATCCCTTGTTTGTCTGTCCGCAAGGTTACTGGAGCAGGCCAATCATTGATGGTCACAAACAGCAACGCATGTAGGTCAAATTCCTCCTGATTGTGCTCATCCCACGCACGTACACCTTTTCATTCCACAGTTGTAAGAGTTCTTCAACAATGGCCTTAGGTACACATCAATGTCGTTGCCGGGTTGCTTAGGGCCTTGGATGAGCACTGGCATCATAATGAACTTTCGCTTCATGCACAACCAAGGAGGAAGGTTATACATACACAGAGTCACAGGCCAGTGCTATGATTGGCTCTGCTCTCCAAAAGGATTAATGCCATCTGCGCTTAGACCAAACCAACGTTCCTTGCGTCATCTGCAAAGCTCCCACTTTCTCTCGATTTTTCTCCACTACGACCCGTCAGCGGGTACTCTCAGATCCCGTCTTTCTTACGGTCTTCTTTGTGCCATCGCATCAACTTGGCATGCTTTTGTTTGAAACAAACGTTTCAACCGGTATTATAGGAGCATACCACATCACCTTGGCAGGAATTTTCTTCCTGGGCGCTCGCCATCAACTCACCAGGGTCATCGCGGCTGATCTTATAGCGCATTGCAACGCATACCGGGCATGCATTCAAATCCTCGTACTCACCGCGGTAGAGGATGCAGTCATTAGGGCATGCATGTATCTTCTGCACCTCTAATCCTAGAGGGCAGACAGCTTTTTTGCTTCGTACATACTGTCGGGCAATTCGTTGTCCTTTGAAAGCATCTCTTTAACATACAGCAACTTTTCAAATCCCTTGTTAGATACACCATTCTTGCCTCATTGCAGCAATTCCAGTGTGGTGCCCAGCTTTTTTTGTCAGCTTGCAATTGGGTACAACAATTTCTTGTGGTCCTCTAACATGCGCTTAACTTCAGCCTCTCTTTTCACTTGCGCAGTTTCTCTGCATTGGCAATGCCCGACCAAGATCATCAGGGGCTCATCTGATGCCTTTCTTAGCTTCTTCCCACATTGCCGGCTCAGCTTCTTCCCCATTGTTGGTGTACCATCGTATTCAAGGAACCCATGGCGCAGAATAGCTGTCGTCATCCTCTTCTTCTTCATTCTCTTATTGGACCCCCTTCTCGTGTTTGGTCCAACAGTTATAGCCGGACATGAAACCGGACTCAAACAGGTGGACGTGAATGGTTCTTGCGTTAGAGTAATTTCGATCATTCTACAGTTAGCACATGGACAACACATAAAACCATCCGCCCGCTTGTTTGCCTCAGCCGCAAGCAGAAAAGATGCACGCCATTAATGAACTGGGGAGAGCATCGGTCATCGTACATCCATTGCCGGCTCATCTTCATTACACAACACCGAAAAGACCAAATTAATACAAGTCATACACACTTATTCTAAAAAAACACATACAAATCTCTAGCTAAAGCATTTAAATGCAACAACAAATGCGATCAAGACCGCAACTAAGGTAACCATTGATCCAACAGCATAGTGATACCAAGCCTCAATATCAATGGATACTTTCTAATTCAAGCGCATTTATCATCTTGATTGTGATCATCGACGACATCGGCAACATGCAACTCCAATTCCATTTTCTCCTCCTCAATTCTTTTCAATTTTTCCTTCAAGTAATTGTTTTCTTTTTCAACTAAATTTAACCCTTGACAAAGAGGTTCGGTTGGAATTCCGGTTCACATACCTCCTAGATAAAAATATCATGTCAACTTGATGGGCATAATTTATCATAAACACGAAATGCAACAAATAGTTATAAAAGAGAATATACCACATCCGAATCATAAACTGGACGAGGGCGACGGGGACGGATATCAAAACCATGCCAATGTATAACAAACAACGTACGGGTAAGAAAATTATACAAGTAACTATCTAAATCACAC